>LPNX010410072.1:1284-95506 GCA_001517045.1 Pseudotsuga menziesii | reverse complement strand
TCTATCTAGTTTGGGCTTTACCAAGAGTAAAGCAGATTCCAACCTTTACTACAAGGTTGAAGATGGCAACCCAGTGATGCTTCTACTATATGTGGATGATCTATTTGTGACAGGTATAGATGGGTTGATTGCTGATACGAAGAGAAATATTGTTGTTGAGTTCGAAATGAAGGACTTGAGGATGATGCATTATTTTCTAGGTATGGAGGTGTGGCAGAGTACAGATGGAATATTCCTTGGATAAGGGAAGTATGTAGTAGAGATCCTAAAGAGGTTTGGTATGATGGACTACAAGGCTATGGCCACACCTATGGCATCAAACTTGAAGCTATTGAGTGATGCTTCATCAGATGATTGGGTCATTGATGTACTTGACAAACACGAGACCAGATATTTGCTTTGCTATGAACACCTTGAGCCAGTTCTTGACAGATTCGAGACATGTTCACTTGACTGCTGTAAAGCATATTCTGAGGTACCTGAAGGGTACAGTTGATTATGGGCTCAAGTACGATGTGAATCAAAAGATTAACCTGGAGGGTTATGTTGATTTAGATTGGGTAGGTAGTGCCATTGATAGGAAGAGCACTTCAGGTTGCTGCTTCAGTATGGGATTAGGTGTGATCTCTTCGTTTAGCAGGAAGCAATCCTGTGTGGCATTGAGTACAACTGAAGCAGAGTATGTCACATCTTGTTCAGCTAGTTGTGAGGTAGTATGGTTGCGGAAGATATTGTATGATATATTTGATCTCCAGTTGAATGCTACTTGTATACATTGTGACAACCAGAGTTGCATGAAGCTATCAGAGAATCTAGTGTTCCATGACAATTCGAAGCATATCGAGATCAAGTATCACTATATCAGGGATATGGTGCAGAGAGGAGCAGTGAAGCTCCAATATGTTGCGATGGAGGAACATATAGCTGATGTATTGAAAAAGCCATTGGCTAGGCTGAAGTTCGAGTAATTCAGGGAGAAGCTTGGTGTTCTCTAGATCGAGGTTTCCTCCTAGGGAAAGTGATGAGTCCCAAAGCCATTCTGACGAGCAGGTCAGATGTAAGGGCTGAGACATTCTATCATGGTGAGAGGATTCAGTTCCTTCCATGTCAGATATGAGTGCTGAGATCCATAGCCATTCTAACGAGTAGGTCAAATGTAAGGGCTGAGCCATTTTGTCATGGTGATAGGGTTGCTTCCTTCCATGTCAGATATGAGTGCTGGCCATTCTGGCGAGTAGGACAGATGTAAGGGCAATTTCCATTCTATGAATGGAGGCACTTGGTAAGTTACCAGGACAACTCAGTCTAGGACTGAGAAGCAATTCTGATGTGATAAAGAGATGTGTTCCCACTTGATCAGATGTAAGGGCTGAACCATTATGTCATGGATAAATGATTAGATTCCTTCCATGTCAGATGTGAGTGTTGGCCATTTCGACGAGTAGGTCAGATATAAGTGCAACTTCCATTCTGCGAATGGAGGCACCTGGTCAGTTACCAGGTAGCTCAGTCGAGGAATGGGGGCCATTCTGATATGACTGTAGGATTGGTTCCTACAAGATCATATATGAGTGCAAGCCCTTCCATCATTGTGAGCAGGATGTGTTCCTGCCTAGATGGATGTGAGTGCTGTGCCTTTTCACAGATGATAGTAGATGTGCCTATCATGCTAGTGATTGTAAGTGCAGTGCCTTTCCACAGATGATAGTAGATGTGCCTATCATGCTGGTGGATGTGAGTGCAGTGCCTTTCCACAGATGGTAGTAGATGTGCCTACCATGCTGGTGGATGTGAGTGCAGTGCCTTTCCTCAGATGGTAGTAGATGTGCCTACCATGCCGATGGATGTGAGTGTAGTTCCTTTCCTCAGATGATAGTAGTTTGTGCCTATCATACTGATGGATGTGAGTGCAAAGCTATTTCAAAAATGGTAGTAGAGGTGCCTACCATGCTGGCGAATGTGAGTGCTGGGCCTTTCTGATATGATTATAGGATTGGTTCCTACATGATTAGATGTGAGTGCTGGGTGTTCCTTTCTGACAAGTAGGTCAGATATAAGTGTTGGGCGAAGACCTACATGATGGCTAGGCCTACAACCAACATGACAAAGGGCTGGCTCTGTAGAACTTCCTATGACGAGTAAAATCATTAGATAGCACCAGGGATGATCCAGATCGAGTGATGATCGAGATCTAGTGATGATAGCTAGCGATGATCTAGATCGAGTGATGATCGAGATCCAGTGATGATGATCCAGTAGTGATGATCCAGATCGAGTGATGATTGAGATCCAGTGATGACCGCCAATGATGATCCAGATCGAGAGATGATCTAGATCCAGTGACAATGACTTGAATATGATGATGACTTGAAGACTCAGAGGACTCGAGATGTAGATGACGAGATGATCCAGTTGATACAGAGAAGAAGACCAGTGCTAAAAATTGTGTCGAAAGAATACCTTCCTAGTTAAGAGGGAGTGTTGATGTATTTGTAACTTCAGAATGTATTCATCTATGTATCTTATGTATTGTAACCCGATGTTTATTCCGGGATGTATCTATTATGTATTTGAGTCATGTTGTCATGATCCGATGTTCCGATCGGGAGGATAAATAATGTAAACAAGTCATGTCAAGTCATAGTGGGTAACTCTCCGATTGTGTAAGAGTTAAAGTCCCCACAGTTCCGGGGCACTAGGGTTATTAGACACTCCTAGAGGTGTCGGCTCTAGTAAGTAATTGTTAAGTGAGGCCGACATGTTGGAGTGCACTTCAAGTAAACAAAAGAATATAAATAGAGAGTGAGCCTCTCTATTTTTCACACACATCACTCACTCACTCAAGTGTAGCGCATAGTTGAGGAAGGAGAAGATATTGGGGCTAGTCAAGAAGAAGATTACTGCTGTTGGGAGATCACTTACTGTTTTGGGGATTTTACTATTTTGGTGTTGATTCTATCTCTGAGAAAGTTGAGGGGTTTTCTCCATTTATGGTTTCCCCGATCAAAAACATTGTGTTCATTGTCTCTTGTGTTTGATTGATGTACTTGTTATTCTCTCAGTAAAGATCCTAACATAATGCTAGCTTAATGTTGAAAAACTAACACTAAAACCCTGAATCAATGGAAATCGAATAAAACCAATCTTGCTTTAAGCTACAAGAAAGGGTTAAATCAAAAATCAAATGAGGACTAGAAGCATTCAAGAGACTAACACAATATTTAACCAAAATACACACAAACTTCAAAAATTGACAAAATTCTTCAAACAAAAGAAATAAACAAACCATAAAAATTTGTCAATGTATTCGTGGTAAACACCAACATAGTTTCATGTACTCGAATGAGACTATTCTTTATTAACCAAAGTTTTGTCAAATTAGTTGTTTATCATTTAATTTTAGGACACTATCTATGTGAAGATATAGCTCCTAGGCCTAGCTTTCTCAAACTCCAATGTCATTTCTTGTCACATACAAGAAAGAGACAATGTAAGAGATAAATATCAAAACATCAATCTTAATATAAGTTGCATGTAGGTAATGTAGCTCAAATCATCATTGTCACAACAAAATGGTACAATGTAGAATCTATTTTTACCAAAAATACAACCTCAAATTCACATATAATGATCACTAGCAAGGGTACATGGAACACCTAGAAAAAAATAAGACTCAAGTGTCCCTCATATGTATTATATCATCTAAAATATTAGGTAGAATCCATTTTCCAATTCACATTCTATCCTTGGTCCTCATTTTTGACATTTTGATGAGGACCTTTTCCAGATGAACAATCATTATGATAATCCAAAACACTATGTTTCATGTCAAGTTCATTACAGAAATTTGTTATATTTTTTTTCCCCTTCTTTCATGATATGATGTCCAAAGAGATAATTCTCTTTCATATGGAAAATTGTCAATATCATACTTTGTTACATATAATATTAAGCATGTATCCACATTTTTATCAAGCTTGTTCCTCAACTTTGACTTAAGAACGATAGTGCACTAAACATTCTCTCATCCTTCGCTGATCCCAAAATCATGATTTGACATAAATCCACTAATTTGAAATATTCTGACATTCTTTGTCATAGGATTTCACTACTACTAAGTTTAGTCCATAATCTTGTAATTGCACCATATTCTAGAGAATTAACCGGCCTAGAAAATTGATCCCACATTGTTGTAGCAAAGCATTCAAATTGATCTATCATTTTTTCTCGATCTAAAATGCCTTGAATATATTCTCCTTGTATCTTGGCATCTCAAAAAAATGGATCTGTAAAATCTTTCATTTTTCTATAAAATGAACATTTAAAGTCTCTAAACATTGACAATCTTTCCAATATTTAGGGTATACCATAGACACAGCCTCCCACAATTCATCTCTAGGAAATCGTTCTCTTATCTCTAATGATAGTGATTTTGAAACTTATATCAAGTTGTGTCTCACAAAAATTATAACATTGTGAAATCATTATCTTGACACAGATCAATCTTTTGTTGATATTCCTATCCTATCATTATAAAAAAGGGGAACCATATGCCCACGGACTGCCATACATAGCATCCCTTTTTCATCAAACTTAAAAAAAAATCATCATTTTTTATATTGATTATCTTACTCCAATTTGTAAATGGTAGACCAGTAAAATACTCTGTCATAATATGAGAATTATCCAATGCAAGGCACGATAAATTTATTTCTCTTATATATTCAATAATATACATCATGTAACTATGAGCCATCTTCACGAGGTTATTCATTTCATGAAGCATAGGAAGAATTCCAATCAATATTAATAATGTCTCTATATTAGTTAGTAGAAAGAGAAGAGTTTGAGATTTTTCTACACTTGAGCAATGTTCATACATAACCCCTACCAAGGATGCATATTCATTGAATAGTCTTCTAGCTGGTCCTTTTAGTGAGATCCATCGTGTATCAACATATTTTAATAGTTGTTTTCCATTTGTAACATCATAAAAAAAAATTAAACTTTAAAAATCATTTAGGACTCCAACAAAAGTATGCATGAACCTCACGTACAAGATATTCAACCTTTGAAACCAATGAAAAGTTTCTCACCATTTTAAATGCAAGATTCATCCTGTGATCCATACAATGGATACTAAGCATAAATGAAAAGCCGAGAATCACAGGCTAGCACAAAGGGAATTCCTTTGTATTTTCATTATTGATGCTTCATCTACTCCAATAGATACCAACTTTTTTTCAATCATGGAATGATCCATACCACCAATTTCCTTCAAACTATTAATAACAAGTTCATATATATTTTCTCTTGTATAAATTTTGGTCATTTTATGAATCCCAAGTAGATAGGAATTCCTGATATGGTCATTGACCATATAAATTCTCATGCAAACCCATGAATTATTATCAATAATCGTAACTTCATCCAAAGATAGTGACAAAACTGCAGCATTTTCAATCTTCTCTTTCATATCGTCCTTTTCTACTTGAGCTATATATTTTCCCCATTATCAACCACTTGATAAAGACCAATGAGAAGGTGGAAAATTTCACACTTGAATAAAAGATAAATATTTCATCATTTTTGGATAATTTGTTATAGTACGACCATTGGATAGGATGTGAAATACAATGATTAATTGTATCATCTTTGATAGCAAATTTATTTCCATGTGGTATTGAAAAGAAATATGAGCAACTAGTCTTGGCTATCCTTTTGATGCTTGGACCTATTGCATGAAGAAACAAATTGATAAGTTGACTCAACTCCTTGAAAAGAACAAAATTTCTCTTCCCAAAGGAGGAAATAAGAAGGAGAGTGCACCAAATTTTGAAGACAAGGAGAGAGTTCATGCACTGGTAGAAAGGGAAACCTAAAAAAAGTTCGATATCTCGCATTGTTTTATGTCCTAGAAAAACCCTTACTTTTTTAGGATTGACTGGCAGCTTCAACTGAAGAATGATTTTTATCTTTACATAGTCTACTTTAATGCCTTCTCTGCACACTACATGTCCCAATAGGATTCCTATTGTAGTTGCAAATATGCACTTCTTGATATTTAGGGATAATTGAATTCGTCTGCATCTCTCTAACATAAGTATTACCCACTTGTAATGATATTTCAACATGGAGTAAATTTTCTAGTCGTTGAAATGTACAACCATATTTTTGTAGATGTATTCCTGAAATGCTTTGACTAAAATTCTTGAAAACACAGTTGTTGCATTTTTCAATCCAAATGGCATAACTTTATATACGAATGATCCAAACTTGCATACAAATGTAGTCTTGTTTTGGTCTTCCTTAGCAATGGGTACTTGATTATATCCATAAAATCAGTTTGTAAATGAATAGCATTCTTGTCCTATGAATTCATTAAGAATTTTGTTGGCAAAAGGAGTCGGAAATGGGTTTGTGAGCATTACTTTATTAAGTTCTCGAAAGTCGACACATATTCATAGAGGTGTCAGGTCGTGCTTTTTAGGTTGGACCACCATTAGTCTCACCTATTCTGGTTGGTCAAAAGGGTAAATAATTCTAGCTGCAAGCATTCTGTCAATTTCTTTCTTTACTATTTCCTTATATTTATGTGCGAGTTTGTATGGTCTTTTCTTAACTAGTTTTGCATATAGTTTGATGTTGATCTTCATTTCTCCCATTTCTTGAACAATTCCTTTTAAATAATTGTAATCTCAAGAAAAAATATCCTAAAATTATTTCAATATATTTACGGTCTCTATTGTCTATTTTTCATTCCAATAATCGCATATTTTTTCCATTTAAGGTTTGTCGTCATTGGATAAATCTACTACTTTCATCTTGACATTTATGTCCATCCATTCTAGTGCTTCACTTTTGTTGATTTTTTTGTTACCTTCTTTAAATTGTGAGAACACTGGTGGGAAGTCCACTACTGATAATCTTTCAATATCCTCTTTTTCTGAAGTTTCAACTTTGAATATCGTTCTAACCAATTTTGAAGTGTTCAGGTGTTATTATTTCCATTTAAAGATTTTTACTTCTGTTTTTTTCCATTTTGAACTGAAGTCTTGTCAAATGTTGGATTTTGGTCGACTTGACTTTATTACATGTAGTAATATATCAAACAAGTCAATGCTCCTCTGCTGTTACATTGTTGCTTGTTGGTTGTAGGAAAATTTTAACCCAATTACTTGCTTCGATTAGTGACTCATCATGAGGAACAAATTTGAAGTCTTTAACAAAGTTTTCTTTGAGTTCTTTCTAAGTTAACGTTCCCCTCTTGCTTCCTCCATTTTGTACCATTTATTCAGTAATTCATGAAGTGTATCTGGAAACAAGTGTGTCAAGCTTCTTTCATCCTGGTACCCAATATTCTCCAATATATTTCACATACGTTAATGTGTTTCTCAAGATATTTCCCTTTTGTAAAGATTGGACTATTTTCTTATGTCATGAGTTTCTTTTCTCTAAATATTTCAACAAAGTATGTTGATGATGTGGTCCAAGTTTGTAGTCTTTACTGATGTGTATCCCACCATCTTGCGGCTTGTCCTGTGAATGTCTTGACTAAACTTTGAAGTCGACCTTATTCACCTATGTTTTTCGAGACTTATTCGATAGGAGAAGATGGGGATTCACGTTCTTTGTATCTCAACGCTGGACTGGTTGATGATTCATTTTTCACAGTCGTCAAGGTTGGGTACTCTTTGATTTTTCTTTCAAATATCTTTGGGATGCTAGTGATGGAAAAATATTGTTCTATTTTATTTTAGGGATGGAATTGATTTTCCAATGGTCTTATGCTTGTAATTCATAGTTTTCTATATACTAGTCATAAAGTTCATCATCTGAATTATATCCAATTGATTAGGGATTTCCAAGATGGATTTTTCCATATGTGTTTGGTTCATTATAATCTTAATTGTTATTTATTTGGTATAGTTTTCAATTGTCGATATCATCATCAATTGGTTCTATTCAAGGTTCTTCTTGTGATGGATGTATTGGTACAATAACTTTCTGTCCATTGCCTTTGAGTTTGATTCTTTCTTTGTTAAGTGATATTGATTCTTTCATTTTTCTTCCCTATGATCGACCAACTAGTGTAGGGAAAGAACTAGATCCTTCCTTGGGATTGATGATTTCAAATTCGACTTGGGTCGTGATTCCTTTGATGGGTGGGTTGACATTTATCCATACACCAATTGGTTCAATTAGTCCTTGGTTGTCTAATTTTAAGTAAATTCCCCACTCATGTAGTTGTGTTCTACCGAGCTGTTCCCAAGTGTCGCGAGTCATAATATTTACCTGCGATCTGAAGTCGAGAATGACTTGTCGAATGTGGTAACCTTTGATTTCCAGATCGACGAGGAGATTTGCATCATTTTTATATTTCTGATTTAGTCGGAATATTTTTTTAGATTGTTTTTATTCATCGGACTTGTATTTGATATTGTACATTAGGTCTATTAATTTTGTGATACATTCTTCTTTAGCTATTACATTAATCAATTCGTTAATAATTTGTTTTCTGCATTCTTCATGGTTTTGTTTTGATGTCAGTTCTTGAAGTATTTTTGATGCATTATTATATAGTCATTTTTTCTCAATAGGATTAGGATAGTCCTATTTAATTTTTGATTTACTAATTTGTGGATTATCAAGACCAATTTTTGTTCCTTGTCGACTTATGATATGAATATTCTTAGTTTTGATAATATATCAGACTTATGAACACTGGAAAATATGTTAACATTCTTCTTATTATTAATTTTTTCAAGCATAGTAGGGAAATCTTCCAAGTAGTGATCACCTACTCCACAATTTGTACAAAATTTTAGATCTATTTGATCTTTGTATGGACATTATGCATGTCGATGCCCTTCATTGAGGCATGTGTAGCACTGAATGGGTTGACATGGATGGTTTTCTTGATTTCCATTGTTTCAACCTCTACCTTGGAATCCTCCTCACCGATAGATGTATTTGTGATGTCGATAATATCGTCGACCATCATATCTTTGATAATTATTATCTCTGTCATTTCAATCATTTATATTATCATTCCTTTTATTGTTAACAACATTGGTATGATATACTGCATGATAGTTCTGTCTATTCTTTAAGTTTATCTGGCATTCTGTTGTGGAATGAGTTTTAAATTCGCATATAGCGCACCAACGAGCTTGTTTGTTCTTCACGTTGTATGGGAAGTCTTTTGTCATATTCCAATCATGATCTTGGAATATGTCACGAAATGTTTTTATTATACAAACTAGATGTCTTGTCATCTATCCTCCTGTCTCCAATAGTCCTTTGTATGGTTGACCATGGAGCATTTTGCACACCATACTTCATTTCCCTGATGGAATTCTGCATTTTTTCTAGTTGTTCTTCAATGCGCCGATCGATATGGATTACAGGGTAATACTCATCCATTTATATTTGTAGTGATTTCATTAATGCATCTTCGTATGTATTGAAGTTGTCCAACCGAATATGCAATCTAATTTTCTGTAATAGTCCTGCAACAAACCATTGGATCAATAGTTGTTTGTCGATGTTGTATTCAATTTGGCTCAGCAAGTATTTGAAAATTTTAACATATTCCCTGACAGTTTCTGTCTACTTTTATGCAGTGGTTTTCAACTTTTAGTCATGAGATGTTTTGCATCAAGGGTTGTGAAGAAGGAACGAAACTGTTGTTTTATTTGTCATTTCATTGCATTTGGATTTTTTTTTATGTAGGTTATATACCATGTGAGTGATATTTTTCTAAGGGATCCCAAAAATTATGCCATTTGTTGATATTCCTTGGTAATGGCATTGGATTCCCATATTGATTTACAGAAAAAACTGGTGTCTTTTTGGATCCTCATTTCCCTCAAAGAAAGGGATGTTTGGTGTGATGCATGTCATTTCTCCTAGGACTTTGAATTATCTTGTTGGTGGTAGTGATGGTGGATTACCTCCCTTAGCTACACTTCTTTCATAGTTATTATCAACATGTACTATTTCTGAGTGTGTATTCCTAGGAGTTGATTTATAATCTCCAGTTTCAACAACATTATCTTCGATGTCATAGGATTTTTGTCGATCGTCAGGAGTTGATTTTATTCTCTTTCTTCTATTGATACCCAAGTGAAATTTTGTTCAAATTGGTTTGTTCTCCTTATCGATGAGATCTGTTGACTTGGTGAATTGTTTGATGATGGATGTGTATGAGGGGGATATTCTTCACGTTTTGAGTAAAGTAGATGAAATCTGTGATTGGAGAATTCAGTTTGAAAGGTGACCCAATTCCCTTCTTATGGCGATGAATTAATAGTATGTCGATTTCATTTCCTTCATCATTCTATCGCCTCCATATACCTAATTGACCAATGCAGATTCCTAAATATTATTCAATAATGTCTTGCACTTGGGATAGGTAAGATGTAGTGGGCAATGCAGTGTTATAGTCTTAAGTATATTCACTTGGATATCTCCGCCATGCTCAATCCATGAATATTCATCCATAGGTTACAAATAGTCAATGACATCCTCTTCTTATCGAACTTGAATCGACTTTGGTGGATTTCCTTCTGTCTCTTTCACTATGCTTAACTTTATTTATTTCTAGAGCGCATTGGAATTTTCCCTTATCTCTTCTCGCTGCTTCCTTCTCTTCTCCCTTTTAATCTTTTGGATATCCATAGTGCTTTTGTGTGTCATTGTTCTATTTTTTTCCAATTTCTATTTTGATTTCCCATCATTTGCCATGTCATGTCTTCATATATAAACTATTATTCATCTACTTTATCGGAACGTGGTCGAACACTCCCCCATTTTCGGCCCAAATGTTTTTTAGTGATCTAGGGAGTAGTATTTCATTTGTTGAGGAAGTATTCCCACTCTCTCTCTTGTACAATATTTTCCCACCTCCTTTGTTTTTATTCCCAGTTAGTGTTTTTAGGTGGCGCTAACAGCAGTGGTCGAGATTTGACAATATGAGCTACTATTTTTTTGATCAAGAATTTGAATAAGAGAGTTGGTAAAGAACACATAAATTGCTCAGTGAGCTCGTTATAGAGCCTTCCCTTGAGGTTATTGATAGGATCTCATTCTTCAATAGTGCATTCTTTACAGAACTCGTCTGTAATTTTTTTGAACCACTCTGATAGAATTGTGAGGCCTCCTAAGGTTAGTGTTTGCAGTTGTTGTTGCTCTTTTTATTCTACAGGTCTTTCGTCCAGGAGTTTTTTAAGTATGATCGGTATGGATTCGACAATTTTTTCATGCGTCTCAGAGAATAATTTCTCTCTTGCTTGAGTGATAGTCAATTTGTTTCTTCTAGCATAATTTTGTAAATAATTTGTTATTTTTGGCTCCCACTAGTCCTTAATCTCTTGTTCTAATATCATCGGGTCATGCTCCTTGTCATCTTATACATGTACCAGTAGAAACAGAATCAATGTTGTACTCAAGCGAGTTGCACAGTTACCAGTGATACATATTATAGATTATATAAGCAATGCTATAGGAAAGAGACAAGTAATGGTAGATAGAACAACAAGTATTTATATTACTCAAGAAGAACACATACAATATTGATTACATAGATTGAACCGAATATATATCAGCCTCTATATCCTATTTATATGATTTGAAGGAGGCTACATAACTACCCTTCGTTTCAACTAATCGACATGGCCTATGGAGGTCAACATAATATATTGATATAGTTTACAAGTAGTCGATTGGAGGACCTAGTTGGATAGATGAGTTAGGCTCCTTTAACATTGAATTCACACACCAAGTTTACACATATTATCTCAAAATGACAATAAAGTAAGAATAACAATCAATGAGGTTTAAGTCAAGGAGTAATTGTTTTGATTCTCTAATGCAAATTAGAGTACAAATTCAACACATCAAACATATTAAGTTATGGGTAGATAAGTACGAACAAAAATGAAAGAAATAATCACTAATACATGCTCAAAGAAAATTACAACAAAATAGTGTTTATGTTGTTGTGTAAATTTTTTGTACAATGCTCAGTGAAAAAGAGCATGGAATGAGAAAGAGAATGAATAACTATATACCAACTCTCTCTCTGCTTTATATCATGCATACAATACATACAAATAGTTTTTAGTTACAACAATGCTTGTTTTGTGGTTGAATGCAATACAATTCCGTAACTATTAATGGGGTAGATTTCCATCCTCTTGGAATACCACAAGTTGTTGGAAGCCAATTATGTTGTGATTCCATAATGGTCCTAATGTTAGTCATGTATCCTGATTTTCCAAACTCTGAGGTTGTGTTCCAATCATGCTTGTATCCCAATACCCGACGAGGGGATGTGGGGGGGATCCTTCCCACTATAGTTGTTAGAGGGTTCCACAGGAGGTGGTGACTATTTTGTATCTCCCCCTAGCATGGGTTTGGGAACAGTGCCCTTGTAGCAAAACATTCAGAAAAAAATGCCTTGTAAAATGTTGTAATTTCAAATTCATGACTTGGTCAATAATGGGTGATTTACGAGGCCATAGTTTTCGGTAGTGTTAAATTTTTGTGACTTCAGAAGATATTCTATTGTAATTTTATTGTATTCCTCCTTTGCAGATGTTATTCCTTTGTTTGGATATTTCCTTGATGTAATTGGTCATGTAAAAGTCTGAGGTAAAAACTTCATTGTAAGTCGGTGCAATAATACCCACACAAGTAATATATAAAATGTATTTTGAGTCTTCCTAGGTAGGTCAGACCTAGTTAGAGAACATGGTTGACCTAGTTATTTAGTTGAGTCACTCACATGATGAATATAAATAGACGAGGTTCCTCTCTCATTCACATGCACCTTACACTCAAGAATTGTGCAAGAGAGAGAGAGAGAGATAGAGAGTATATTGTGGAATATGAGAAACTATTCTTGTTGTTGAAGTTTTACACTGTACTTTGTTGAATTCTATAAAGAGGATTTTTTGGTTGGTTTTCTCCCCCATGAGGGTTTCCTAGAATAAATATCTATGTTTTTTTGTGTGGTTGTGCTTGTTAACCATTAAAAATATAATAGTAAATTGTTCATAAATGCAAACTTACTCTAACATTCATTTGATGGGTAAGTGGCTTACGGTGGTGTACAACATTCCATTGATACTTATCAAGAATGAAACCTCTTTGGTGACATAATGTCTGGGTAAAGAACATAATGTATGGGTAAAGATGGAAGGCATCTAGAAAGTTATCGTATGTATACAGGATATGGATGAATGTTGTATTAGCTAAAATAGTTGCATAATTATATAACACATATCTTTATGCATAAGAATTTTTCATGGAATGTTTTTTATCATAGGACTGTATTTGACTTGTAGGAAGGATTGTATGCAATCATCTACAAGAGAAGAAATGATGAAGTTGTGGATGTACGGTGAAGTCATGTACATACAAGAGAAGAAATAATGAATTTGTGGATGTATGATGCAGTTGTGGGTGTACGATGTAGTTGCAGATGTATAAGAGAAGAATGATAAATAACAAGTTGCAAAACGGAGTTGTAAAGCTCAAGTATGTTCCTACATAGGAACATGTGGCATATATGTTGACTAAGCCTCTGTATAATGTAAAGTTTGAATACTTTCGAGAAAATATTGGTGTAGTGTTGGCACAAACCCAACCAGTAAAACTAGTCGAGAGGGGTTCCCACTCTGTCGAAGCCTAACTCACCGCGATCTCCCTGAGTACTGACCTAGATAGGTTCTACCCCGTCCAACAACACCTGTGAAGTGGATGAAGTCTCATCCGAGATGTTCTAAGGAGAGCTATCGAAACCAAGTTTTTGCATAATAGAAGAGGACTATGTGCATCAACAATTCATTGAATTATCTATCGGACCTTACCAGTTACTTAATCATCAATAGGACCATTCATTATTTCTCTTAAAAGATCACATCATTCATTCATAACCATAAAAAACCTACAGGTGTGAAAACATATCTAAAAATATAACATTATTCATAAGAAATAAACATCGCATCATAGGTCCATGTCACAGATTCACTTAACATTCAGCATTAGATTCACAGAAACAGAAAGAGAGAAAGAGACAAAAGGATAATAGTAGTTCATATCAACCACTTTCTTATCATATTAATTCTGTGCAATCAACCACAGATTAAAAAACATACAACAATTCAATTGAGTCTCAAGCTCTCTATTCTCGTTCTACGATATACCCACATTTGCAATTATTATTCTATTTATAGGCTTGTGCCTTTACATTCATGGTCTACTTAGACGATTTTATAACTAATTCTTAACTAATTATACCAACTAATGACCAATATACACAAAATATGGTCAAAAAGTACAAAAGTGACATAAAATATTCAAAATAGTCTATCTTCTGCCTTGCATGTATATTTCCCTTGCACGGTGTCTTCTGAGATTGTGCATCATCCACGATGTTGTATAGCTGACTAATACCAAATCCCTTGCCAACAGGCCCCTAGAACAATCTTGTGGATTTACCTCGACCCATGTAATTTGAACATGGTGTACTCATTGATTTTCATCTTGAATTCGTCGTACTGCTGAGTGATCTCCTTTACCTGCACTTGAATTTTCTTAGCAAGGTCCTAACTTCCTAGCAAATCCTTCTTCAATGGGTGCTCCACCATTTTTGCATTCACTTCTTTTCCTCTTGCATAGCCTGCTTTTAGCGACAATTGGGATCCAATTTTTTGGAACTTGTTAAGCTATTCATTATGATTCCACTATCGTTCTTGAGCCTTTCCAGCTCGTTGCTGCAACTCCTTTAACTTTGTGGACCACATAATCTGGATAATTGGTGGAATTGTCCTTACTTCCGTCTTGAGTGTTTCATACTTGTCCTCGACTTCCTATAGTTGCTTTGTTAGTTTCTCTAACTATTCATCTTAGACAACACTGTCACAAAATTAGGTCGTGGCCTCAGTGATATTCTTGGAATCCTGCTTCATTTCTTCAAACTGTGCTGCTATCTCCTCAATGGCACCCTCCTGTTCTACAGTTTTCTCTAGTGTTGTGTTTAGGTAGACTAGAGCGTTCAAAACATTGTTGTCCTATTGTAACTACGTGATAACTTCCCCAAGTCTCTTTGCCTTCGTGACTGCATCCAACTCTATATTGCTTTGACTAATGTATTGACAAGCATCTGCAACGGCCACTTCCACTTGCACTCGACTATCAAAAATATGCGCATTCTCAACAACAAGGCTATTGATTTCTTTCTTCAATTCTATGATCTCCTTAGCGGTTTTCATCTTCAATTCCTCTTGTTTCTCCTTCAGCGCTTCTATTTCCTATGCCTTTTCTTGGGTCATCTTCTCTTTTGTGCGATGCATTTCTACTACCTCTTTCTACATCGTTGCCTCATTCTCATGTGACTGCAAGTATTGGTCGCTGATATCCTTCTGTCAGTCGATCAACTCCGGGTTGGAAATTTGTTGCATATGTACTAATTTCTGGATCAAAAGTCTGTTGATGTCCAATGCGATACCTTGTAGCTACTGTAGTGTGGTATTTGCATCCTCTCATCCAACATTAATCGCAGTTGGGGGAATTTGAACATTTATGGCCTATAGTGCAATGTTGATGGATGTGTATTCCTGCACATCTACAATGTCTAGTGCTCTTCTAAAAAAAATCATATATAGAATCCAGCTTGGTTCTTCTCTCGATGAATCCTTCCTGGGATGACTCATTCATTTATTTTTCTGCGGTATATGTTGCATCGTTGATGACCTTAACAAGCCATTGTAGATGCACCTCCATTGTTGATATTGTGTTATTTCTCCTATCCTACTCCATTCACCTCTTAGCCCTTATCTCCTTAAGTATGCGTTTTTATTCTGGATCAGTGGGAGTATCTGTAGACGATTCTCCATTAGATTCATGTTGACTCTGCTGGTCAGCTCTTCGTATGGAATATTCAGGTGCATATACTGGCAGTCCTACTAATAAGTCACTGACGTTGATCGGTTCCCACCATGCTGTAGGCAATTTGTCAACCGTCGCATCCAATTCCTCATCTGTCACCTTGTAAGACATTGGTAACCATTTCTTTTCAGGGTCTCATCGAGCTTGCACATGAATGGTGTGTGGTCCTATGGTGAACCAAGCGATCCTCTGATACTTGGCCATGGCCTTGTTGGACAGTCGGGGGACTATGACAACTGCTGCCTATAGTGCTTCCCAGTAGACCCAAAAGTGGATCGCACAATCCTCATTCCTAGTAGGTTCCTCGAACCACCATAGGTTTTGGTAGCGTGCACCATTGCACACCATAACTGCTTCAACCTCCATACCTTGGTAATCAACTAGGAACATCCAAGCCACTAGCACAACTAAGATTAAGATCCAAATATATGTGAAATCCTATTCTCTGGCTTGAACTACTACCGTATCCTTTGTTAATTGGTTCATCAAGATAAGTGCCCAGTTCATTTGCACCCCTTCCACCCATTGTCCCACACACACAATCACCGTTGAAGTGCACTGGATGTGGATATTCTTGTAGACAATCTTGCTTTCTAAAATCACATCGTCGATATGTACCGTGCGGTTATTGATGCTATCAATATGGTACACCCTTCCATCATGCTGCGAGTCCTAATTCAGCTTCAAGAGTGCAGAAAGCCTCTTATCATTATCCCTGCCTCTGAAATATTACGATGGGTCTGTCCCATCCTTTGGCAACCCCGTGATGTTTGATATTAAATCCACTGTGATTGCGACTGGTGTGTCCAACCACAACATCCCTCCATGAAAGAAAGTTAACGGTTGCTTGACATGGGCATTTTCCTCATTCATCTGCCCAAAGTGTGACATGTTGATGAGCCCCAAAAACCCATCTTTATCCAACCCCTTCCCCCAATTCTGCAAGATACAATCTATTAGCTTTCATGCGACTGAGGGAAAAGACACAAAGGGCTCATTCGCTATGTCCTATAATGCAAGCAAGTCATGGTCATTATAATTCATCCTGACCAATGATGGTACAATATCTTTGTTGCACACCATCCCTTTTAGCAGCGGTGGCATCTTCGGTTAATACTTTTGATTCTTGGTTAGTCGACGAGGCTGCGCATTAGGTCTAGTGGGAGCGATGTAGCTCAGGATGTCCTTAATGGAGACCTTGGTTTGAACCGCTGACTCTACAAAACTATAGCTAGATGGAACCATATTTGTGACTGCGTCTTCTTGCACCCTTACTGATGTTCTTGTATGCCTCTTCTAGGCTTCTGCACCTGTGCTTGTTCTTTGACAATGATGATGATCCAACTGTCATGCTGGTGACTTCTTCAACAATGGTGGTTAGTATAATCGATGAATCCCACTCACTCAAAATATCCACTCTGTCTCGGGTTCTCTACATGCTGCACCAATGCTCTGCAAGTTTGTGATAGTCACCCACCCTCTCAGAAACTCACACAACTCCCTCAACGACTCTGTGACTTACTTAGATCTACAATATTGCAACTAAATCTTAGCATAATGGTGCTTACAACACCTACTGATCACCTTCTTATAGCATCAAGTTAATCCATCTGCATCATTACTAGATCAAATGCGGTCATCATGACCAGAACAGTCATTAACGACCTGAATTCGTTGACGATCCTGTCAATCCAATGGTCAGATCAACCATAAATGCCTGTTGCTTCAACAAGCATCATTCGTTAACTGATTTTAACTGTGTTGCAGGCCTACAGCTGCCATGACCTTTAATCCTAACTACACGACTGAATCTTATTCTTGCGCAGCCACTTCCTCCTGAAATGCCCTTCTTCTGCCTATCTATCCCCCCATTTTTTTTCATTGCATAGTGTTTCAAGCATTGCATGGTTCAGACCCTTTCCTATAGGGCCTCAGTCGGCTGCCATTCACTAGTTTTGGCAGTGCCAATCCATCTAATTGCTGCAGTTGAACTACCTCCACAGAAGTAATGAAATTAACAAGATATGGACCTAGCCAGTGCATATGTAACTTACCTGGATGCTTCATGAACTTGCTCTCGTATAACAACACCAGATTGCATTGTTGAAACTTCTTCTTCTTTATGTGGAAATCATGCCAAGCCTTCTATTGATCCTTCTCGACGTGCTGATGAAACCCTACAACGAAGTGGTCCTCTTTGAGCTATACTAATTTCTCCATGCGCTCCTCTAGATCTGCCTCATCATGCATTCCCGTCGCTATTGAAATATGCATACCAGGAACAATATACTCCATAGGCATGACTACCTATTGCTTGTATAATAATTTAAATGGTGTCTATCCCATCAATCTCTTGCAAGTGGTGCGATATACCCACAAGACTGCTGGAAGCTTTAAATCCTAGTCTTCATGATTAGGATTACATACCTTTGTAAGCGCATGCTCTAAGATCTTGTTGAATTATTCTATAGTTCCATTCACCTACAGATGACATGGGGTACTTTTCTTGTGCTGTATTTTCAATTCCTCTGTCATTGCACTTACTATGCGGTTGATGAAGTGACTTCCCTGGTCGCTCATCAATATACTTGGGCATCCAAACCATGTCACAATATTGTCAAATAGGAACCTTACTATATTCATGGCTGTGCAATCCACTACAGGTGCGGCCTTCGCCCACTTCTTTAGATATCCTGTTGTTGTGATTATATATCGTGCACCAATTCTCTTCCCAAGTGGGTTGATTGGACCCACAAAATACACGACCCATTTATCAAAAGGTTGTAGGGTTTCTTGCGATACTAGTGGCATCTCATCCTTCTGCGATGGTTTTCCAGTGTGTTGACACACATCGCAGGTTCATGCATAATTTGTTGCATCATTATGTAAAGTGGGCCACCAGATCCCTGTGAAAATCACCTTTCTTGGAGTATCACAACCTTTGTAGTGTCCCCCAGCGACTCCCACATGTTCTTCTACCAAAATATGCCCTTGTTCATATGGTAGGACATAGTGCCGCAAAATTTCATCTGGTCCAAGCTTATATAGGTGTCCAGAAATCAACTAGAAATCAGACACTTTAACCACCAATTGCTTCTTCTAACTTGTTGAAAATTCCTCCGACGTGATTCCCGTCACCAAAAATTGGATTATTTGAGCATAGTAGTCATTTTCCATGTCGACTCTAAAAAACTGCACATCAGGCGATACTTCTTCAATTTTGGTGGTCTCCTCACCTATTTCAATTCGATACAAATGATCAGGGCCAACATTCAAGTGATCCAAATTTAAAATTATTTCAAAATAAAACTACTGAAAGAGAAGTATCCAACGGCATATCTTCCCCCCCAACACATGATTATTTACTAGGTACTTTAAAGTAGAATGATCTGTAAACATCTTGAAGTGACCACCTAAAAGGTAATTCCTAAATTTCTACACCGCATATACCATCGCCAGACCTTCTCTCTCTATGGTTGTATATTTTTTCTCAGTGAATTACAACTTCCGACTAGCGAAAGTGATCAGGTGATCTAGATCTCCTTCACCTAGCTGCACAAGTACCACACCTAGCACAACAGATGATGCATCCACATGGACATGGAAATCCTTGTTCCAATCTGGGAACACAAGTATTAGTGTCAAATCCATATTTTCCTTTGGTGTGTCGAAGCTTCCTTGACATTCTTGACTCCATACAAAAGAAACATCTTTCTTCAACAATTTCTCCATAGGGGCAGTAATCGCAGCATACCCTATGATGAATTTGTGATAATACCCAGTGCGCCCCATGTTGAGTATATAGTTTTCATTGATGTCAAAGGTGTTCATGAATGACAATAGAATAACCAGTGGATATCATGGTAGGACATACTCAGTGAAAGACTAAGGTAGTGATGGCATGGAATGGAATAGTTGAGAATGTAGAATGACACATATGAGATGAATGAGATGGACATGGATGATAAGAAATCATGAATGACTGATCTGAATACTTCCTAGAAAGTGTCAACAATATGATGTAAACAATGGTTAATTAAACAAAGAATTGAAAGGTCGAGTGGAAGTAGATATGCAATATGAATGACAAAACTGTTAGAAACAGTCACAAAGGATTTCCGCAAATAAATCGTGCAGATCAGCAAAGTCATGGTGAAATTTGAATTCGATATGAAATCGATGGTCAAGAAGCATCCTGCATGAGATCCAATAGTTGAGGATCATTTCTACAAAAGATAGGCAGGGGGATGAAGTTCCACAAAAGATCAAGATCATATGGCTAAGATTAGTTCCGCTAAAAGAGATTGACGGTGCAGAAGAAAAAAATGAGGAAAGGGAATTGCAAAAATGACTTTTAAAGATTCTATGAACCCACAATCTACACCCCATAATATGGAAATCGATGGTCAGGAAAACACCCACAAAACATCAATGGTGAGGAATTGTTGTTGTGGAACGAAGCTTGCGGAAAGTCAAGATACGATTTTGGGAAATGTTACATCCCACAATATGGAGAGATCAGACGACTAAAGTTACTTCCACTAAAACAGATCAACATTGCAGAAATAAGTTTGTATAAAGTTGAGATATGATTTTTGGAAATGTTACATCCCACATCCCGCATCCCATACTATGAAGATCGACGCTCATGGAGAATCTTGATGAAGATCAACGGTGGGGAATCGTTGAAACAGAAACCTGGTGCAGAAATATGATTTTAAGAGGAAATATATAGAGTAGAACAACAGTTCAGAGAGATTTGAACATAATATCAATGGTCCAGAGTGTATCTAGAGAAAAATATTGCGGAAGCACGAGAAAACGATAAACAGGGCTGCATAAATGAATTATGAGTTGTGAGAAGAATGAAACTCTGCATTTGCTGAAACTTAACGATGAAATGATGCGACGGTCGAATGGGTATATGATGAAGATGTATGTCGGTAAGTAAAAAATCATGATCCAAAATGAAAGAACACAATTATGGAGAGATGCGTTGGTATGTAATAGGTAAAAGGTATTTATTAAATGAATGTGTAAAGAATAAATTGTCTCTGTTAGTAAGTCTGATAGAGTCCAAAGTGAATAGTTTTTCAACTGTTCTGAAAGAATGAGAACATCGGTATAGGGTGGCAGGGTGGTTCTATGGGAGGCCACATGTTTGTAGGGGGTCGTAGCCTCCTTCCAGTCATAGCTGGAGAACAGGGTGTCGTAGCATCCTTGTCTGTTGAAGCAGGAAGAAAACCATAGGGGTGTTGTAGCATCTTAGTCTGTAGTTGTAGGAAAAATCTAGGGTGTATTTACATCCTTCCTATTGCAACAGTTAAATTTTTTTTGTAAATTCATCTTATTAATGAGTTCGTGTTGGTGGTTTTATCTTTTGAGATTTCCATGATAAAATTCGTGTCTTGATTAATTATTTTGTGTATTTTAAAGTAAAAACTGACAATACTGATTCACCCCCCTCTCAGCATTATGGGATAAAACAAAAATTGGTGTCAGAGCAGGTTCCTTCACAACAAATTGACCAGTGGGAGGAATATCCCATCCAAAAACCACCATGGATCAACAAGAAATATTGGCCACTAACAAACCTCCACTATTTACCTAAGAAAATTATGCTTACTTGAGTGTAAGAATGAGGTGTCATCTAATGTCCCTGGGATGGAATGTTTGGGAAGCAATAGAAAAGGAACGCAATATAGGAAATCAATACCTTACAGACATAGTTGAACTAGGTTAATCTGAAGGTAATTCCAAATCCCTAAATGCAATATTAAGTGGTTTAACAAACTTGGTATTTACTAAAGTTATGCAATGCACATCTGCCAAACAAGCTTGGGACAAATTGAATATTATCTATGAAGGAGAATATAAGGACGAAGAATCCAAACTTAAAACATAAAGAGGTTAATTTGAAAGTCTCAAAATGAAAGAAGAAGAGAATGTTGGGGAATACCTTCTTTGAGTAGTTGAATTTGTTAATGCAATCATAGGCCTTGGAGGGGAATTAAAAGAAAAAGAAGTGGTAAGAAAGGTACTAAGAACATTGCCAATGAGATATGACCCAAATTTATCCACCTTAGAAGAATGAGATGACCTTAAAAAGGTAACAATGAATGATTTACATGGAATTCTCACTGCGTATGAGATGAGAACAAGACAAAATGGATCTTCAAGAAAAGAAGCAGCTTTTAAAGCCTCCATAAAATATCAATCAGAAAACCCAAATGATGAGGAAAATATTTTCATAAATAAACTTGAGAGAGGGACTGGAAAATACAAGGGGAAGTTACCTTTAAAGTGTTTTAATTGTGGAAGGATTGGACATTTTTCCTCTAAATGCATCTACACTAAACAATATGAGAATGAAGAAAAATAAACTTCGAAATTCAAAATGGGTAAACCAGGAAACAAGAAAAAAACCTATGGGAAAAATAAAATTATTTACACCATGAAAGACAGTGAATATTCATATGTAAGTGGAGTTGAAGAAACTAAAGTTTTACTTATGGGCCTAGAAACTTAAGCCTCAAATAGCGGCTCAAACGTAGAAGGAGAAGTAGATCTAAGATCTGAACTTGTTAGTGCCCTTGAAGAACTTGAGAAACGCAGGAAAAATAATCGACAGTCAAATATTATCATTATTTAGTTGGAAGCTGGACTCTTAAATTCCAAAAAGGTTGAGGAGGACCTAAACCTACAACTCAAAAGAAGAATACATGACTCTAAAAATATTGCTGAAGAAATCATGCAATTCAAGAGAAAGATTGATGAAGAATCTATCAAATCAAAGTTTGAGAATAGCTCAAGGATTCTAGATGACATTCTGAGTATCCAAAAACCATTAGGTGATAGGTCTAGTTTGGGGTTTGTTAAATAAAAGAAGCCAGAGAGTTTTCCTATCACAAATCAAGAAGGAAGTAAGAAAAGATATGCCGAAGTACTAAAGACTCTAGCTAAAAGGGAAAAAATCAAGAAAGCTAGCTTAATTTCTCAAGATAAAAATAGAAATAATCTAGCACCCAAGAGACCAAATAGATATCTACAGATCTTTTTAGGTCATTGCTTTGCTTGTAATAATTTTGGTCATAAAGCCTTAAATTGCAGAACTGAAAGAAAGGTTTCTGAATACAAGAAGAAGTCATCTAGTAATAAGTCGAAGGGAAATTAGAATATTTTTATACTACTCCAAAAATATGACATAGAATGTTATAAGTGTAATAACCATGGAGACATGGGAAGATATTGTAAGATGAATACTCCTACAAGAAATACTGTTGCAATCAAATCTCAGAACACCAAACAAAAGAGATATTGGATAGAAAAGGAAGAAAAGGAAACTTCCATGATTGACTTATGTGCAACCGAAATCCAAAACTTATGGCACTTGGACAATGGTTGTTCAAAACATATAACTGGTGACCCAAGCAAATTTCTTAACACTAAAAGATATTAAGGGGAAAGTCACTTTTGGAGACAACCTGTCCTCCAAAATAATCGGCAAAGGAATAGTTATTGTCAACAGCAAGATCAAAGAAAAAAATGTTTTGTAATTTGAAAACCTCAAGCCTAATATTCTTAGTGTAAGTCAAACATGCGACCAATGACACATTTGCATCTTTGACTCAGAAAAATGTGAAATCAAGACTAAGAAATCATGAAAGTTTGTTGGCATTGCTATGAGAAATACAAACAATGTATACATATTGGAAAATGAAAACCAAGGTTACTTAAGTATGGTATATGAATGTTGGTTATGGAACAGAAGGTTGGGAAATTTATTTTTTGACAATCTTTCCAAAATAAGCACGAAGGAAGCTATAAGAGATCTACCTAAAATTATAGTTCCTCTCAACTCTATATTCAGACATTGTCAACATGGGAAGCAAACTGGAGCCAGTTTTAAAATAAAATAACATATGACCTCACACCCTTTGGAAATAATACACACAAAACTTTGTACACCAACCAAAACTAAAATTCTGGAAGGAGATCACTATTTCATGTTTCTTATTGATGATTACACAAGGATGTCTGTTGCTAAATTTCTGTGGTGGTAGGTTATTGATGTTGTTGTCGGAGAAACCACAGTATCAAAATGACCAAGTCAACATTTCGGATCCATATCAGGATTCATCATCAGGACAATGTCCAATGTGGAGAGAGCGAGAACCTTTGATAAATACTGGAGCTGGGTAGAAGAAAAGAAAGGTCTAATGTCGGCCTCGAAGGCTAGGGTTTTGCTAGGTTAAATTTTTTTTATTTTTTATTTTATTTTGTTATTAAATTTGATTTTAAAAATATGCGGCACTTTTTAAAATTTTTTATATATTTGTAAAAACAATAATTTGTTGGTTTATAAAAAAATTTAATTGCTATACTAAGTCATTTAAAATTTTAAAAAAAATTTAAATTAAAATATGACTATTCTGAAATAGATTTTATTATTATTTAACAATTTAAATTAATTTAAAATATGATTATTAGAGTGTCTAAAAGCATTAAAGATTGTTAAAAAATCTTTAAGGCTAATAGAAAGTTAATTAAAATTTTTAATTACTTTCACTTGTAATTAAAAAAATTTATTAAATTTTTTAAATTATTTTCACTTATAATTAAAATTTTTTATTATTAATGTGAAAACTTTTAGGTCAAATGGAAGGACAAGGAGAGGTTAAAAAGGACAAGGAAAGGTTAATAATGTAGATTTTAAATTAAAATTTTAACTATAAAGTTTAAACTTTAATTTTAATTTTAAAATTTTTAATTTTCATTTAATTTTAAAGTTTTAAATTTATTATTCGTATAAAATTAGTTTGATTTTTAAAATTCTTATGTTTTTAGATTTATGGTCTTATTTAGGTGTCATAGTTAATTCATGCTTGAACAAGTGAGGAGGACCAAAGAAAAAAGGAAAGGATTGAAAGAGGGAAAAGGGCACAATGGAAAAAGGATACGAACAAGGGGAACGGAGTCAAGGGACAGAATGAGGGGGAGAGTCGCCTTTTCGATTGAGAAGGGAGGGAAGCCAAATAGTGCTCACCTCAAGGCCGCCATCCCTATTTAGGTTGTGTAGAAGTTTGATGATTTCTAAGGCCTCTCTGATTTTTCTTTTGAAATAGTGGTCTTCTTTTGCGAGGATAGTGGTGTCTTCTAGGGAAATGTGGTGTTTGGTTTTGGCAACATGTTCTGCAAAGGCTGAGGAACGAATACGTTCTTTTCTAATGTCTTCCCCATGTTCCTTTAACCGCGTGTGGAAAGAACGCCCCGTCTCACCTATATAGCTGATTTTGCAAGAACAAGGGATCTTATAGACCCCTCTGAATTGTGTATGATCAATAGGATCTTTAACGGATCTCATTTTCTTCTTAATGGTCTCTAGGGGTTTGAACGAGGTCGTAATGTTGTTCTTATTAAGAATCCTAGAGATATTATCAGTCACCCCTTGTATATAAGGTAAGTAATCTCGTGGGTTGGTGGTGGTCTTGTTATTAGAGGTTTTCAAACCCGTAAGGCTCTTGTTGTGGGTTTTGCTCAGGGTCTTCTTGATGACATTGGGTTTGTAACCTATGTTTGTGAATACTTCTTTGAGGTGGTCTCTCTCCTTATCAATATGTTCTGAATCCGCGATCCTGGAGGCTCTCACTGCCAAGGTGTTGAGAACTCCTATCTTTTGGGAAGGATGGTGGTGGGAGTCTGCGTGGAGGTAGCTATCTGTGTGAGTCTTTTTACGGAAGACCTCGTTTCCAAGCATTCCATCTTCTTTCCTGGTAAGGAGGAAATCTAGAAATGGGATGCTCCCATTTTCCTCTAGTTCCATTATGAATTTGATGTTGGGGGAGATACTGTTAAGGTGTGTTAGGAATTTCTTAAGTTCATCTTCACCATGTGGCCAGACCACATTTGTATCATCCACATACCTATTCCATTTTGATGGTTTAAGAGGATAGGAGTCTAGGGATTCTATCTCAAATTTCTCCATAAAGAGGTTTGTGACTATGGGAGAGAGGGGGGATCCCATGGCTACACCTGTGGTTTGCTCATAAAATTCACCTTGGAAAATCAAAAGCTTTGAAAATTTTAAAATCTTCAAGGCAATGGCTGAAAATGAGTCTGGCATGAAAATCATGTGTCTTAGATCAAATAACGGGGGATAATTTACCTTAAATTAATTCAATGAGTTTTGTGAAGGTCATGGAATTAAGAGGCAATTTTCAACTGCGAAAACTCCTCAACAAAATGTGGTTGTTGAAAGGAAAAACATAACAATCCAAGAAGCTGCCAGAACTATGCTCAATGAAGCAAAACTGTCAGATTCATTTTGGAGAGAAGTTGTATACACAGTTGTATACACACTTTACAGAGGACAACTCAGAGTGAATAAGGATAAGACCCATTACGAATTGTGGTATGGAAGACTAGACTCATTCAAATATTTTAAAGTGTTTGGCAACAACTGTTACATCAAAAGAAATGAGGATGACCTTGGAAAGTTCAACTCCAGGACTAATGATGGAATATTTTTAGGATACTCATCCACCAAAAAGGAATACTGTTGTTACAATAAAAGGTTACAAAAAATTGTAGAAAGTGCTGATGTGAAAGTAGATGATATAAAACCAAGGAAAGAGAAACATTTAGACAGTATTGAAAATACATGTTATGATAAAATAAAATATTTGAAAAAGGATGAGAGCATTCATAACAAAGAAGAATATAAAGAGAAGGAAGATACATATGAAGATAATGAAGACTTTCCTAGACTTGACACTAAAACTCCTTACAGAAGGGTACACAAGGATCATTCGGAGCCATAGATCATGGGTGATAAAAATGATGGAGTCAAAACTAGAAGACAACTACCAGATGTGGAACAAGCCCTACTCTCAACATTAGAACCCAAGAACTTTACAGAAGCCAACAAAAGTGATGAATGAGTCAAATCCAGGAATGAAGAACTAGATCAGATTGAGAAAAATGAGACCTAGGAACTTGTCCCAAGACTTGAAGATAAGAACATTGTAGGAGCCAAATGGATTTTCAAAAACAAGTTCAATCAAGATGGTCAAGTAATAAGGAACAAAGATAGACTGGTTTGTAAGGGGTATGGCCTTGAGTAGAAGGTATTGATTTTGAAGAAACTTAGGCTCCTGTAGCTCGACTTGAAGCAATCATAATGTTTTTAGCAATGTCATGTCATAAAAACTTCAAATTATATCAAATGGATGTCAAGTCAACAAACATGAATGGAAAACTAGAAGAAGAAGTGTATATTGAACAACTTGAAGGGTTTCTCTTGTCTGAAAACAAAGATTATGTTTGTAAACTAAAAAAGGAACTCTATGGTCTCAAATAATCCCCAAGAGAATGGTTTTCCAGACTAAATAGTTACTTGAAACAACAAGGTTTTAAAAGAGGAGTCACTAAAAGTAATCTTTGCTTAAAAATCGAAGATAAAAATATGATCATTTTATTTTTCTATGTGGATGATATCATTTTTGGAAGCAATCTTCAAATCCTAAGTGTATAATTTTCCTCTGAAAGGAAGAAATAATTCAAAATGTCAATGTTGGGTGAATTGACATTCTTCTTGGGATTGCAAGTCTACCAAACAAACGAAGGAATTTTCATCTCTCAAACTAAGTAAATTAAAGACATGTTGAAAAAGTTTAAAATGGAAGATTCCAAACCTGTTGGTACTCCTATGGTCACTGGTTTCAAGTTAAGTAAGGATGATGAATCTCTAGAAGTAGATCATACCATGTTTAGATCCATGATTGGTAGTTAGCTATATGTGACAACCACAAGACCAGATGTGATGCAAGTTGTTGGATTGGTAGCTAGATTCCAGTAAGATCCCAAAGAAACACATGTAATGGTAGTAAAATAGATTTTCAAATATCTAAAAAGTGCTATGGATTATGGCTTATGGTATCCGGAAGGATAATAATTTACCTTGAAGGTGTTTATTGATCCAAATTGGGTAGGAAGTGTTGACGATCGAAAAATTACTAGCGAAGCAGTATTTTTTTTGGGAAATTGTTTAGTATCATGGTCAAGTAAAAAACAATCCTCCATTTCACTCTCTATAATAGAAGTAGAATATATTGTTTCGGCCTCATGTTTCACTTAGGTTATTTTGGATGAGATAAACCCTAGAAGATCTAGTTGTAAAATATGAACATCCAATAGTGATTAATTGTGATAACACTAGTGCTATAAATATGTCTAAAAATCCTATCATGAATTCTAAGACAAAACATATGCCAATAAAGTATCACTATCTAAGAGAATAGGTATCTCAAAAAGCTGTCAAATTATAATACATTGACACAAAATAACAGGTTGCTAACATTTTCACCAAACTACTACCTAAGGAAGCCTTTGAGCATCTTCGACAGAAAATGGGAGTAATTTCGTTACAAAAGTACTAAGAGGAGAAAGATGAATCTCAGGGGGAGAAATGCTAACAGGGGAATTTGTCAGACAAAAAGGTTCCTTTGCCATTATTTTCAATGGGGGAGAATGGTTAGAGGTTGCCATCAATGCCAAAGGGGGAGATTGTTGAGTATATAGTTTTCATTGATGTCAAAGGTGTTCACGGATGAAAAAGGAATAACTAGTGGATATGATGGCATGGAAAACTAAGTGAAAGACTAAGGTAGTGATGGCATGGAATGATATAGTTGAGAATGTAGCATGACACATATGATATGAATGAGATGGACATGGATGAGAAGACAACATGAATGACTTCTCCGAAGACTTCCAAGATAGTGTTGAAAATATGATGTAAACAATGGTTAATGAAACAAAGAACAGAGTTCGAGTGGAATTAGAGATGCAATATGAATGACAAAACTGTTAGGAAAAGTTGTAGAAGATTTCCGTAAAAAAATCATGCAGATCCTAAAAGTCATGGTGAGATCTGAATTCAATCTGAAATCGATGCTTAGGAAGAATCCCGTAGGAGATCCAATGAATTCAGACCATTTCCACAAAATATAGGTGGGAGGATGAAGTTCCACAAAATATCAAGATCGAACGACTAAGATTAGTTCCACCAAAAGAGATCGATGGTGCAGAAGAAAAAAATGCAAAAAGGGAATTGCGGAAATAACGTTTAAAGATTCTATGAACCTGCAATCCACATCCTGTGATTTGGAAATCGACGGATAGGAAAAAACCCAGAATATCAATGGTGCGGAATTTTTGTTGGAAAAAGAAGCTTGCGAAAAGTCAAGATACGATTTTGGGAAATGTTACATCTTGCATCCTGCATCCCAGAATCTGGAGAGATCGGATGTGTGAAGTTAGTTCCGTTAAAATAGATAAACGGTTCAAAAAAATAAGTGCGGAAAGAAGTTTGCAGAAATTCGAGATACAATTTTTGGAAATGTTACATCCTGCATCACGCATTCCGCAATATGAAGATTGACGTGCATGGAGAATCCCAATGAAGATCAACGACGAGGAATCATTGAAATAGAAAACTGGTGCAAAAATACGATTTCAAGAGGAAATATATACAGTATATCAACGGTCCAGAGAGATTTGAACATAATATCCACGTTCCATATTGTATATGGGGAAGAAGATTATGGCATCACTAGAAAATGATAAATAAGGTTGTGGAAATGAATTTTGAGTTGTGAGAAGAAAGAAATTGTACATTTTCTGAAAATTAATGATGAAATGATGTGATGGTTGAATGGGTAGATGATAAAGAGGTATGTCTGTAAGTAAACAGTCATGATCCAAAATGAAAGAACGCATCTATGGAGACATGCGTTGGTAGGTAATAGGTAAAAGGTATTTATTGAAGGAATGTGTAAAAAATAAAGTGTCTCTGTTAGTAAGTCCGATAGAGTCCAAAGTGAATATTTTTTCAACTATTCTAAAATACTGAGAACATCAGTCTAGGGTGGTAGGGTGGTGTTAGGGTACTATGACAGGTTTGTAGGGGATCGTAGCCTCCTTCCAGTTGTAGTTGGAGAACATGGTGTCCTAGAATCCTTGTCTATTGAAGTAGGAAGAAAACCATAGCGATGTTGTAGCATCTTAGTTTGTAGTTGGAGGAAAAATCTAGGGTGTATCTACATCCTTTATGTTGCAGAAGTTAAAAAATTTTGTAAATTCATCTTATTAATGAGTTTGTGTTGGTGGTTTTATCTTTTGAGGTTTCGACAATAAAATATCTGTCTTGATTGTTTATTTTGTTATTTTAAAGTAAAAACTTACAATACTGATTCACTCCCTTTCTCAGTATTGTGGGGTAAACCAACACCCTAGTGTCGCCCTAAGAATCTTCACATTCATCGATAGTGTCAAGATCAAAATGAGCGCTATATTCACAAGGTCAACCAAAAATACTTGCAAATGATGTGACCCAACAACATTCCAAAAGGTGTGTAGAAAATGAACTTTTTTGAGTTCGGCACAATCTGATGTTGTTGACATCTTTCCAGCATTTGTCACAAGTTTTCCAGATGATCCCTAATAATACCATACACTGTCCAATCATCCATATAAAATTATAGAAACTTCTAAATGAAATATTTGAATGCAATGAAAACAACCCGAGAAAATATAGCAGGTGTATTCTTCAATCCAAAAGGCATTAATGTGTACCAAAAACAACCCCATTTAGTAACAAATGTTGTTTTATGTTGATCCTCCTTTGTGATCCTAATCTGGTGATAACCATAGAATATATCTATGAAGGAATACATCTCTTGACTTCCTACTCCTTCCAACACTTCTTCTATGAATGGAATTGGAAATGGATCATGCATACAGGCATCATTCAATTTTCTCAAATCGACACAGATTTGAACTTCACCTATTTTCTTGTCTTGGACCACCATAGGACTGATCCATTTTGATTCTTCAACTGGCTCAAATATTACAGCATCCAACATCCTATCTAGTTCATCTTTAACCCTCTCCTTTTATCGCGGATTCAAGCGATACCCCCTCTTCCTTACTGGTTTCACATCTCGTTTTAATGGAATATTCATCTCTCCCAAATCACCTAGTATCCCTTTCATTTTAGAGAATTTGGTTGGAAATAGATATTGAAATTCATGCAGCAGATCTGTGATATTTTCCATAGTCTCTTCGTCCCAGTAGTCCCCAAAACTTGCAAATTTTGGGTTCTCCTCTGTCCCAATATTGACTTTTCTAATATTCAGCAGCTGGTTCATGGGATTAGTCGGGATATCTAGGGCTACGACATCCGTACTCACTTTTGTTTCTGGAATATTAATATTTTGTATCTCATTATCATCCTCGGGTCCACCAGACACATTATAATATTCCATCATTGACTGTATGTGGAATTGCGCATGTGGATCCACTGGATATGCAACTGGTACTACTTTTAATACCACATCCTAGATGATCTGAAGTGCATTATGGACATCGAGATTGGAATTTGTGAAACTAAAGGTATGAGCAAATAAAACCGTCAGCTCCTCCCAAGTGGTTATTTCTCTCTGAAACTTCACTGATATATACCATGACCTTGGCATTTCGTCCAAATTGTGAACAAAGGCATGGACCCATTCATCCTTTGGTTGCAATGCCCACAAATTCTGACATTCCATCAAGTGACCGCTGGGGTCAATTTTCCCATCATACTTCCTAGTGTGATATACTTCTGTGTCACAAAAGTGAATTGTCATCATCCATCGACACTTCACCCATCCATTAATCATATTCTTATGAGTCTCCCACCAACATGCTGGAGTAGCCTTTAGTGCTTCCTCTAGTGCCAAAAATCGCTGAGGTTTCGATACCTTCTCTTCAAACATCATGAGGAAAGAAGATAGCTCGGGAAGTCCCTCATATAGTGGTAATTCAACAATATCAGTCACAACATGACAGAACGATTGTGTAACCAAACTGCACTTCCTGAATGATACTTCGTGCATGCGATTTTTCCATTTTCTAAGAATCATCAAAATAAGAAGACGCGGAGCTAGCGCTATACCATCCAAGTTCCCCATCAACAGTCGGGTGGATGTAATATTCTGAAATGTTGTAAGCATGATCCCATCCTTGGACAACTTCATCTTTCACTAGTTCAATATACCTCCACCCTTTGTTTGGATCCATAGGACCGATGACTCTGATGTCTTGATTCTCAAATGTCATCACCCACTTCTTAAAGTTAATCATTTCCATACTATCACTGGCACATCCAATCCCCAGCAATGTGAGATAGGATCCTCCACCATCCACAACTTCAATAACATTGAAATCAGCATAGGTCTTCATAACTTCAACATCGACAACCAGGTTCGACACTCGATTGATTGGTTGTACTTTGGCCTGATTAGCCAATCACAACTGCACAAGGGACCAACCTAATGTCAGTCTCCCCATTTTATGCCATGTATGCTTTGTCAAAATATTCACATCTGAGCCTAGATCCAGAATGACTAAATCTACTTCATAGTCCCCAATCTAGATGTTCATGCACATTTCTTTTCCCGTCTTTTTCTTATGTAAGGAGTTCATCGTGGAGTCTTTCCACTCCTTAGTCGGGCATTGCAAAAAATTATCAATGGTAGCAATATCATCAAGATATCTTTCTAGTAACAAGTAGCTCTCAAATAAATTTTGCAAGGTACCATGCTGCTATGATGGTCCTGCCTCTAGTGAAGAATCAAAAGTAGAGGGAATTTCATAAACAGTTGACTTACCAGGATTTCTTCTGATTGCATCCCACGCTTCAAAGAATGTATCTACTTCAGTGGAAATATCAAATGGATCCTTCTTCTTTCTAGCTAATTGAACCTATAGACAAGGGCCATCCTCCCCATTTTTTGCAACTCGATGGGTGACGATAGCAATGTCAACATCCTCCATTCTAGGATCTGCTGAGATCATCGCAACGGTCGATCCTTGATTTTGGTTCATCGACAGATTCTATTTCAGTGGTGGATTCTAGTTCAATGGTGGATTAATGGGTTGAATCATGTTCTGGTCTTGAAGGGGGATCTGATTCTGGGCTTAATTATGCAATTGATTTTGGTTCTGCAGCTGGTTCTGGGTCTAATCTTGCAACTGATTTTGACTCTGAAATTGGGGAACATTTCCCGCCTTCCATCTTGCGATCAATTGTGGACAGTTCTCAATTGTGTGATCAATCATGATAAAATATGTACATGTACATTTAACATGCAACAATGGACAGTCTCTCTAATAGTGCACGAATACCCCACAATTGTAACATTGGACTGGTTCGTGACCTCTTCCTCCTCCTCGGTGACCTCGAAATCCTCCACGAAATTCTCCTTGTTGTGGGTACTACGGCTGAGTTAACTACTGTTGCAAGGGATTCGGTTACTATTGGACATAATGTGCTTCCTGAACATATTGTTTCTGTGGTGGAGCCATCTGCATCTGGTTATATTATTGTTGCGGCTACAGCGGTATAAACTGCATTTTCAGTGGTGGTACATACTGCAATTGAGGTGATGGATGCACCATATACAGTTGTGACTGCGGTTGTTGGATAGCTTGATGATATTCACCCTTCACATAGTATGAATCATACTTCCTTTCTTGGAGTAGATCATATGCATGGTAGTATTTATCTTTATGCCCGAGAGATCGACAAAAAGTGTAGTATAAGCTTGTTGTCTTTGTTACCATATTTTGCATGTATCCACTTTCTTCATGTCTATGCCATTATACTTGGCATATGTGACACCATGACACACTGCTGCAACTTAATGGGTTCGACGCTCCTAATAACATAAAATTTCAGAAATCAAGCCAAGTATCTTTGGTGTGTCCATCTGCATGACATCGAGTGCACCAAATATCTTCGTGATTCTATTTCCCGTTCTTAAGTCTCGCAACTGAAGCATCAAGTTTGGCAGTTGTTCTTGAATTTGGTTCATACCAACTACACTTTCCCCAATATGAAAATCCTCCAACTTCATTATGATCTATAGAGCCTTGCTATGTGTTGCAATCTTTTACTGCATCAGTGGTTGCCATATATGAGATACTAGCATTGCAATGAACCATTATTTGTGCTGAACATTACTCATATCGAAAATAATTCTTTCCATCAGTGTTTTAAATATTTGGTCAAATTCCCAAATAGTTTCATTAGGAAATTTCTTAATCTCCTTTAACTCTATAATATATCACGCTTCAGACTTTGGTTTTTTGATCTCTTTAATTAATCCTTTCTTGAATTCATCCAATGCTTTTGCAGGGGTCCCCATAGAAACTTCTGTAAATTTAATATACCAATCGAGCGCGCAACCCAAAAGTTTAGTCATTTGTGGTCTATTTGACAGTCCACACTACTTCACATAGAAACCAATACTTCTTGGGATCATTGGTCCTGTTTCCATGGAGCAAAGGTAGCATTCTGTCGTCGCCCACCATCCTAGACCTTCTTCCTATAGAGGCTGATCTACTACTAGAATGTTGCTGGCATGTCGGACAAGTCGACGCAAAACTCGTGTGTCTTCCTAAATGCAGAGTAGTGCACAGAGGTGTGGACACGTTGCTATTGGGGTTTGATCTTACTGCTATTTTTGGCATAGTTTGGGTTTGGTCATCCTCTTCATCGCTGTAGGGTCACTTCGTCCTATGTGGTCTTCCTTTGAAATCTTGCATTTTGATCGCAGCAGGACCTTCCCCTATCCTCTTCCTTTTCTCTTGTCAAAACCTTGCTCCTCCCCATGTAAGACCACTTTCTTCCTCAGCTTCCCTCACATTCTTGTCGAAACTTACACCCATATACCCCTTATCTTTCCATTCGTCTCCCCCTTTTGGTCACGGTATCCACATCCTCCGCACAACGAAGTTCTACTACTCAAGGTGCATATTTAGTATTCCCTTTTCATAGACAAGCATCTTAATAGACAGTTGTAGAGGCAACAAGAACCTACCTCATGGTCTGTTGAAAAATTCCCACTCTGCTTCATTGTAGGAATTGGTAGTGTCGACCGTGAACTCAGTGATATATCCTTTCATAATACTATCCAGCCAAACTTCAACATCCCGTAATGCCTTGTTGTTGATTTCTTGCAACTCCTAGATCAACTCAGGGGTCCAGGACGTTGTCTCTCCTCCTTGGAAATTTCCCTTCTTATATGTGAATCGTGCTAGCCACTCATACAATATGATGGAAAATTCAGAGAAAAAGTATTTGTGTGGACTACCGTGTATGTACCTCACCATCCAATTATTCATGGTCACTCCAGGGTTCTGATTCTCCGCATTCAGCAAATTTTGTAGCTTCTAGTCGAACCAATCTTGGATTTCTCGTCTTGTCAGATGCCACATATCCTCCTCTCAGTCGTGACAGGGTCTCGACAACAGAACCATTTGTTGGCACAAACCCATCCAGAAAAACTAGTCAATAGGGGTTCCCAATCTGTCGACACCCAACTCACTATGATCTCCCTGAGCACTGGCCCAGATGGGTTTTACCCTGTCCGGCAACACACACGAAGAAGATGAAGTCTCACCCTAGATGTTCAAGGGAGAGCTGAAGAAACCAATTTTCCAGAAAATAGAAGAGGACTATGTGCATCAACAATTCATCGAATTATCTACAATACCTTACTTGTTACTTAATCATCAACATGACCATTCATTATTGCTCTTAAAAATTGCATCATCCATTCATAACCATAGTAAACCTACAAGTGTGAAAATAGATCTAAGAAGACAACATTATTCATAAGCAATAAACATCGCATCATAGGTCCATGTCACAGATTCACTTAACATTCACCATTCGATTCCTAGAAATAGAAAGACAACAAGAGACAAAAAGGTAATAGTAGTTCAGATCAACCTCCTTCTTATCATATTAATTCTGCGAAATCAACCACAAATGCAAAAATAGACAACAATTCAATTGAGTCTCAAGCTCTCAATTCTCATTTTGCAATCTACCAACATTTGCAATTCTTCTTCTATTTATAGGCTTGCACCTTTACATTCATGGTCCACTTAGACTATTTTTTAACTATTCTTAACTAATTCTACCAACTAATGACCAATATCCACAAAATATGGTCCAAAAGTTCAAAAAGTGACATACAATATTCAAAATAGTTTATTATTTGTCTGTTTTGTAGTGTCTTCTAAGCTTGTGCAGCATCAATGATGTTGTGCAATTGACTTAGCCCAAACTTCCTACCAACATGTAGTCTGAAAGGACCTCCCTCGAAAGAGGGAGTAAAGAAGATGGTAGAAGGTTGTGGTGGTGTGGTAGCTCAACCTAGTATAGGGTAAGTTTCGCTAGGCTTGTTGGCCTAAAAGGGTTAGTAATTCAAATGAGGCCTGTTGATCGTAGGGAGATTAGTATGTCTGACTGCCCATTTTTCTTGAAAGGGTTAGTAAGCCAGAAAAGGTTTGTTGGTCCCCAAGGAGACCCATCTTCCTAGGCTTGTTGACTCTAAAGGGTTGGCAAATTAGAAGAAATTCTCGAATGGATCTACCAGAGAACCCATTGAGGTGCTGCTCCAAGATGGTTAGAGGGAAAGAAGTGGTTTCAAAATGTTTGGCTAGGATTGTTTACCCATAAGAGTTAGTAAGCTAGAAAAGGCTTGTTTGGTCCCCAGGGAGACCAATCTATCTAACTAGGATTGTCAGCCCAAAAGGGTTAGTAAGTCAAACAAGATGTTGATTTAGTGGCAAGGTCAGTATTTTCATACTGATGTTGAAGTGGAAAGTTTAGTATTTTCATACTGATGTTGATGTGGCAAGTTCAGTATTTTCATACTGTTGATGTGGCAGATTGATAATATGGAAGGTTCAGTATTTCTATATTGATGTTGATAAGACAATTTTAGTATTTCTATACCGATGATGATGAGGTGGTTTCATTATTTCTATATTGATATTGATGATGATGTTTCTTCAACATTTGTATGTTGATGTTGATGATGTGGTTGTGGTCCCAACAACTTATGTTGATGATGCTGATGTGGTTGTGGTCCCAACACCCTGTGATGTTAATGTTGATGTGGTTGAAGTCACAACACTTTGTGATGATGATGATGATGTGTTTCAACAATATGTTGATGTTGATGATGATGTTCTAACATCTCTTTGTTGATGATGCATATGATGATCTAGTATTATTGATGATGTTGCTTTAGCAATAACATGCTAATGATGTTATTGTTGTTTCAGTATTGACATATTTATGTTGCAGATGATAATCCAATATTTACATACTTATGATGATGATGATGTTCTAGTATTCACATACTGATGTTGCAGAACAAGATTCAATATTCACATAAGAAGGTTCATTATTCACATATTGATGTTATAGAATATGATTCATTATTCACATATTGATATGCTAGAAGATGATTCAGTACCCAAATAATGTTATTGTAGAAGATGATTCAGTATCCACATATTGATGTTGCAGAAGATGATCCAGTACTCACAGATGATGATTCAATATCCACATTCTAATGTTGCAGAAGATGATCTAGTACACACAAAAGATGATTCAGTATCAACATACTGATGTTGTAGAAGATGATCTAGTACACACATAAGATGATCTAGTATCCACATATTGATGTTGCAGAACATGATCCAATACTCATAGAAGATGATTCAGTATTTACATACTGAGGTTGTAGAAGATGATCCAGTATTCTCATACTGAGATTGATGATCAAGATGCATGATGGTTTTCCAAAAATTACTATGACATATAGAGATTTAGTAGTCATTTGTACCATTGTGATGATGGTTGTTTCTGATATAGAATGCCTTCCTAGTTAAGAGGGAGAGTTAAAGTATTGTGAATTCAGAATATATTCTATTGTAATTTCATTGTATTCCTAATTTAGAGATGTTATTCCTTTGTTCGAAGATGTCCTTGATGTAATTGGTCATGGAAAAGTCATGAGGTGAAACCTCCATTGTAAGTTGGGGAAATAATACCCACAAAAGTAATATATAAAATCTATTTTGATTTTTCCTAGGTAGGTTGTCCCTAATTAGAGAACCTGGACGACCTAGTTAATTAGTTGAGTCACTCACCTGATGAAGGAATATGTGAGGCACCTCTCTCATTCACACACACCTTACACTCAAGCATTTTGCAAGAGAGAGATCAGCCGAAGACTGTCGAAACGCCGACTCCACGTAGTGGAAAGAACCTCCAATGTTTTGACTATCAGCGATCGGCGAATGTTAGTGGAAGGGAGCATCGACATCGACGACAGAGTAAGTTTTCAAAATTTTTCTAAGGAAAGAAAATCATCAGTGATCGGCGGGAGTTAGTGTTATTGATTGTTGATGAAAATCAGAGAGAATTAGTTGAATGGATTGCTGCCGTTGTGGGTGACTAGGGAACTAACCGTCCAATGTAGCAGTTGCTAGTCATTCCGACAGCTGACGCGGTGAAAGAAAGTGAAAGGAGAAAAGTTTTGAAAAATTTTCTAAGTCATAAAATCGTCGGCAAAATTTAGATGACGGAACTGCCAATGCGACGGTGGACCCCAGAGAAATTAGTTGTTCGAACCACTGATGCCATCAGTGGAAAATAGTTGTTGGGATCTCCAAAACCGTAGAAGGATTTAGTTGTTTTTCAATCCGTCATTGCGGCTACCATGTGGACTAAAATGCTGACGCGTAGCGCTTAGTGGTTCCAACTGCTGACAGAAGAAGAAAGTTTGAAAATTTTGTTTAAGTGTCGAAACCATCGGCGGAAGTTAGTTGATGAGACTACTGATGGATGTCAGTTGAAAATAGTTGATCGAGCACCCACCATTGCGGATGGCTAGAAAACTATGCGTTCGACGGGTAGAGCCTTCGACCGCTGATGGTGCAGAATTTATGAAAGTTTTCTAAGGAGCGATATCATCGATGATCGAAGGAGAATAGTCGTTGGCATCGGTGATGAATAGAAGACTGAAGAGCCGATGTAGCATAAGACAAGGCAAGAAGAAAATTCAAAATTTTCTCTAAGGCACGAGCTCATCAGCCATCAGGAAATTTTAGTGGATCGGATCACCGATTGGGAAAAGTTCAATGAAGGTGACCCACTGTTGCGGCTGCTTAGTCAACATTCGACGCCGCAATAGCTAGTGCTTCCGACCGTCGATGGGCTTGTGGTTGCAAAAGACATAGGAATATCATGGGCTGCCATTGTAGAATCCTTGACAACTATCCCATCGATGCATTAGTCTCTCCACTCATCGTTGCCAAGGTGTTTAGTCTATAATGGTTCCGAGTTCCAATAACATACTACGATGGCGTGTAGTGCTCAGGAGTGCCGACACTGCGGAAGAGTTAGGGCTTGTGGAAACCGCCGTTGCAGATGCCTAGAGGACTAAGTATCCAATTCCACAGTAGGATGTTGCTCCAATCGCCGACAAAGCTTTGGTTCATAGAAATTATAACAGGATTGTTGGTCTCCATTGTGGAATGATAGACTATTGGAGGCCCGATACGGCGGAAGGAAATAGACAAGTGACTTGTCAATACAATGGAAGATTAGTAAGGAGAAGATCTGATGAACAGTCATTTTTCTCACCGATGTGAACCGGAAGTTTAGTTGGTTTACCCGCTGAAAAGCCAGAGAGAAATAAATGAACTAGGTTTATTGACCACCGAAGTATCAGATAGATAGCTGGGAAGGGGTCTAATTGGGCCTAAGGAGATTTGGGTTTTTCAAAGGAACCGCTCAGTAATTTTTCAAGCAGTTTTCAACTGTCTTTCAGTCGATTTTCAACAGATTTCAGCAGATTATCAGTGGTCACAGGGTTGAAAAGAAAGAGAGAAAAACTTTGTATTTTAAGCAAAATTGCGTTTTATGAATTTCCAGAAGAGGAAGGTAAGTAGTTTTGATTTATATTAATGACATGCATCTAATATTTTGTTACTAACACATTGCAGAGTTAGAGACAACTTCCAAGAGCAGTACTCTAGAAAGAACAGTGTGGTAAGGAAAGAGGTGGTTCAGTCATGAGAACCCATGATGGGTATGATGCTTAGGATTCTTACGAGCGAGCAGAAGATGCCATGGGAGAAAATGTCCATAATGGAAATGATGACATAGAGTCTAATGGAAGGAGATTCCAGGGGACACCGTCTGAGGTTGCAGCCACCATGAGAAGCTTGGTTAAAGCCCAGGAAGAGAAACATCAGTTGAATGTTGCCATATTGCAGAGTTTGACAGACTTGCAAAAAAACATAGATTCTAGACGAGGTACATCAAGGCCAGAAGGTAGTAAGAGCAGCACTAGGAGAAGGAGAAGGACTTCTAGTGGAGATACAAGTTCATCTTCTCATAACAGGAAAAGAAGAAGACACCATAGGGATCGCTCTCGAGATGAATTTAGGAAAGCTAAACCTCCTACATTTGATGGTGAGATAAAGACAGGGAGAGAAGCTGAAGCTTGGCTTCTTGGGATAAAGAAGTACTTTCAAGTGTGGGATTATTCAAGAAACATGAAGGCAAGAGTTGCCATATTCAATCTGAATGGAAGAGCATCCATTTGGTGGGAACACTTCAAGCAAGTAAAGAATATCATTGAAAGGAAACTAAAGTGGAAACAGTTCAAGAAGTATTTCAGGCAGAAATACCTCTCTGATAGGTATTATGATGATAAGATTAAGGAGTTCCATGACCTGAGATTGGGACAGAAAACTATGGATGAATATGCAAATAAGTTTTTGGAATTGTTGAGGTATGTCTGGTACATCAAAGATGAAAAAGTGAATATCCAACGGTTTTTAAGTGGATTGCCTCAAGCCTATAGATATAGAATTGAGTTTTATGAACCTAGGACCCTTGAAGAAGCAATAAGGAAGGCTAAGTATTGCTATGAACAAATAAAAGGTAAACTTGATTACCATAAGGCATGGAAGGACAGGAAGAATGAGAAGTTTGACCAAAGAAGGAAAGGTTTCAAACCTTCTAGATTCAGGAATCAGCAGAAGCAGCCATCCCAAGCTGCGAGTAATCCAATTGGAGTGACAGGTGGAAAGCTTAAAGAGCCACATCAGAATAAAGGTCCACTCAAATGTTGGAAATGTGAAGGACCTCACTTGCGCAGATATTGTCCACTTGAGAATGAAAGTGCAAGACTAGCTTATAACATTCAGGGAGTAGAAACAATGGGTCAAGTAGCAAGAGGAGTCCCTAGAATTTATGTAGCACTGGAGGACCACCAGGCAGATAACCAGTCAACTATGGTTGAATTTGTAGGTAATATTGTTGAACAATCTGTTTCTATTTTGATTGACCATGGTTCTACTTGCAGTTACATTACTCCTAGAGTAGTGGATATTTGTGCTTTTAAGAAGGTAAAGCATGGAAAATCTTGGTTAGTTCAACTAGCCACTGGAACTAAGAGAAAGGTCAGTGAAGTGGTAGAGAAATGTTCATTGGTCATGAATGGATTGAACACTTGTGTAGATCTGAATTTTCTACCACTTGGTTCCTATGATGTTCTCATTGGAATGGATTGGTTAGAAGCTCACCGAGTGAAACTTGATTGCTATAACAAGACTTTTGAATGGATGGATGAAGAAGGAAACCCATTAGTGGTGAAAGGTATTTTGAAGGTAATTTCAGTAAGACAGGTTTCAGCAATGCAGTTGAAGAAGTTCTTTAGGAAAGGTTGCCAGTTGTATGCAACTCATATTCTGGAACCAACAGGAGATGAGACTCATAGGTTGGAGGACTATCAGGTGTTACAAGAATTCAAGGATGTGTTTCCTGATGAAATTCCAGGGCTTCCTCCAAAGAGGGACATTGATTTCACCATTGAACTTGTGCCAAGAGTAGCACCAGTGTCCAAGACACCCTACAGGATGAGTACACTGGAGATGCTAGAGTTGAAGATGCAACTGCAAGAGTTGTTGGAAAAGAAGTATATCCGACCAAGTGTGTCTTCTTGAGGAGCACCGGTTCTGTTTGCGAAGAAGAAAGATGCTACACTCAAGTTATGTATTGATTACAGATAGTTGAACAAAGTTACTGTGAAGAATAAATACCCTTTTCCTAGGATTGATGACCTCTTTGATCAAATGAGAGGAACAAAGGCATTTTCCAAGATTGACTTGAGTTCTGGTTACCATAAGGTGAGAATCAAGGATGAAGACATTCATAAGACAACCTTTAGGACAAGGTATGGACATTATGAGTTTGTAGTGGTACCATTTGGTCTCACAAATCCACCAGATACATTTATATGCCTTATGACCAGAGTCTTTAGTAAGTATTTGGACAAGTTTGTTCTTGTTTTCCTTGATGACATTCTTGTTTATTCTAAGAATGAGGAAGAACATGAAGAGCATTTGAGATTGACATTGCAAGTGCTCAGGGAATATCAGTTGTATGCAAAACTGAGCAAGTGTGACTTCTACAAAGATAGAATTCAGTATTTGGGTCACATTATCTCAAAAGAAGGTATATTAGTAGACCCTGAGAAGAGTGAAGCCATTATGAATTGGCCTACTCCAAGACATGTGTCGGATGTAAGATATTTTATGGGACTTGCAGGATACTACAGGAGATTCATTGAGGGATTTTCCAAGGTTGCACATGCCATCACTTCTTTGCAAAAGAAGGGGATAAAGTTCGAGTGGACTTCGAAGTGTGAAGAGAGATTCCAGCAGTTGAAGAATATTCTCACCAGTGCACCAGTATTGAAAGTTGTAGATCCAGAGAAAGATTTTGTGGTATGTACCAATGCATGTGGACAAGGGCTTGGAGGAGTCCTTATGCAGGACAACCACGTGATATGTTATGAGTCAAGAAAGTTGAAGGAGCATGAGAAGAACTATGCCACTCATGATCTAGAGCTTGCAGCCATAGTACATGCCCTCAAGATGTGGAGACATTACTTTATGGGTAGAATATTTGAGCTTAGAACAGACCATTGTGGTCTGAAGTATTTGTTTGATCAGCCTACTTTGAATGCTAGGCAAGCAAGATGGCTAGAATTTTTATGTGAGTTTGATTTCAAAATCAAGAACATAAAAGGAAAAGAAAACAAGGTAGCTGATGCACTCAGCAGGAAGGTACAGGAAATGCATGTGGCATCTCTTAGTATTTTCCAATCAGATTTGAGGCAGCAAATTGTTAATCATGTTGCCGGAGATGAATTGTATGAGCAGATAAAAGACAAATTGCACCAGCAAAGTCTTGAGAAGAAGTATGAGGGGTATAAATTGGAAGAAGATAGACTTCTTACTTATAAAGGAAGAATTTATATTCCGAATGTAGGATATTTGAGGAGAGTTGTTATGGATGAAATCCATCAAGCGCCGTATTCTGGTCACCCAGGATATCAGAAGACAATTGCTATAGCTAGAAAGTAGTACTTTTGGCCAGGAATGAAAAAGGACATGGTTGAATACATTTCAAGGTGCATGAAATGTCAACAGGTAAAGGTTGAGCATCAACACCCAGCAGGATTGTTGCAGCCTTTGCTAGTTCTGGAATGGAAATGGGAAGTTATTTCCATGGATTTTATTACAGGATTGCTGATGACTTGGAGGCAACATGATTCCATGATGGTTGTGGTAGACAAGTTGACAAAAGTAGCACATTTTATACTAGTGAAGTCTACGCACAAGACTGATGACATTGCAAAGATCTTCATGAAGGAGATTTTCAAATTGCATGGATTGCCGAAGGCATTAGTTTCTGACAGAGATGTCAAGTTCACTTCCAATTTTTGGAAAGGATTGTTTGCGGATTTAGATACAAAGCTAAAATTCAGGACTGCATACCATCCTCAGACAGATGGGCAGACAGAAAGAGTTAATCAGGTGCTTGAAGATATGATTCGCATGTATGTGATGGACAAACCAACCAAGTGGGAAGATTACTTACACTTGGTAGAGTTTTCTTACAACAATGGACTGCAGGCATCCTTGGGGATGAGTCTGTATAAAGCTTTGTATGGAAGAAGGTGTAGGACACTAGTGACTTGGGATAACCCAGTGAACGGAGTTGTGCTTGGACCAGAATTAATCAAGGAAATGGAGCAATAGGTTGTAAAGATTAGGCAGAATTTGAAAGCAGCACAAGACAGACATAAAAGCTATGTAGATAAGCATAGGATGAACAAAGAGTTTAGTGTTGGGGATCATGTTTACCTCAGAGTGAAAGCAAAGAAAAGTTCCTTGAAGCTTGGAATTTGTGCCAAGCTGTCACCTAGATACTGTGGGCCATTTGAAGTGCTTGAAAGAATAGGGCCTGTTGCATATAGACTTGCATTGCCTGCTAGTACTAGAGCTCATAATGTTTTTCATGTTTCTTTGCTTAAGAAATATGTACATGATCCTAACCATGTGATAAATTGGGATGTGATTCAAGTGGAACCCGAGGGAGAGTTCCAAATCGAGCCAATGCACATCCTCAATAGGAAGGTCACAATGATCTGGAACCGAGCCATAGGGAAGGTATAGGTGCAATGGAAGCATTACGGACCTGAAGAGGCTAGGTGGGAGCTAGAGGATGCCATACGATTGGCACATCCATTTTTGTTCAATCGTACGGAACACTGAGGCGGTACCAGTGTAGCATTTTGTTCAAATTTTGTAAAGCACTGAGGACAGTGCTATTGAAGGGGGAGGGGAATGTAACACCCCGGGTTTGACCCCATTTGCATTAAATATACATGATACATATATTGTAAATAATCATGGTGAGGAGCTAAAGGCAAAAGCCCCACCATCAATTTGGTTGTGCTATGTTTTGGATTGGAATGGTCACCGATGGTATATTGGGACATACGGCATATATTAAATTGTGACATCATGTAAATGTGCATTATAATTAAATAAGCCAACCAGCTATGTTCATTGCAACTAAATTGAGAAGGGGCATGATTCCTAGGGTTAAGGGGGGGGGGTTGTCTAAACCATGGCAACCATTAGGAGTTGCCATGTGTCGATCACCCACAAAAATTCTACTGTTCGATTAGTTGGAAGCAGTTATGGCTAGGGAGTGGTGGGTGACAGGACTGCCATTATTTTCCCAACGTACACTCCACCAGCAAGCTCGCTCTTCCTCACGCATGCAGGGGTTGGTCTATTCTCCCTTCTCTTGCTGATTACGGGTATCCATGGTTCTTCACTATGAGATTGGCTCTGTTATTTCCCTGGCCTCTGAAGATGATCGAATTTCCTTTTGTATTATTGGACTGTGTGTGTGTGTTACCCTGATGGTTTTGGGGTCTTGTTCATTCTCCCATCAATTTTCCATCCTCATGCACAGATCAGAAATCAGCATGGGTTTCCTCATGCAGGGGTTGGAATACTGTGATCTCACGTGGCGAGTCAGACGAATGACCTGAGAGGCATGATTCTGCTATTTATATGCTTTCCCTGTCAATGTTGGGAGTCTGTCTTCTTCCTCGTCCACGGACTGTGTAAGGTTCTCACTGTTTCATTTTTGGAATTAGGTTGTTGATCTTTCGTGGTCTTGGTTGATTTGTATGCAAGTACCTTTTTTGGGTTGCTGCTGAGTTGTTTTGGCCACGCTAGGGCCAAGAACAACTCTGAATTGTCTTATTGACTTGAGTTGTGTCCACCTTTTCGCTTGGGGTTTTCACCCTGCTGTGTTTATCTTCATCACAGAGCTGTGAACTATTTGTTTTATTGCAGTATGCAGTGGTTTCTCTTCGAACTGTTGAAAGTAGGATTAGAGGCGGGGTATGCTTGAGAAAAATGGTGTTGGAGCCACTTAGATAGATTTAGACTACTAGCTTTCTTCTCCACCACCCTTAAAGAGTATTGGAAATGGAAGTTAGGGCCTGAGGGATTGTGAAGCAGAGAAAGGACTAATTCCTGGTGTCGGGTGTGTGGATGTCTTGTAAGTCAGGTTAACTCTGGTGTAGGCATCCTTAGCTCTCCATTGAGGCCACCAGCTTAGCATTTATCCTTTCCTAGCTCCTTGACGGCCTGATAAACCCTACTATGTGGGCTTGGATGATTTGTGTACCTTGGCTATGTGTAAGCCTGCTTTGATCCTTATTCCTTAAGGAATCATGCCCAGCTCGAGGGTGGCAATGTTGCTAAGAGATTGATGAGCACGCTGGCCTATGGTTGTGTGGAACGTTGCAGTGACATATTTGGTTGTGTGACGAATTATTTTTAAGATGAGTACTCTTGACTATTTCGTCTCTGCCTTTATATTTACTAATTAATGAATATGATGAAAATGTTGTATGCTTGAATGACTGTATGTTTTGCTTCCGCTATGTATATGAAGGATTTTCCATCTTAGTATGTTTTATGTTTTAAGCTTGAGATTTCAGCATTATATTCCTGTTCATGTTCATGGGGATATTTTCCCAGAGGTTTTTGATGGTTTGGTAGCATCCTCCTCGCCGATCAGAGGGTCAGGGATATTACAGAGAACATGGACGGCCTAGTTAGTTAGTTGATTCACTCACCTGATGAATAAATATGTGAGGCACCTCTCTCATTCACACACACCTTACACTCAAGCATTTTACAAAAGAGAGAGAGAGAGAGAGTATTGTGGAAGATGAGAAACTATTCTTGTCGTTGGGGTTTTACATTGTACTTGGTCGAATTCTATATAGAGGAAGTTTTGTTGGGTTTTCTCACCCATGAGGGTTTCCCGGGATAAATCTCTGTGTTATTTTGTGTGGATGTGCTTTTATTTATTTTGGTGATCCTTTGCTTATGGTTATGATGCTAAATATTCTTAGATATTGTATAACCATTAAAAATATAACAGGTATCCCATGGTATTTTCCCATGGTAATCCCTTTAGAAAATAAGATATTGTAATACAACAGTGCATTGTATTTTATTACGAGAGAGATATTATAAGAGAGTGAAGAGGAAATTGAAATGGATTTGTTGAAGGTTGTATCCCTTGATTTTGATGGATAATACAATAAAAAGGACTAGCAATCTCTATGTGGGCATAGCTCATCTTGGGTGAATCACATTATAATGGTGTCTCTCTTGTCTTTTGTTTATGTGTTTTATATTTTCATCTTATTTATGTTATTTCTCTGCGATCCTATTTTTATAAAAATTGTATCAAATGCAAAGGCCTATTTGGTGCATAAACTCGTAGGAAAGAAGGGTTATTGGTTCGGGTGGGAGGAATTGAATAACATGGAACGTTTACGGTTGAGAAATTTAACAACCAAAACTACTAGTTATGGAAGATGAAAATGGTGGACTATATGTATTAGAAGGATCCATTCCTACCATTGGGTAGAAAAACAAAATAGGTGATGACTATGAATGGAGAAGAATTGGAGTTTGTTGACAGAAAAACACTACGAACAATATAGATGTTCCTCGCTTAGTCGTTTGATTTCAATATTTCAAAAGAAAATACAATGGAGAGTCTAATGAGTGCATTGGCTAAAATCTATGAAAAACCATCTTCCTCCAACAAGGTATTTCTAATGAAGCATTTATTTAATATGAATATGTTAGAAGGTGGGTCTATTGTTGACCATTTAAACGAATTTAATATGCTTACTAATCAAGTAATTTTTGTATGAGTGAACTTTGATGATGAGGTTATGGATCTTATAATCTTATGCTCATTGCCAAAAAGTTGGAATGACTTGGTCATGGTTGTAAGTAACTTTGTCTGTAATTCAAACACTCTGAAATTTAATGATATTTTTGGTGTTATTCTTAGCATGGAAATGTGAAGGAAAAACATAGGTGAGACATCAAGTAATGCGTCAACCATGGAGAGAAGGAGAAGATAGAGGGAGAGAGGAAAGATCCCAGGTAATCGTAGCAAGTATAGGAAGTGTATATCCAAGTCCAGAATGGGAAATATATAGTGTTGGAATTGTGTAAAGAAAGGGCAACTAGATAAATATTATAGTGCTCCAAAGAAGAAAGGATATGGACACCAAGAGATTACTCAGGAAGAAAATGTAGAAGGTGATGTGTTATAAGATGATTTTATTATTTCATTAGACAATACTAGTGGTTACTAGGTAGTAGAATCAGGGGATTCATGTCATGTTGGACCCCATAGGAAATATTTTCATGATTCTGTTCAAGATGATTTTGGACATGTTTTATTGGGAGATGATGAACCATGTAAAATTGTTGGAATGGGTAAGGTAGAAATAATGTTAAAGAATGTAAATGAATGGATGTTGAAATATGTAAGTCATATTCTTGCTATGAAAATAAATCTAATCTCAATAGGGTAGTTGGGAGATATAGGTTTCTTATCTACATTTGTAGAAACATGGTGGAAGGTCACTACAGGATCATTGGTAATAAAAAAAGGAGAAATGATAGGTACACTGTATTTATGTACAAATAATATTGTCTCTTCTATTTCTTTAGATTCCATAGGAATAGATACAATATTGCATCTCCATAGGATTGGACACATGAGTGAGAATGGGATGCAAATTATTCATTCAAGGAAGTTGTTTCTATATTTGAAGCAGGTTGATTTGGACTTATGCGAGAAATGTATTTATGGAAAACAAAAGAGAGTTATATATCTCGAGGTTGAGAAGAAAAAGAAGAGTGAAGAGTTAGGACCTGTGCATACATATGTATGGGGACTGTCTCAACTACAATATCTTGTTTGATCATTATTATGTTACTTGTATTGATAATGCAACTAGAAAAACATGGGTTTATTGCATTAGACAGAAAATTGATGTTTTTTCTACTTTTAAGAAGTGGAAATCTTTGGTTGAGAATCAGACATGAAAAAGGTTGAAGTGTCTCATATCAAATAATGGAGGTAATACTTCAACAAGGATTTTGGTAGTTACTTTTAATACAATGGGATTCATAGAGAGAAGAGGAGTTCCAGGAACACCACAAAAAATGGTGTGTTAGAGAGGATGAACAAGCCAATCATGGAATGTGCAAGGTATAAGAGATGGCATATATGGTTTTCCTTATAGTTTTGAGAAAATGCTATAGATATTGCCATTTACTTAATAAACAAAGGGACTTCAATTTCTTTGGATGATGGCATTCTAGAGGAGGCATGGAATTGTAAAAAGGAAAACTACTCATTTCTAAAAAAAATTGGTTGTGAAGAATTTATCCATATTGATAAAGAAAATAGAACAAAGCTTGAGGGTAAATCCAAGAAATGTACCTTTATTGTATATGGAGCTGATGATTTTGGTTACCATTTATAGGATTATGTAAATCATAGAATCATTAGCTATAGAGATGTAGTATTCAATGAAAAGGTCATGTATAAAGATTAGTTGCAGGGATAGAAACGAGAAAAGAAAAACATAGAATACACAATACTTGATGAAATAAAAGAAAATGAAATTCCAAAGGTGCCAAAAATTCAAGAATAATAGTAGCTACCTCAAACAGCTGCAAGTGTTAGAAGATATAACATGTTTATCATCCCCCCTAAATGATACTCTCATTCACTGTATTATTTATTGATGAATTATTATGGCGAACAATAATTTTATGAAGAAGCAATGCAAGTGGAAACTAGAAAGAAGTGGGAGAAAGGAATGAATGATGAGATGAACACATTGTTAAGAAAACATACTTGGGATTTGGTTCAGTTTCCTATAGGTAAAAGAGAATTGTAGAATAAATGTGTTTACATGTTGAATGAAGGAGATGGAGGGAACAAGTGGTACAAGGGAAGACTTGTTGTAAAAGGATTTGCAAAAAATAAAGGTATATGTTTTAATGAAATATTTTATCTAGTTGTTAAAATTACTTCAATTAGAACTATTTTAAGTCTGGAGGTGATAGAATATTTACATCTTGAATAGTTATATGTAAAAACAACATTTCTCCTTGGGGGTTTGGAGGAAGAGATTTATATGTAGTAGCCACAGGGTATGAGGTCAAAGGGAAGGGGAATTTAGTATGTAGGTTGAATAAAATCTTGTATGGATTGAAGCAAGCTCAAAGGTAGTGGTATTTGAAATTTGATAGGTTTATGATAGAACAACGTTATAGTAGATGTCATTCTGACCACTATGTTTATTTCAAGAGAATAAATAATGGAATATATATTATATTGTTAATTGTTTTTGGATGACATGATTGATGTCGGGTCTAACATGTAAGATATAAATGTGCTCAAAAGGAAATTAGCTAATTCATTTTTTGTGAAGGATTTGGGTAATGCAAAGTAAGTCCTTAGTATGAGAATAACAAGAGGCGGGAAAAATAAAAAATTGACATTGTCTAAGGGTGAGTACATAGAAAACGTGTTGGATAGGTTTAGAATGCAGGATGCAAAACCAATTATTATGTCTTTGGATAGTTTTTTCAAACTAAGTAATGAGATGTGTCCCAAGAAACAGAAAGAGATAAAACACATGTCCAAGGTTCCTTATTCATCAACAGTTGGTATCCTGATGTATGCCATGGTGTGCATAAAATAAGATATTGCACATGCAATGGGAGTTATGAGCAGGTATATGAAAAATCTATGTAAATAACAATGGAAGGAAATAAAGTGGATTCTCATGTATTTGATAGGTAGTACTGCTCATGCATTATGTTTTGAAGGTTCATACATTGTTCCCCATATAGGGATATGCTGATGCGAATATAAATATAGAAGGGGGATCACCATAGATAAATATAGAAGGGGGATCACCATAGGGTATGTTTTAACTGTAGGTGGAACAACAGTAAATTATTTCAAAACTGAAAAAGTTTGTTTCACTTCCAACAAAGAAGAAGAGCATGTTGTTTCTATAGAGGCTAGTCACGGGGGGTTCACTAGCAAGGCAATATCATATCATGTCCATTCATATTGGGGGTTTGAATACTCCTAAAAAATTAAAAATATATTTCCTTCTATCAAGGGTTCAAGGGGGGTGGGGTTAATTTGACATAGTAATATAAATATTAGGGATTATTTTATTTGGGTGGGCTGAGGAATAACATCAAATCATGGGATGGATTCATATATATAGTTTCTTCTTAATCTATTTGGAGGTTTCTCACAAAGACTTTTATTCTCACCAATTCCTCATGTATCTCACATAAAGTTGTGCCTTATCGCATTCCTCACCGAATCCTCTTGATGACCTATTCTTGGAGAACAAGAAGGAACATAAAATATTTTGGCTCAGAATGCTATTATCCATGCTCCCCTAACGTGGCTTACAGGTCTCGACTATAGCCTTGATTACTGAATTTTTTTAAATATTAGCTTGTTTAATCATATATATATAATGTGTGTGCATGTCAAATATAATTTTTTTGATATTTGTTTTTAAACTATTCAATATTTATGTTGAAATAGAATTTTATGTATTGTTAAGTAAAGTTAAATGTAGAAAGTGATTGTATACAAGATAGCCAATTAAGGTAAAGGAAAGTAAGCACAATGGATAAGAAATTTTTCATTAGGACTTACTTTTTTTCAATGGATTGTTTCAATTTTTTTAAACATATTTAAATTTTTCTTAATACATTTTCCCATGAATAAATACTATTTCTTTGCTGTAGTTTTTTCTTAGTGAAAATCAAGTGTTTGTGCGCATCTTATTTCAATAAATAAAATACAAATAAATATAGGGAAGTCCATCCATGAAAGGGTTTCAATTTTGCATTTCTATAGAGTTAAAATTTTTAAGCTAATAGAAAACATGAGCTCTCTATGGCTATACTTGTATTTACATGATATAAAATCGGTAGATTGGCATGTTGTGGTGTGAAACATATGCAATTATCATATTTTATAAGCATTACACTAACTATTGGACTATCATTATTTTACATTCTTTGTTATATTGATCTCTTGACTAGGTTTCCTCTTACGCTTTTTTCCTTCCCCATTACTATTTCATTGGGTCTTCCACTCTCCAACACTACAAATTGATAAGTCACCCCTACAATCCTAGTGCGATCATTATTAGCATTATACTATTATATTATTTAGCATCTTGTTTAATTATACTGAGACGTGTTATATATATTTCTTGTTACAACTTGATAAAATGATATAAATGGGGCATTACAAATAGGTTCATAAAAATGGATACCTACAATATTTGGTGAAACTAGGGGTTTTCTTAATTAGAAAGGTATATTGGGAGGGGGGTTCAACAATATGATTTTAGGAGGAATTTTTCAATATTAAGTGAAATTAGGGATATTCTTTAATATCCTATGAACGATCGTGCTATGTAACAAGTTCACTAAGTGAAAACCCTGCGAGGCCAATAAAGAGATGATTTGACAACAGAGTTTCATGGAAGGATTGTGTATGAAGCAGGAGGATAGAAGGTTATACATTGAAATCCAGAATTCCATTCATCTTGCATAGAACTCAACCTTCCATTCTAAGATTAAAAATATACATGTCAAGTACTGTTGTAATCTCACAGATCACATAAGGTTATCAATAATACATACCAAAACATACATACATAACAGAGACAAGAGATAAGAATAAGTAGATTAATTAACAGATTATATTAACATGAATGGGTCCATATAACACAGAGAATTGAACCGAGTTCTCTTCTGGCTCAACAGCCTAGTATATATGATTTCAAAACAGTTACAAAATAACTACCTGTCAGTTCAATGAATTGACACGACCTTAGGTGGCCGACCTAATATCTAGTTTAGTCGGCCAACTGACTTAGTCGGATGATCGACTAAGTCAGCTATCATTCAAGTTGACTTACTTACTTGATCCTCCAACATCTCCCCCACGAAAAAAATGTTTCTTCGTCCCGAAGAAACAAGGAGGTACAAAAATATTCCTGCCTGTCTCAGTAGTCATTATGATGTGCTTGGTCTTCATGGGCTATGAAGTCTAATGGTCGGTCTTTTCTATACACAGAATTCGATAATTGCTGGGGCTGTCACTGCTAGGTGATGTTGGAAATCCGTCCAACTTTGCAATATTTTTTGGATGTCGATGGTGAGTGTAGTCAGACTTGATAAGATCGACATCTTCTCTGAAATGGAGATTTTAGCTATTCTCTCCATGTTGGGACCCATAAACTGGTCCTTGTCCTCTGCAGTCTCTATAAGTCATTTCATCTGCGGGAAGATGATGTTGACTTTTTCCAAGTTGGGGATAGCTTGGTGGACCCACTGATGAGCTTCCCGCTCAAGTTTCTGTAGTTTAGTTGTCTCCAACACTATTTGATCTTCAATTGTGCTTCTAAGTGTTGTATCAGTGGTCTTCCTCTTCTCAAGCGCTTGGATCTCCTATTGGGTCTACTTGGTTTGTTGATAGACCTGCCCGTAGTAAGCATGCCAGTCTCGTAGTATTTCTTTCGTGATAACAGACTCTTCCATGTGATCTTGTAACACTTTGTAGGCTTTAGAAAAGGTGGTGTGTTGTGCCATCATAAGTCGGATGGTTTCTTCTTTCTACTCCTTTGTTTCTTGAATCGGTGCTTGGAGTGCCGACACCATGCTTTCAAATAGTTGATAAGCTCTTTCGAGTGATTTTTCGGTGTTGACCTCTACTATTCCTGGCATTACTGATTGTGCAAGGTTTCTGCATTTGTTGAGGAACTTGACCTGTTCTTTGTCCTTGTTTTCGAGTTCCTTACGTCTCTGCTGGCTCCTTGTCTTTGCTTTGACTGCTAGGGTTTTTAGGAGTTGTCCTAGCTCTACATTGGTCAATGTGGTTGCATCTTTCAATTTGATATGGACCTTTGATGGCTGTCCATGATGCTCCTTCTTCTATTTCTCCTTCTTCTTCTTATGCTTTTCCGTTTCTATTTGTGTCGACACCTGTGTACCTGCAAAAGTCAAGTCGATATTTTCAGTTTGTGGTATAGCAGTGGTTGATGGTTTCTCTGTTTGGGGAGGTGGGATGATTGCTGATTTTGGTTGGTTAGATGTAGGGGGTGTAGAAGTGGATGTAGTTGGTGTTGATGGCTGAGGAGGGGGTAGTTCTGGTACAGCTGTTTGGATTAGGGGTTCTGAGTCGGGGGGTGGTGGTGGTGGTGATGGGGTTTGGGAATGGTTGGGTGTGATTGGGTTGGTGGAATTGTAGATGAGTGGTGGGTTGTTGGTCTGAGGGGTTGAATCCAAGTCAGAGAAGAGTTGGTTGATTTCTTGATTTATTTCTTCGATATTTTCTTCTTCTTCTCCTCCGGTCGGATCAGTGGCTGGTAGGTGGGGTTTTGGTATAGTCAAAGTAATAGTCGAGGTCCAACGTCCAGCAAATTTAGCTTCCTTGTCTGGATTTCTCTCAAAGGTTGAAGTGATAGTTGCAAAGATATTTGTTTTGTGGGGTATTTGGCTAGTTTGGGGGACTGGTAGTGGGTACCCATCGACTTCGAAGAGAGATGATTTTGTAGAGAGATTCTACACCTGGGTGAAGATTGCGGGAAATTTCTCTATGTAAGCCTGGAGGTCTCTATCCCTGTCAAACTTCTCTTTCACGGCTTCCGACATAGCACTTATGCACAAGTCGAGTGGGCTTATCGAATGTTGTTCTGGTATTTGCTCCTCTGTTACTTTTGTTGGGGATGGAGGTGGAGGCGTAGACACAAGATCTATGATGTTTTCAGGTGTCAACATGTGGGTGATCTTGGCTTTCTTTGGTCGACTTGGTAGTGCTCCTACCTTGATAAATATTTGGAATTGGATTTCGACTGACACTTTATTTGTTGTGGCATCTTCTATTATGTCTATGGCCATATCTCCCAGTTCCTCCTCATCATCTGATGATTCTACAATGATAAGCTTGCACTTACCTTTTCCTTGTTATCGTTGTTGTGTTCTTCTCCTCTTTATTACAGCTGCTATCTCTTTTGACAATTTTCTTATAATGTATTTTGTGATAGCATATTCTAGGTTTTCTGGTTCTATCTCTCCCCTTGGCTCCTGGGTCAAGATCAGACTTTCTGCAGCCAGAGTGATTACCTGCTACTCTTCCTGTGTTTCTTCTCTCTGTGGTTCTGCCCTCTGTGCTGTCAGAGGTTTGATGATTATTTGAAGTTGGCTAGTGTGTTTGAATGGTGTCTCCTTCGACACAAAGGTACTGATGTAGAGGTTCAGCTCATAATCTTCTTCTTTCTCCTAGTCTATTAACAACTCCTCAATTGAGAAGTCGATTTCCTTGGCCTTCGCTGGAATTTGTATTTTTGTCCCAACTTGTCGAGACAATTCCCAAAATATCTGTTCGACCGACGGATAATAATCAAGGGCCTTTGCATTTGATTTTTCACCCTGCATGTACCACACCAAAGTATGGTCAAGCTCTAGCTGGATGTGGGACTTTTTCGATAGACTTCGTCGGATGTTTTGAGGCACCCTCCATCTAGTCATGCGAACTTTTAGCTTTTGGAGCTAGTTCTCCAATAGTACTTTTTCATCTTCAAGTTCCTTCAAGGTTCCTTTCTAGGAGAATGGTTTGAATCTCCACATGTGGAACCTTGTCGGTTATTGAAAAATTTGGTTTCCTTCGGGGCAAATATGGTACATGACTATCCATAGTATAAGGGATGGGAACCTGATGATTCCTCCCATCTCTTGGCATCTTTCACAGATGGTCTTGACAATGTCGGTGACATATTCAGCCCATATATATATCTTTCCATTTGTCGCAATGGTGTCAACAACCTCTAACATGTCCAATTTGAGGTCGTTGCCTCAACTTTCCAGGGTGAGTGTGATGGCTATTATTTTGGCCACAATCTGTGGCATTCGGGCTGTGATTTGACTAATCATCAACCCCTTCAAGTTTTTGCCCGAAGCCGACTCGGTTAGTTCTTCGACCAACCCCTCTTTAATACCAACTGGTACTGGGTCTCCTTTGTTTGAAAGTCCTGTTAGCTTAGAGATGACTTCCCCAAAGATTTTGACTGGTTGGTCGAAGTAAAATTGACCGTTGTGGTACCGAATTATGATAAAATTGATGGTTGTTTCTTTTGTGCCACCGAAAATGGCCATGAGCGGTGCATTGACATAGCTGAAGATGGTACTGTATTTTATTTTCTCTGCAGCTTGAGTAGGCTTCTTGTCGACATAAGCCCATTCTTGCATCTCGGTCCATATTTTTTTCCATGAGCCTTCCTGCACCTTAGCATTCTTAATATTCTTTAACCTTCGGACTAAAGGTGTTTCTGTAGTCTGTAATTCCTTGGCTTTGGCTGAGGCTCTAGTCTGTTTGGGTGCCATCTTGTCAGTTTGGTGGTTGATTTCACTAAGGTATTCTTGGCTTTCAGTCATCTGGATGCTCTGATGCTCTCTCTATATGAATTGCAGTGAATGATCCTTTAGCAGTCCAATATTTATAAGGGACTCTTTGGATGTTTTCATCGATGAGTGTATTAATGGAAGACGTGATGTTCTAGCTGGAACACTTGAGTGTGCGTTAATGGTGAATTGGTTTCGGCGCTCAAGGTCATGAATGTGCGATGGGACTCTCAAGGTCGTTGGTTGATGTTAGTTATGAAAATGTTCGATGGGGTTATGTCGATGGGAATGATGTCGGTTGTTGAAGTGGTGATTTCCTATCATAGTTTTATGCATGTACGGTATTATTTTTCTTTTTGGATTTTTAGATTTTTAGATTTTTTGTTTAACCATTATGGTCGTTATATGATTTTTTTTTATTTGTTTGTTTTAGTTTCTGTAGCGTTTTAGTCAGGCTCCATTAATGAGTTTCTGAAATACTATGCCTTTTAACGTTTTTAGTCTAACTGATTTGTTGGTATGTATCTCTTCGACAACATAGGGGTTTTGGTTGGTTGAGCATTTATATGTTGTTTTTTATGCCCATAGACTATCCATACTATGCCTTTTAATGTTCTTAGTCAGACTAATCCATTGGTATGTATCTCTTCGACAACATAGGGGGTTTGGTCGGTTGAGCATTTATATGATGTTCTGTATCTGATCCTGTCCATAAACTAGATGAAAGGGAGTTTGGTCGGTTGACCATTTATATGCTGTTCTGTATGAACATAGTACTACATGTATCTTCTCATCCCAGTCGTCCTTATCAACATTACATATTTTTGTTAAACCTTTTGTTAATGTTTTGTTAAATGCTTCAATTGCTCCATTCGACTGAGGATGGTATGCTGTACTCCGATGATGGTTGATTTGGAACTGGTCGGTTAGGGCTTTGATAGTTTTATTGATAAAGTGTGTTCCCTGATCACTGATTAAGGTTAGTGGACATCCAAATCTGGTAATGATATTCTCATAGATGAGTTTAGCAGCTATCTCACTGGAACATGTGTCGACAGGTTCTGCCTCTGCCCATTTGGTCACATATTCGACTGCAGTTATGATATACCTTGCACCTGTCCTTTTTGTTGGTATAGGAAATGGTCCTATGAAATCTATGGCCCAAATTTCGAATGTCAAACTTGGGTTTACTGATATCAAAGGCATTTCTATGCTAGGTAGGGGTTGACCTAGTTGTTGACATCTATCACATTGACTTACAAAAAAATTTCAATCTTTGTAAAGTGTCGGCCACCATAATCCTGATTGTTGGATTTTATTTGCAGTTGTGTCTACTTGGAAATGTCCTCCTGCAAGTCCATAATGTGCTTCATACATAATGTTGTTTCTTTCATGTTCCAGTACACACCTTTTGAGGATGTCATCTAATCCCATTTTGTAAAGAAATCCATTTATAAGACTGTATGGTGTAACCTTCATAGCTAGGATTTGTTTCTTCTTTGTACTCATTCCTTCTGGTGCTTAACCATCTTCTAAGAATTGAGCTATTTCCTCTAGCTCTGCTAGGATGGCTTCTATCCAAAATAGATGTGCATCAGGTAAGTCATCTTTGAATCCTGTTGGTTCCTCTCTTGTGTCGATTCGGGATAAGTGGTCGGGACCAACATTTAACTTACGTGGTCTGACAATGACTTCAAATTCAAATTATTGACAGAGAAGTAACCATCGATAGATTCTTCTATGGTGTAGTGGTTTATTCACAAGGTATTTTAATGCCTGATGATCAGTGTAAAAGATAAATGGATTAGCTAGGAGATAGTGTCGATATTTTTGTAGTGCAAAGACCATTCCTAATGCTTCTCTTTCTGTTGTCGAATAGTTTCTCTCAACTTTGTTTAATTTTTTGCTACTGTAAACTATAGGATAATCCATTCCATCATCTCTTGGTTGAGTTAGGATTTCTCCTATTGCTATGCCTGATGCATCAATATGAACATGGAATTTGATTGACCAGTTTGGAAACCTTAGGATTGGTGCTTCGACTAGTTTTCTTTTTAATTTTTCAAATGATATATGGCACTCCTCTGTCAAGTTGAACTCTTATCTTCCCTTAATAGTTATTCGAGTGGATAGGTCATATTTCACTGGTGGTTTTAAGTCAAGGATAATTTTGATTTTTGCAAAGTCGGCCTTAATACCTTCCTTACAGACAATGTGTCCTTGCAATATCCCTATGGGGGCGACAAATATACACTTCTTGATATTTAGGGCTAACTGGATTTGTCGACATATTTCCAACATAAGTCTTAGTCACTTGCAATGATCTTTTAACATGGAGTATATTGTCCAATCATCAAAGTATACTGCCATGGTTTTGTAAATATACTCTTGGAATGTATTGACCACAATTCTAGAAAATACTATAGGTGCATTCTTTAATCCAAAAGGCATAACCTTGTAAGCAAATGAGCCAAATTCACATACAAATGTTGTTTTTTTCTGATCTTCTTTAGCTATTGGCACTTGGTTATAACCTGAGAATCCATCTGTAAATGAGTAGCATTCATGTCCTACCAACTCATTTAAGATTTCATGTACATAAGGAGTTGGAAATGGGTCTGTCAATGTCACTTTATTTAGCTCTCTGAAGTCGACACAAATTCTTAGTTTGGTCGGATCATGTTTCTTAGGTTGGACTACCATTGGACTTGCCCATTCTGATTGGTCAATAGGGTAGATGATGCCTGCTGCAAGCATGTTATCAATTTCCTTTTTGACTATCTCTTTGTATTTGTGAGCTAGCTTATATGGCCTTTTCTTCACAGGTCGAACATGAGGTTTAGTGTCGATTTTCATTTCACCCATTTCGTAGACTAAGCCTTTGAGGTATTTATAGTCTCTGGAAAATAAATCCTGGAACTCTTTTAATAGGTTCACTACTTTTGTTGTCTATCCCTAATTCTAGTAGTCTCCAATCTTGGCCATTTTTGGTCGGTCATCATTTGAGATGTTGACTTCTTTGGTTTTGACTTTAGCATCTAGCCATTCTAGAGCTTTGGATTCATTGATTGGTTGAATTCCTTCCTTAAACTGTGAGAATGTGGCAGGAAAGTTAGCTGTAGTCATTCTGTCGATATCATCTTTGTCGGTTGTTTCAACTTTGAATACTGTACAAATAAGTTTGGTTGTTTTGACATGGTTTGATTTCCATCTGAAGTTTTTCCCTTTTGTATTTTCGTTTTCTAACTATAGTCTTGTCGACTGTGGTATTGTCCCAGTTTGTATACTGTTACATTTCATTGTCTGTCGATTATATTTTAAGGGTTTGTTTTCTGTCGACTGTATAAATTCTTTAATCTGTTTTGTTGTTTCGACCAAGTTTTCATTTTGTGGTATAAAGTTGAAATCTTTAATGAAATTTTCTCTGCATTCATGCCATAGGAAGATTTCACCCCTAGCTTCTTCCATTTTATACCATTTGTTTGGTAAGTTGGTGAGGGTTGATGGAAATAGGTGTGGCCATGCTCGTTCATCTTTGTATCCAAGTTTTCTCCATTCTTTTTCACATGTCTTTATATGGTCTTCTGGATTCTGACCTTAAGTGAATATGGGTATCTGAGCTTGTTTGGTTAACTTCTTTCCTCCAAAACTTTCAACAAAGTAAGTCGAAGCTGATGACCAGGTCTGCAATCTTGTCTGATGGGTATCCCACCATCTAGCAGCTTGTCCTATAAAAGTTTCTACTAGGCTTTGAAGTCGACCATGTTCACCAATATTTTTGGACACTTGTTCTATGTGCATGACTAGTGACTCTCTTTCTTTGTATCTGGGTATTTGTGTGTTACTTATATTTGTTGGTTTTATATTAGGGTATTCCCTAACTTTTCTTTCAAATATTTTTGGGACAATGGACACTATGAAGCACTGTTGGGTGGACTTTTTCTGTACCTTTTGGATAGTCTAACAACCTCTTGCTTGTGTTTCATAGTTCTCGACTTCCCAATCATATAATTCTGCATCTAAATTATAATCGACTGAGTCTTGATTACCTAAGTATATTTCACCATATGCATTAGGTTCTGTGTAATCTTCATTATTTTGTATTTGATAAAGTTGTTGGATATCAACTTCTTCTTCAATAGGTTCTACCCAAGGTTCTCCTTGGGATGGATGAATAGGTACAATGACCTTTTGTCCATTTCCTTTTAATTTGATTCTCTCTTTGTCCAGGGATATCGATGCTTTCATCTTTCTACCCCAAGGTCGACCGACTAACACTGGGAAGGAAATGGATCCTTCCTTGGGTTTAATGATTTCGAAGTCGACTTTGGTCGAGATTCCTTTTATAGTTGTATCAACATTTTTCTAGACTCCAATAGGTTCAATTAGGCCCTGGTCGGCTATTTTTAGGTATATACCTGACTCATGTAGTTGGGGTATACCGAGTTGTTCCCAAGTGTCACAAGTCATGATGTTTACTTGTTATCCAAAGTTGAGCACAACTTGTTGGACATAGTATCCTTCAATTTCCAAGTCAATAAGTGGGTCGGCATCACCTTTATCTTTTTTATTTAAACTGCAGATATTCTTTGCTTGTTTTTCAGAATTATTGTGTTTTATTTCATATAGAAAATCGATGAACTGGGATACTGATTTGTCTTTTGTACGAGTTGTATTAATTATTTTATTGTGTTATGTCGATTGTCATTATCCTCTTCCTATCGTGCAAATTATTTGAATACATTTGTTGGCTCTATATATGTTTGTTTTTCTTTAAGTAGATCAGGGTAGACATTTCTCTCTTTTATTTTGCTGATTCCTAGGTTATCACTTCTTGTTTTTGTCCCTTGTCGGGTTACAATATGCAAATTATTTGTATTTAGTACATCATTTCTTTTCACACACGACAAGACATTAACATTTTTTTTTTCAGCATGGTAGGTAAATCCTCTACTGAGTGATCCCCTACTACACAATGAGTACAAAATTTGAGGTCAGTTTTGTCCTTGTATGGAAAGTCTGCATACCTATGTCCCTCCTTATAACATGTAAAGCATTGGATAGGTCAACATGGTCGGTTGTCTCGATTTCCAGAGAATCGACCTCGACCTCCATAGCCTCCACATCAATTGTCATACTGGTGCTCGTATCTTCGACCTTCATATCTCTGATTGTTTTGATTGTTTGGTAAGTTGTTTTCCTCATTATTTTGTGCAACTACAGTGTCCTGGTAGACTGCATGATAATTCTCTCGGTTCTTTAGGTTTAGATGGCAGTCGGCTGTGTTATGATTTTTAGTTTCATAGATTGCACACCAAGATGCCTTGTCGTTCTTCATGTTGAACGAGAAATTTTTTGTCGGGTGGTCTCCATGCTCCTGGAAAATGTCGCAAAAACATTTAGTCTATACGAATCGAGCATCATGTCGGCTGTATTCCTGTCGATAGTTGTCTTTTGAGGGTCTGGTCGTCGAGCACTTCCTGCACTAGATATCTTGATTTTTGAGTTTTAATTCTTTTAAGGACTTCTGTATGATCTCAAGTTGTTCTTCTATTCTATGATCGGTGGAGTATGCAGGTATGTCCTCATCCATTTCTACTTGGAGAGATTTTGTAAGCGCGTCTTCGTAAGTCTTGAAGGTCTCCAGACTTATATGTCGAAGAATTTTCTGTGATAAACCTGCAAGAAACCACTGGATTAATAATTGTTCATCAATAACATAGTCCAATTGGCTAAGAAGGTATTTCCACCATTTATCGTAATCGCGGACAGTTTCTCCTAGCTTCTGCGATGTTGTTTTTAGTTTCTTTGCTGCCAGATGTTTTGCATCTGGAGTTTTAAAAAATGATAGAAATTGCGCTTTGATCTCGGATTTGGTTGCTCAAGGTTGTCTTTCAGAAAAGGTCATGTACCAAGTTAATGCCCTTTTCCTTAATGCACCAGCAAACTGTGCCATCTGCCTGTCTTCATCTGTAACTTGGTTAGCCTCCCAAGTCGAATCACAGATGAACCAGTGTCATTTGGGGTCCTCATCCCCCTCATATAGAGGAATGTGTGCTGACCCGTGACCCATGTTGGAATCACTGTCGCTACTTTCAGGAGGTGGCAATGGTGGAGGTGGGGGTGAGGGTGGTGGGGTTATTTGCTTATTCCTCTCTACAGAACTATCGTTGACGGAAATTTCATCTCCGTCGGTTTTTTTTGTCGTTTCATCTTTGACCAGCAGTCGGTTGATTTCGACTTATTCTATTGATGTCCAACTACAGTTACCTGTCTGTAGTTCTGAATGTTTTGTGTCCTCCAAAACTGTATTTGGTAGGGGGGGTGCTCCTTCATGTGTCGGTAAAAGTAAGTGGATAATTCGGTTGGAGGGTACCACTTGAAAGGTAACCCAATTTCCTTCTTCTGGTTGATGGATAATGAGGTGTCTTCTAGTGTATGTCTCATCGTCTAGTTGGCTCCTTATACCAAAGTCATCAGCTCCTAGTCGGAGGTCCTCTTTGAGAATATTTTGTATTTGAGTATGTGGATTCAACGGAGATAGAGTTGTTCCTTCTTGGGGAGCTTCTAATTGGAGAGCTTCTGGCTGCTCTATCAACAATTCTTCTTCTGTAGGGGATGCCTCTTCTTCCATGCCTTCTTCTTGTCGGTCATGAACCGACTCTGGCATATTTCTTTCCTGGTCGGTCACCCTAGTACTCATTCCTCTATGCAACGCTAAGGCTCTTTCTCTTCTTTCTTCCCTCCTTTGTTGTTCTCTCTTCCCTCTCTATTTTCTGAACGTTCGACATACCTTTGTGTGATACTATCTTCTTGATTTCCCTTTTGGTCAACTTCTTATTACTGGTGATTGGCATCTGCTTCTAGTCTACTAGAATCCACTCCACTTTATCCCAACATATGACCAGCTACCCCCCCATAGCCTAGCCGATGCTTTAGAAAGCCCGGATAGTTCAGTCTACTTACTTAGGAAGTATTCCCAATCCCTTTCGGCAATGAATTTTTCCCACCTCTTTTGCTTTTCTGCCAAGTTAGGGTTTAATGGTGGTCTGTGAAGTGATGAATGAGGTTCGACAATATAACCCACTCCCTTCTCGATCAGGAACACAGAAATTGCTCAGTGAGGTTTGTGTAAAATTTCTCCTTAATGGTTTCCACCAAAGTTCTGCCTTCTATTGCTTTCTCCTCACAGAAGTCGTCGACAATTTTTTCGAACCAGTCTGACAAGTTTGTTCTTCTCCCACGAATCAGTTTTTCTAGCAACTGTTGATATTTAGTCCCTTCCAGCTTTTTCATCCAGGAGTTTCTTTAGAAGTTGGGGCACTGATTCTACAAACTTCTCATGTGTCTCTGTAAAGAATCTTGCTTTTTCTTTTGCAGTCATTAATCTGTTTCTTCGTGCGTAATTCTACAAATAATTTGCAATTTTACGTTCCCACCAGTCCTTAATCTCCTTTTCTGATATCATTTGTTTGCATACATTTCAGACATGTACTACCGGCAACGGAACCAATGTTGTAATTTCATAGATCACATAAGGTTATCAATAATACATACCAAAACATACATACATAACAGAGACAAGAGATAACAACAAGTAGATGAATTAACAGATTATATTAACATGAATGGGTCCATACAACACAGAGAACTAAACTGAGTTCTCTTCTGGCTCAACAGCTTAGTATATATGATTTCAAAACAGTTACAAAATAACTACCTATTGGTTTGGTGAACCGACACGACCTTAGGTGGCTGACCTAATCTCTAGTTTAGTCGGCCAACCGACTTAGTCGGTCGATCGACTAAGTCAGCTATCGTTCAAGTCGAATTACCAAATTGCTCCTCCAACAAGTACCATTTCATACGATCTATTATAAAAGATGAACTGTTGAAGTTGGAAAATATACATACCAGCCTAAATCCTAGAGACATGTTGACCAAGGTAGTAACCATAGAGAAATTGAGTTCTTTCTTTGTTTTAGCTGGCCTTCAAGCATGAAGGTGAAGATGAGAAATGTACCAAGTCCAAGATTTGGAGCATAGTCCAGCATATACAATAACGGTGAAGTTGTAATGATCAGTCTCCAAGTGGGAGATTATTGGTTGTGGAGCCTGGAATTCCTAATTTATAGGTCATGGTTTAGCCGTGTTTGGATCCCAACACTTGAAAGAGGGTGACGGGGGAGGGGGGCAGGGGTGGTGGGGACTTCCACTACACTAAAGTCGTTAGTGGTTTCTATTAGAGGAAATGACTATTTTGGGAGTTTCCCCTAGAGAGGGTTCATGGGAAGTGTCTTCGTAGTGAATGTTTTGGAAAAAATGCGTTCTACAATGTTGTAATTTTATAGTCATGACTTGGTCAACAATGGGTGATTTACATGCCCATGATTTTTGATATCCCATGGTATTTTCCCATGGTAATCCATCTATACAAGAAAGGAATTGTAATAGAGATGTTTATTGTGTGGTACTATGAGAGAGAGACTGTGAGAGAGTAAAGAGGAAGTTGTAGAAAATGTGTTGTGCGTTGAATCCCTTCATTTTGTTGGTCATTATAATAAAAAGGACAAGCAATTCATGTGTGGATGTATCCCATCTTTGATTAACCATGTTATATTGGTTTCTCTCTTATATTGTGTTTATGTTTTTTATATTTACATATTGTTTATGTTAATTCTCTTTGATCCTACTTTTCAAACACCTAAGAAATTATTGACATCCCTGGTCATAGTCTTGTGCATCCTGTCAATAGTATAATGTTGTAATATGTGTGCATATGATGTTGAAGTGTGTGTGGAGATAAAATGTGGGTGTGTGTGTTGGAGTATGTGTGGTGGACGTAGGAGTACATGCATGGTGTCTATAATTTGGCATGCATAATGTTGTCTACACCAAATTCTATAGAGGTTTTGAGGTGCAACCTCAACCCCATAGGGGAACCACACCTTGATCCCATAAGAGGAATTAGGGGACAACTATGCCCTAGTTGGAGGATGGAAACATGGGAAAATTGACATATTATGGCACACCTAAGGTTGTGCATTGAATAACCATAGTTTTAGCACTTGGATCAATTAATATCCAATATTTCCAATGGATTGAGAATAAGCTAATAGATGTGGATAAAGTCAATGAGTTATTCCTAAATAATCCTAAATGAAAGTGAGGGGGGAAAGTCTCATAAGAGAAAATATGAAGTTGCAGTAACTAAGGATAACAAGATTATTCATACAAGGACATGCATGGCTAATTCCTTCCAAATAATGAAACCACTATGGTCCATTGATAAAAGAAAGAGAATACACAAAAGCTAAGAGTGGTTAACAACAAAGTACACAAACATCGTAGCTCCACTCCTGGTAACAACGTTAATGGCTAGGACAGGTCTTTGCTCCACAGAAATCATCTGAATATTCTGAGTGGGAGCGCTATTTCTTTCTTGTATTTTAGCTATCAATTGTGGGCATTGCTCAATGACATGATCTACTGCTCTGCAATATCAACATGTCGTAGTTGGGTTCTGACAATCGTGAGCTACATGTCCGGCCTAATTATAGTTATAGCAAACAACCTAGCCTCAACCTTGTCCGGCCATACCACCACAACCACGAACTCCAAAAGTACCTCTACCTGGTGTACTACCATGGTAACCATATCCATCATTTCCTTGTCCATCATTTTGTACCCTATAAGCATCATAGGTACGCTCTCTCATGAGGTCAAAGCTGCGACACTCCTCTTCGTTGTGTACCACTGACTTACAGAACTTCCAATAAGGATTCTTAGGTACCTGGACATATCGCTGCAGCAAATAGCATTCCTCGGGTTGATGCTGACCAGTTGTTCTACAAATCTCACAATATAGAACACTAGGGTTGAATGGGTTTGGCACACCAGAATTCAGGTAGTTTCTTACCGCAGGGCACTGTTCCTTGTCATGACCCTCTGTTCTACACTGCGTACACCAAACCTCCTCTCGAACGCCTTTCCCTTTCTTCATGTCATGAAGCTCCAGATCCATTTCTTCCAACTGTGCTTGTATTTGGGCTATGCCAGAATTATCTTTGACAGGAGTTGTTTCTAGCTTCATAGCAATTTCCAAAGCCTCTTGCTGATCAGCAACCTTCTGTTGCATAAGGGGAATCCTGATATGTGGTAACAACACTGCAATGAACCATTCCTTATGCTGCGCGGGTCCAATAGTGAAACTAAATTGATCTAGCAAAACTTTAAACCTCTGATCAAAATCCCAAACTGATTCTCCTCACCTCTGCTGGATCTCTTTTAGCTCAGTGATACACTGTGACTCTGACTTAGGCTTCTTGAACTCTTTGATCATGGTTGTTTTAATATCGACCAAGACATGATTCTGGGTACTGGAGAACTTCATGAACCAGGTCAAAGCCCGGTCTTGGAAAGAAGTAACCAGCTGCACTCTTCTTATATCTTGATCCACGATGTTCTTAGCAGTCCACACTGCTTCACATAAAAACCAAAATTGTTTTGGATCCTCTGATCCAGTTCCTTTGAAAACAGGGAGCTTAATATCATCATTCATGTGGGCCATAGTGGATCTAGGAGGGGAACTTACTAGGGTAGACTGACCTGCAACAGAAATACTCGGGCTAGGGTTACTTTTAGACTGCGATGGGTTCTCAGGGATAACAGATCTTAGCTGCGGGGTTACCGGAGGGTTTCCAACAGAAGTGGTTTCTTCAGGCTCTGAGTCTGCTGGCTCACGGGGTTAGGCTCGGTATTCTGACCTAGGGTATAGGATCCAAAATTTCTCTTGTACCATTTTCCACCTTTTTCCACTTCCCAGCAAACAACTTTGCTTATCGAAGTCACTTTCACTTGCAAACATAGGTTAGTAATACTAAATCTAACAGTCTGATTCAATGAGCAATATACCTTTTTCAGCCAATAGCATTTTAATTCTCAGACTAAATGAATTCAAGTACTTACCCCTTGGTCCTTTGAAGAACTGTCGTTCAGCTTCACTAAAAGAGGTACATGTGTCGATGGCAAACTCCATCACAAATGCTTCAAGGGTTTGCGTCGTCCAGAAATCAACAGCTCGAGAGATCGCGTTGTTTACTCTTTTCAATGTATTAATTCTTGCGGGGGTCCAATCAGGAAACTGACCCTCTTGGAAGTTCTTCTTTCTCTCTATCAACCTGGATAACCACTGGTGCAACTCTATGTGGATACTACCAAAGAAAATTTCGTAAACATCAGAAAAAACGTACGTTTGTAAAAATTCATCCGAACTACGATGAGGATCTTTATTTTCGTGCTCATCAAGTTTTAGATAAGTCTCTTCAATCCAATCACTGATTTCTTTCACGTAGTGCCTCCAAAACAGATCCCTCTTAAGCAGATACCGAGTTCAACCAGCAACGAAACCAATTTGTTGGGCTTAGGGCAGACTCGGGTTCTATACTTTTGTCTTCGCACCAACAAAAGACCCACAGTGTTGGCCCTTTCGGCAACAACCTGCTAACATGTTGTAGTCTTGCCCGAAACAGCTATGGGGTGCCGTAGAATCAGGTTTCTGCAAGCAGAAGAGGGATATTACTGTACCTTTATCCTTTAACAAATAATAATCATATAATGCAAAGCTTCGACATTCACTTATATAGCTTCATAGCTAGATAAACAAACATTTTTTTGCTTAACCCTTAACTGGGAATTCACAGCGAAGTTAATATTTAGCAGTGATCTTATTTTATCAATTATCTACTTATCAATGCATAAAAGAACATAACAGAAACAACACAAAAGAACCACAACACAAGATATAATGTGGTTCACCCCTAGTGTAGGGGCTACGTCCACAGAACTGTGTTTTATTCAACTCTTTACAAAAACCATAGTTGTGATCTGCGCACTCAGCTGTAGATCCCTTCAATTCCTCAAAGCTGCGCACACAACTGTCGTTCTTCCTTATCACCAAAAACCCTCTGTGCACACAGCTGCAGAGGTCGTCCACACACACAGTTGGGACTTATCCTTTCTTACAAAACCAGGCCTTAGCTTCGCATCAAATCCTTTTACATCAAAAGCCTAACCTGACTCTTTTACAAAAGTGCCTATTTATACAAGTGCACTTATTACAAAACCATGGGCTTAAACCATGGGCACCCCAAAACCCTAAACCCTGGACTTAAACCATGGGTTAATTACAAAAAGAGGGCTTTTGACTCAACCTCGACACCCCTAAGACTATTTTGAGTCGCAACTCTGCTTACAAACCTCCACAAAAACCACAGAGTTACCAAACTTAAGGACTGTTAAGGTGTGCGCCCCAATAGGGTGGTGGGGACTTCCACTACACTAAAGTCGTTAGTGGGGTCTATTATAGGCAATGACTATTTTGGCAGTTTCCCCTGGAGAGGGTTCATGGGAAGTGTCTTTGTAGTGAATTTTTTGGAAAAAATGCCTTATAAAATGTTGTAATTTTATAGCCATGACTTGGTCAACAATGGGTGATTTACATGCCCATGATTTTCGATATCCCATGGTATTTTCCCATGGTAATCCATCTATAAAAGAAATGAATTGTAATAGAGATGTGTATTGTGTGGTACTATGAGAGAGAGACTCTGAGAGAGTAAAGAGGAAGTTGTAGAAAATGTGTTGTGGGTTGAATCCCTTCATTTTGTTGGTCATTATAATAAAAAGGACAAGAAATTCATGTGTGGATGTATCTCATCTTTGATGAACCGTGTTATATTGGTTTCTCTCTTATATTCTGTTTATGTTTTTTATATTTACATATTGTTTATGTTAATTCTCTTTGATCCTACTTTTTAAACACCTAAGAAATTATTGACATCCCTGGTTAGAGTCTTGTGCATTGTCAATAGTAGAATGTTGCAATATGTGTGCATATGATGTTGAAGTGTGTGTGGAGATAAAATGTTTGTGTGTGTGTGTTGGAGTATCTGTGGTGGATGTAGGAGTACGTGCATGGTCTCTATAATTTGGCATGCATAATGTTGTCTACACCAAATTCTATAGAGGTTTTGAGGTGCAACCTCAACCCCATAGGGGAACCATCCCTTGATCCCATAAGAGGAATTAGGGGACAACTATGCCCTAGTTGGAGGAGGGAAACATGGGAAAATCGACATATTATGGCACACCTAAGGTTCTGCATTGAATAACCATAGTTTTTCACTTGGATCAATTAATATCCAATATTTCCAATGGATTGAGAATAAGCTAATAGATGTGGATAAAGTCAATGAGTTATTCCTAAATAATCCTAAATGAAAGTGAGGGGGGCAAGTCTCATAAGAGAAAATATGAAGTTGCAGTAACTAAGGATAAAAAAATTATTCATACAAGGACATGCATGGCTAATTCCTTCCAAATAATGAAACCACTATGGTCCATTGATAAAAGAAAGAGAATACACAAAAGCTAAGAGTGGTTAACAACAAAGTACACAAACAATAAGAAAGATGGAATATATCATTGGATATCATTTGAATTTTCCAAACTATAGTGGAAATGGGAAACAAGACCTCACCTACCACTATGAGGGAGGTGATGACAATTTGAATGGAAACAATTCTACAAGCTTCTTTTCCAAATTCACTACATTTGCAAAAGAATTGGGACATTATAACATACCATACTTCCATAGGTATTCCTCTTTATGGTTATTATACTCCTAAGATGTTTATTGGACCACTAAAGATAACAATGTACTTGTTTTCCAAGATTTCATTGAAGAAATTTTGTGAATATTGCACAAAATCGAGGATAACATCCAAATTTCTCAAGAATAAATGAATTCTAGACAAGATCAATTCTGCATTGAATGAGAATTGGAATTTGTTGACCATAATTTTTTGAGATTGCAACTATATCAATAGAAACCCTTTAAAGGGAAGGGAGTATAGGAAAATTGTGCCAAGGTACTACGAGCGTAATAAAGTTCTAGTAAGAGTAGTATAAGGTGCATATAATTGAGTATCTAGTAGGTATCCACATCCATAATACATTCCATGTTTCATGTTTAAATAATGTCATAGGACAAAGGGTCTAAATCTCAAATATTATTATGTTGTAGGTCCTAATATGTTCTCCACATGATTTCCTTCATTTGGCATCATTTGGGATTTCTATCTTTAGATAGTGAGTAGACAAGTTTAGTCATCAATTTGTTTTTTCATAAATAATATTGACGGTGCCACATTCTAGATATATTCTATCAAGATCTTTTTGGATTCTTGAGACCTAAGAAGCAATTACATTACCATAACACTATTTGCACAAAATTACATTTCATTTGACAAAGAAGTGGATGATATAAATCATTGTAGTCATTGAACCAACACACACACTAAAGCTCACAACCAAATGCAAATAAATTCTGTAAAAATATAGAGAGGAAATCCCTCTTATAGATTCACAACAGTATATGAAACTTCAAAAATAATGGAGAAGTTGTGTTTTCTTACATGTGCCTCTCACAATCAAATAGTGTGTTCATTTCTCATCAAATAGGGTTACCTAGATCCAATGTAATATAGTTCATATGCAAACTACTATAGAAAAATGTATGGAGTTCAATTGATTTGCAAGAAGCAACCTTTGATAAAAGGATGTGATGTCTCATACTGTAAGAATTTACTTTCCCCAAGTTTTGTATCTACTAAGAGAAATGCAGAGGAAACATTAGGTAATACCTATTATTTCATGCTTCCACAAGAACTGTGTTTGGTGCATCCATTTCCAGGATACCTTGTTAGAGGTGCATACAGGTTTCCGTCAATGCTGAGGAAAGTTGAGAGCATGCTTCTTGTTGTTTGGATTAGGCATAAAAACAACTATCAAATTCCAACTTCCAAGATTTTGGATGATTTGAATGCCACATATTGTCAAGATACATTCTGCTATGAAATGGAATAACTCTTAGGAAATGCATATCTAAAGTGGGTTGTTAGTAGATTTATGTTTTTCAAATATCATCGGGGAAAACTTACTCGCAAGATGTTAGGGTACACAGGGTACTCCCAAAGGACCGAACACCAAGAATAGCCGCTTCACATAAACAGATCACAGATCAATACACCAATGTTTGTCACGTGGTTAAAACCCTCGAGAGGGAAACAGTCCACGGCCCCGGCCAAATAGCTACTTCGGAGCAATTTATTATGCAAAAGAAAGAAAGTTACATGAGCTTCTCATAATCGATCAACTAGCCAAGGACCCTCTATGCTCTTTAAATAGAGATCATAGACCAATCGGGTGTTAAGCCACGGATCAATGGTAGGTATGATCTAAGAGAAGTTGAACCGTCGGATCACTCTATGTCTAGAACATATCGTGACCGTCGGATTAGAATATTTACAAATGCATACTAATGCATACTAAAGAAACACACTTTTACCTAACGGATATATTACACAAGTTGATCTTAACTAACTCCTAAGTGTCTAAATATCCTAACACAAGAGGCAACAAACTATGAGCAATGTTGTTTTTTATCAATATTCTCTAGATAAAAGGACTACATGTTGATATTAAGACAGATCACTTTTCTCCATCTAGATGGGATGCTCCTATTGTGCTTCCAGTCTTCGACAAAGATACCGATGAAGAAGGTAATACATATGTTATGGATGATGTGGAACACAGCCCATGGAATGAAACATGTACACATAAGAATGTTCATCTTCATGATTTTTAGGATGATCCCATGGAGAAGGAAGAGATTAACGGTGATTCCAACTATTACATGGTTCTATGAAGCAATACATTAACATACACCATTGAAACTTTGATTGGAGTTTATTATGTTTAAGGGGTGGAGAACGCAACTATACATATTATGAATTAGATAAAATTATAATAGGATTTGACCCTAAAGAAGATTTGGCTAGGCGTTTCTGTAAGGTTCCTAAATATGTTATGATGCGAATTGATTTTGATAAGTTAGAAGGTGCTCTAAATTATAAATTCAATGAGAAAATTTTATTAGTAGAGGCTATTTATAAACATGATTCACGTCCCTCATCATGAGTATCTTACTATAAACAATTACAGTTTCTTGGGGATTTAGCTTTAGATGATCTCTTAAGAAGACACCCCTTCTTTACTTAAATTGACCTTCCACTTGGATGCCTTACTAATTTGTTTGTTGCAGTAGTGAAAAATGAGAACTTTGCATGTGTTTGAGTGAAAAAAAAACTTCATTTGCATTGGAGACATGGATCAACTGCACTAGAAGCACAAATTCATGACTTTGTAAAGGAAATTTGATTCGGATTTATGTGAGAACGAAATGAAAGAGCATATATATATTCACATGCATAGATATATGGATATAAACATAGTAATATGGTAAACTCATATTCTATTAAATGAATGAAACATAACAGACTGTAAAACAAAAGCATCTAGAATGGTGGTAGTTATATCTCTGATAAGAGATGTGGCAGCTACACTCACTAATGACAAGTTGTCTACAAAAGGAGGCCGAAGGGCATTTTATCATAAATACTTAGAGAGGAAGAAAACCCTAAACCTAACCCTATAATATAAATCATCATAAAGTTTGTGGCCCCAAGGTGGTTAGTTGCATAATCAAGTTCGCAGGGTCATAACTTTTGCAAATGATCTCTGTTTGGGGCGCTCGATATCCCGTTAGAAAGGTCTATTTGAGATTTAAAAATTTTAACTGGGGCCAAACGAATGTTCAAAGAAACCATTTTCCCAGTTGAATTGCCAAAAACATCTATTAGGGACTCAAAACAACCCTGGAAGTTTGGGACCTGAAAAACCATAGAAAGTTAGAAGAAAATTGTCAACATGAGAAACTATTTTGAGCCAGTGGAATAGATGGGTGTCCACCTATACCCATATGGATCAGTCCTCCCACATCAAGAAGAAATGGTATCCATTGCATTGAGTGCCCCCATTAAATGGGGAAACTTCTGCTAAACTTGAATCCTTGTGAGTTGCTTACCTTGGTGGAGAAGTTTCCCTACTTTGAAAACTCAATATAGTTGGATGTTGAGCTGGTGAGTGCCCTTAACCTGTGTCCATGACATGATCAATGGTTTCTTGTTCTATGAAATCAATATTAATATATGTAGGTTTCAATTGTTCTTCCACCTCTGAGGTGTCCAACATTGGTGCAAAATATGGTCGAAGGAGCTCCACATTGAATATTGGGTGCATGCCAAGGAATGGAGGAATGATTAATTCAAAAAAATTGTCACCAAACACCTTGGTGATGGTGTATGGTCCATATCAAAGTGGAGGAAGCTTTATTTGGGGTCTTGTGAGCCTCTCTTTTTTAAAATGTAATCACGTGGCCTGCCGAATCGCCAAAAAACGTCGTTTAGGGCCTCAAAACGGCCCCAAAAGTTTGTGACCCAAAACACCATAGAAAATTACAAGAAAATTGTCAACATGAGAAACTGTTTTGAGCTAGTGGAATAGGTGGGTGGCCACCTATACCCATCTGGACCAACATTGAATTTGAACTCGATAAATTAGGAGTAAATTCCTTTGTCCTTGGAGATTTCAAGGCTCCAAAAGTCCTTGGTGACATAGTGGCATCAAAGTACATAGTATTACAAAAACCATTGAATTTTTTTGAGGGGAAATAATATTTCCTATTTAGAGTAATCCCTAAGATGCCATGGAACCCTAAAAATGGGGGCTTTAATTAGATTGAAGAAAAATACAAATGGGAATGTTAACTAGAATGAAGAAAAATAATATGGGGAGAATCTTGAGGTGCTTACCATTGTTGTTGCTACTACTGACTCAAACCAGTCACCCTCCTATTCATCCATAGGACTTCCAAACAATAATAACAAGAGAAAAAGAAACGAGGAAAATAAATAGGAAGGAATGTGCGATAAGGGTTTATTCAATTTAGGAGATGGTCTTAACAAAAAAACTATTTTTGGATTTTTTTTAAATTAAATTAGAAAATTTAAATATTTTTAAAACTTTTATTATAATTTTATTATTATAGTATTAATATATAAGAATAAATTATGATCATATTGTATTAATAAAATAAAATAAATATTATATCATTTCAAAATACTTGCATAATTTTTTTTAGGGTTTTTAAACTAATTTTATAATATATTCAACCTAAATGCATATAAAATAAATTATGATACTATTGTATTAATGTTATGTACATTGTGAGAACATGTCAAAGGGAGAGATCCCATGCCCAAGGGAGAAGAGAGCAGACATATGCCAAAGAGAGAGCATACAATCCACAATGGAGGGAACACATGCAGTCAAGGGGGTGTACACATGCCAAATGCAGAGCACACATGCTAAGGGATTGTGCATATGCCGAAGGAAGAGTTCCCATTCTCAAGGGAGCGTGGCGATGCCAAAGTGATAGCAAACATGCCAAAGAGAGAGAAAGCATCCCTTAGGGAGAGCACTCATTCAATAAGGCAGGGTGTGCATACCACAAGGGAGGGAACCCAAAGAACACAAAGCAAAGGGAGAGTGCACAAACATGACCAATGGAACATGTTAATAATCATGGAGAATTCTTCCCTTTTTAGTAAGTTGTTTGACAAATTTTGTCAATGGAAAATTTCAAATTTGACAATTTAGTAAATTTTAAAATTGCATATGGGGGTCTCTAAATCCATATGTGGTGTTAAAATTTACTAAATTGTAAATTTAGTAAATTTTAACACCATAAATGGATTATGGGGTCTGTGAATCCATTTGCAACATTAAAATTTACTAGAGACCCCTTTTGGGTCCTCTTTATATATTATATTAAGTCAAGGCTTGATCAAGTTGTGAATTACAACCTTGATATATGTATAATATATGCATATAATTCCCTTAGTGATATACATCAAACATTTTCATGGACTCGTGGGTTATAATATATAGAAGGCATATTAATGTTTGGACTAATTCATATTAATCTAGTTATAGTTATTATCTAGTTGCAATTTTTATACATAGACTAAATTAGTAATTTTTAGTTGTTTTCTAAAATTTAGTAGTATTTAGATAAAAAACATTGTCGTGACTAACTTCTTTAGTCATGTAGTCATTTATTTGCTTAAATTCTACTAGTGAAAAAACACCCAATCTTCAACAGAGATGAGCATGGTCTTTTCATAAACAATTTTAAAAATGGCTTGTTTCCTCTATTGAGTACAGAAAATATAGAAGAAATCTATTAAATTGACTATGGTCCTCTCATATTCCATTAACAAGTTCTCCATCAATGTTTAGGCAAAAAGGAAATATAGAAGAACCAACCTTTGGTATGATAAACAATGTAAAAATGCAAGAAAAGACATCAACGAAGCTAATTAAGAGTCTCTAAAAATTGATAATCTAAATAGATATAAATTCCTTATTAAAAGAAAAAAACACACTCTATAAATAAAAAGAAAGAAAATATTTTACACTTCTCTAAGGTAGCTCCTAAGAAATTATGGAGGCAAATTCTAACTAGTAAAACTAAAGATATTAATAGGATTATTTTTATGTATTGTAAATCCTACCTTAAATATCTATACGAATTCCAAAACTACATTGTGGAGAAGAGTTATACAATGGTACATGAATATGATAGAATGGAGGGCTACCAACACCCCTTCTATGACCTGTCTCGTCCCGTTTCATTTCTTCTCCTATCTCTTTTCATTTCATTTCTTATCCCAACCCCAGTTTGATTCGCCCAACAAGATGCATCTGTGTTCTTATCCCAACCTGGTGAATCCATAAGGCAATGGTTATAAACATTTGTCTTTAGTAGGTTGTGGTTGGAAGTAGAGTTTCTTTTTCTCAAGTCTTCTCATTAAAATACATTGATTTTGGGGTTAAGAACCTAACAAATTGAACATTTAAGGACATTGAAGGATACCAAGAAGAAATATTAAAAAATGGAGGTTCAAGCAAGGTTTCCCAAATCCGTGGACTTAGAGATTCACTATTCCTATAGTTAAAAGTGGCGATAACAATAACTTCTCTAATTATCGAACCATTATTATTAGACCTCTCTTACCCAAACTTTATAGTATCATCTTAGAAAATAAAATCAACGTACATGGATAGATAGTGAAGGTAAGAGGGATAAGGGTTAGGAAAGATTCACTAGACATCACTCTACCACAAAACACCTTGTTACACATATGATCATTGCGAAGGAACTCCATTATAGTAAATCAAATATCTTATGTTTCTTTGTGGACTTTAAGAAATATTTCTATATGGTTCCTAGAAATAACTCATGGAATAAATTAGAAGAGATAAATGTTCCTGTAAAGTTGAGAGATTCCACGCTAAGGTTGCATGAGACTTACTTTTCTAAATTTAAGAGAAATAATAGGTGTTTGAAATATATTAATTGTAATATTGGATTTAAGAAAGGTTTCCCCCTCTCCCCTACCTTTTTTGACATATACATTGATAAGCTAGAAAGTTGTTTACAAGAAGCAGGTTGCATTTGCATGACCTTAGATAGAACAATCACCATAATATTTCTCTATGCTGATGATATAGTTATTATGGCAAGGTGTCTCTTTGATCTTGATAAGCAATTAAGAATTCTGAAATACTTATTCTCTAATATGGGTATGACAGTTAACATCAACAAAACAAAAGTTATGATCATCAAATCCAAGAAGGTTAGTGATGCTAATATTTTTTTTTATGACAATAACAAATTGAACGAAGTGTATTCTTACAAATATCTTAGAATTGATATTCATCACAAGCCCAAATGGAACCATAAAATTGAGAAAATGATTAATGGAGGGTGGAAAGATTATTTATGTCTTGAAAACAATTAAACGTCAACAAACCTTGTGATATGGGATTAAAACAAGGTCTTTTTGTGAAACTCTCATCACTCTCGTTATCTTGTACGATTGTGAAGTTTGAGGTTGCATTAACATCTCTATATAATATTGGAGAAACATTGTGCAAATCCATAAGTTTTTTATAATGTATAAACTAAAAATTAACAATAATACAACCTATCATATTCTGCTAATAGGAGTGGATCTTCCTCCCATTAAGACCATGTCCATGACTAGGTAACTAATGTACAAGTATATGATAAATAACTTGGGAGACTAGAGACTTCCTAAAACTGCTTTAAAATCTAGTCAAGACCACCTATGCAAAATTTTAGGGGTTGATCTTGGCCCATGGGATACATTTAGAATTTTGAATTTTTTAATGCTCGTTAATTTTTTACTAAACACTCATTAGTTATGATTATCCCACATTTTATTTATTTATTTATAATGAATAGGAGGTTAGCCCCATCGAATTTAGAAAGGAAAGCCAAGATAAGACAATTTTGTCCCTCTAAAAATGGATTTAAACCTCTTTTCACCCATAAACATTGCTATGTAACTCCTATTATCCCACAATCATCTAGAAATGGCAGTTGATAGGGGCTCTTTCACCCTCTATCGATCATGGAAATTAAACTTAGTGTTACATTCCTCCTGACTTTATGGGTTGAATCTCATTGCATGTTGCTTGATGTCCACATGAGAAGGGTAGTTGATATTTACTATTAGGTCTTATAGNTATATATATATATATATATATATATATATATATATATAATAGAACATTGATAAAATAGCCTTCATATTCTCTTATATATCATGGGGATTCACACGTTTATTATACATAGAAATTTAGGGGGTTTATTAAAATTTTCCCTGCACCTATGGTTCAAGGGAGACTTGTATAAAGATTATGTGGCTTGGTTAAACCATTGGGGAGTTAACAAGAATGTCATTTTGCAAAATTTCAATAACATCAAAAATATTATGACATCTAGGTTTAAAGAGAAAATCCGAGGCAAGAAATATTTAGAGGCTAAAAGAAAATTAAGATACTATAAGGATGTCATTAACCCTAATATAGAAGATCAAAAGTATCTCTATTTTTACTAGTTCGAAGAAAATTAATATAACCAAGATAAGAATGAACTCTCATGAGCCTCATAGTGAAATAAGGCAGTGGACAATTCCTAAAACACCATGGTGTTTTTGGAAATTCACCTTCTCTTAAAGTGCCTTGTGTACACCCACATTAGATTGCAGTTTCATAATATTTGCTAGAATCCAAACCTTCATAACTTTCTAACATGATAAAACTATGGCGACCTAGGAACGCTTCTTTCTAATATTTCTAAGCATAGGAATAAGATTTTACAACAATCCAAATAATTTTTTATTTTCTCTAAAGGTCTGATAGACCAAATTGGTCTTAGTGGACATTAACCATCATCATCATCATCATCATCATTACTAGTTTTTTTTATTGAATAATGAGAAATGAGAAATATAATTCTTCATTATATAATACCAACATAAATTCATGCTAACATTAAATTTATCAAGTGTAAAAATGAATAAATCCCTTAAGGTGTACTTTTTCTTAATCATTTAAGATAGATCTAAGTTAATTGTAGTCTCTACAACACAATAAACTCTCTTTAGATATGTATATATAAACATATTTTAATATATATAATTTCTTTTTAATTTTATATAAAATATATCTATCAAATTTCTCTTTCACACGCACAAAATATTAATATTATTATTTCTTACCCATATTATTTTTTATTATAATTTTTAAACTTTAATTATAATAATATATAAATACTATCCACTTTAATCCATGGAAATAAATAATATCCATGACAACATTATTATCCCGTTTAAATATAGATTGAACATCTTTCCATTCAAATAAACACACCTCACTTTATAATACGAAAAACAATTACTATACACTTTTTCTTTAAGAGTATTACCAATACCTTTCTCCATATACAACATAAAATCTTTATCAATTATACACACCAAGGGATCGCTTTGAAGTAACGCCATATATTTCACAAAACATTGCCCAAAAAATGCATATCTAAATTAAATAAATACATGTGGTCTATGTTGTCTTTAAGTAAAATCCCCCAAAAAATGCATATTTAAATTAACTATGGTTGTAACATTTTGGTTTTGACCCGAGTTGCATTAAATTGTATATGATGTAAATATCGTTATTTAATTATGGTGCGGAGCTCAAGGCAAAGGTCCTACTATCGATTTAGTGTTTTATGTTTCGACAATTAAAATCGATGTGAATGGTTATCGTGGTAGCCGATGACACAATATAATTTTCGACATCATGTAAATATGCAATTAATAAAAATACCCACAACTAGCTATGTCAATGCAACATTGAAGAGATGGGGGCATGATTTCACAAGGAATGGGGGGGAGGGTATTCAAACCCTTAAGCCAATAGGGTAAAGCCAAATGTCAATGGGAGAACCCATAAAGCTGTCAACTACCCATTTTGTCTTTTGTGCCCAATCATTTATTTCTTCCATAATTTGGTTGAGGTAGTTAATGCCTTGGGATGGGAAGAGTATGGCAATCAACTTCGAATTGGGAAGCCACCCATTTTTGGAAATCCTATTTTTGACTTATGGGGCAAGTAAATGCTCAGAAATGGAAGCCCAAGCAATTATCCACCCATACATTTTGCTCTCTCACACAACTGGATCTCTTGTGCGTTTCCCTTCACGTTTTCGACGATTTTCTTCATTTTCTCCATGGTTGGGATGTTTTTTTTGTAATGCTCAGTCGTTGGGATTTATCTTTCACATTTTTTTGTGTTTTCCTAATTTACATGGCTAGGAAAACCCGTTTTTATATTGCTGAGTGAATGTGTAGCAGAGACTCGTGATTTGGGGGGTTTAAGAGGTTGTTTTTCCTTTCCTCATGCAAATGGAGGTTGTTGTGCATTTCCCTCATGATTTTCTGCATTTTCCTCAGTGTTCTCCAAGCTAGAAACCTGTTTTGGTTATGCTCAGTGGCTGGAAAGATAGATCCACGTTTTGGGTGTTTGGGAAGGTTGTTTTTCCCCTGTGAATCCCAAGGGCGTTTCCTGAAATCGTATTGATCACCGAGGGTGTTTTCCCCATTTTCCATTTATGTTTGTGGTTCCCAAATGTTTTTCTACAAACCCAGAACGTGTATTTTGCTATGAAGTGCATCCTTTGTTTTGTTCTGAACTAGTTACGAGTGGAAGAGGCCAGAATTGGCTTGGTAAACCTAGTGAAGAGAGAAACCTCATAGAAAGTTCAAGAGGGGCTGGCTATTATTTTATGCACACCCTTGAGAGCAATGGAAGGGAAGGTATGGCCTGAAGGACTGTGTAGCAGAGAAGGGGATACTTCCTTGTGTTGGGTGTGTAGGTATTGTGGAGGCCAAACAAGATACTTGTGTAGGTGTCCATATCTCAATGGTTGAGCTCACTAGCTTAGCAATTCCACCTTTCCATTTCCTTAGCATCCTGATAAACCCATCTATAGAGTGGTTTGGCTAACTTTGATGTGTATTTGGTGATGTGTGACTATGTTGTTCCCTAGTTCCTTGTGGAAATCATGCCCAGCTCGAGAGTGGCAGTGGTGTTGAGAGATTGATGAGCACACTGGCCTATGCTTGGGTGGAATGTTGCAGCGACATAGCTAGTTGCGGGGAAGCTTCTTCTCAAGATAAATATTTTCTTGTGTTTAATCTCTGCAACGTATTTGTTTTATGAATTATTATGAACATGTTGAATGCTTGAATGAATGTATTTGCTTCCGCTGTATTTATATGTATTTTGATCTGTAAATGTCTTTTCTATTTAGTGAATTTTATATGATGTTCATGGGCTAGATTCTCCGTTTTGACAGTAGCGACAATGCAGTTACGCCTTCTCCATTACCAAAATAAGAGGATGTGACAATTGTATCATATAATCTTAATTAAATACATATTGTATTTAAGTAAAATCCCATATTTCTTTGGTAATTTTTTTTTAAAATTATATAGATAAACCATTGTATCATGCGAAACAACCATTTCGATTTCTTTGAAATGCTTTTCATATCCTTGAATTTTGACTTAGGTATTAAATAAACTTGCGTTCAAAATTAATTAGAGAAAGAAAATATCAATATGAAAATGAGCCCAATTCGATATCTTGATCCAATGCTTCAACTTAAAGGTGATCTCAACAATTACACATCTAATCGTGAGCTCCATGAACGAAAAGCCTTAAAGCTAACTAGTATCATAATTGGGGTCGGGAGGTTCAATCATCTCAAGAACAATCAAATATCACTAGCCAAACGGAAACGGGAAAATGATTGGGCTAGCATGAACGGATTATTTTTATATTTTTAATTTTATTTAATTTTTTTGGGTGTAGAACATTTAAATGATGGTTTCTTGCTTTAAATTTAAAAAGTTTGTTTAGAATATTGAACTGAAGTGATAGGTTCTTTACCTAAAAGTGATAGTCTCCTACCTATATTGTTATATTTTTTTTGGTATAAAACATATTAGCTTAATATTCTTGACATGTTTTTTTAAGAATTTTTAAGGGTGGATATTTTTTTCCTTTTATCAAGGTAGATGGATTTCAACAAGAAGAGAGAGTTGGATTATGATAAGGAAAACCAAAATAAACTAATTAACAACGCAATGACAAAGTGGGTCAACACAACTTTTGCATATTGCTAATAGATGACCTATTGGGATGAGGTAGAGGACTTACGAAATGGGTTAATCAATACAAAATTGGCAAGGGAAATCAAAGGAAAATGCTTAAGGGGCAAATGTAAGGGATTAGGGAGGTAATCATATAGGACATTTTAACCCACTTTGACCTATTTAACTGGGTTGCATTACATTAATAGATAACTTGTGAACCATTTCATTTAGTTGAGTTTATTGTGCAATAATATGTCATTGATAAATGATCCACTTTGACTCGTTTGATCAGACATACCTCACTACTCTAAGACACCACTAACAAAGACTCACTTTGTCAAGGGAGAAGGCTTACAATAAGGGTTGGGAAGTCTAATTATCACAAGGACAATCAAATATCTTTGATTGAGGAGGTAAGGAAAATGATTTCCTCGGCCAATTTACATAGCCTTTTCAACACACTTGGATTTGTTTGTGCAAGATAGATGCATTGGTTTGACATGCCATTGGAAAATGACTTGCTTTAACCCATATGATTGCATTGATGGGTAGAGTATTGTACCACATCACTAACATATGTTTCACTTTGAGTCATTTAACCAAGTCAAAATAACTATGATTAAAAAATGACCCACTTTATTGACAAAATCCTTAAGCACCCCTCATGAAATCATTTCCAGATTAACCTTTCAAGGTAAGCTTGGATTGCGATAAAATACACTAGTCAAGTGTACACGATGACCCAATAAGTTATAGTTCTAATTGATCTACAACTTTGCTCAATTTTTCTAGCAATTGTACAAGAAAAGTTTCAACATGCATAGAGCTTGGATTATGGTGAAACTTTAACTATCTTTTAAAAAATTGTTACCAAGGTTATTAGTAAAATTAGAATACTTTAATATAAAATAGATTTAGAGCCCTCAAACTATTTGCACAAGGATTGTGCAACTTCAAACCCTTGATTTTGATTAAAAATAATGCAAAAAAAATCCAAATAATGGCTTCTTTAAACTAGTCAATAAAATGACTTAGTTTTTTACCCTCAACAAGATGACCTAGTTTTTTACCCATTAACTATATTAGCATCCAAACAAATTGTTAAAAATGTACGGTTTGAACCATTCGACCTAATTGCATTGATTCCTTTATGCAATTGATGATAATATCGAAATGTTGAAACGTAGGTGTTGTTAACCAACACTGAAGATCCTAGGACTTATTCCTTGCCTTGCATGCAAGGAATAATCTAGTTATAGAGGCACAAAATACTGGTTAGCGTGATTTTTACTTTTTGAATTAGGGCGTCTTAGTGCGTAAAGTTAAGATTGAAAATTTTAATATTTCTTTAAAATTCTATTTTAAATTGGATTATGTATCCATTATATAGTTTGAATTCTATTTAAATGTATAATATATCACAAAATAAAAACGTCGATAATACATTACTTTGTATGTATTCAGGTGCCTGTCACTCAGCAACTTTCTTTACGATTTTTATGTACACCGTTCTTGCACTGAACAATGTTTTCAGCATTGGGATGCGCTGCCTTCTTTACTTGTCTGTGTTTCTTAAAAATAAAATTCTTGTAACACGTCGAATATCGTCCTTCGTACGAAGAGCATCGAATTAATTGTGGGCAAAGGTTTGGAATAAACATGACGGCCCGGTATTCTCCAGGATTTCTTACAGGGGAGGCCTGGTACTCAATTATTCTGCGTCAAAGAGTGTTTAACAAGAATTTGAACATAGCATCAATATTACATTAAATATCGCGATTCACATAAGCTCTTCGTAATTACCAGTCTCTGTGTTTTCTGCCAACAGATTGTTGCGATTTCAGTGATCAGGATTTCTCAGAGGCAGATTGTTGCGATTTCAGGGATCAGGATTTCTCAGAAGCAAGCAAGCCATGGGCCAAGTCTGGAGTGGTTTACAAAACATGTTTAAATGTATTCATGTCAGATTACATTCAAGATAGCAATTTTTCTTAAATTACTGTTAGAATACCTAGAAACTGAGATCCATCTCTTAAAATGATAGGGCTACTCATCATTTCTTATTTAGTAATCATGTTGTGATGCAGACCATATCCGAGATGATGATCTGAATAAGGTAACGGGCAAAGTATTTGACAATTTAACAGCTGGTAAAGGTAGACAAAATCCCATCACGAGGAAACCTCTGACTTATGACAGGCTGCATGAAGCATTGACTGCAGTCTTCAAGTAAGATTCTATAAGTGGGAAACTGCAATAACTTAGGATTAGGGTTACCTTTGAGAATGGATGTTATGAATATAATGGAAAAAGTTTGCAACGCCAAATTCTTTTAGTGTTCTGCTCTAGTTTTGAAGATCCTTTCTTTCATAATTAATGGTTTCTTGTGCATTAGGCAAATTAACGAAACTATCCCGGGCGCTAAGTGTATTGCTCCACCAAAGTCTTTCCTGGACAAAGCACTCAAGGTATGTTCTTAAATCTGATGCTGATAATCGCAAGGTATGTTCTTAACATCCTTTGGAAATATGAATTCTCAGTAAATCTGATGCTCATAATCTGTGGAACTTATACTGATATATAATAGATTTGGTATAGTTTAGTTCCATATTTGGAACTAACTACTGTTCACATTATACTTCTCATCTTTATTTGATTTGTAAAACTACTGCCACATATATATAAAGACATGGTATAATTGTCTTATGTTTTTTCATTGAGACAAAGAGACAAGTTTACTGTAAAAATTGATTTTATGAGAATACTTCAAAGTTGGAAATAAACAAATATAAAAAAAAATATAAAAATTAAGAGTAGCTAGTTCATCAATGGATAACTGGTAACCACACATGATTAACTCATAACTTAGAAATAAATAACCAACAATAAAAGAATGTGACATAAAAAATATATATACACAAAAAATAAGTGATAATTGATAAATGAATAACACTAATGTAGGTGATAAACTGTCTTCCATTTCATAACTATTTCTTAACCATTTGATCCTTATCGAGATGATCTAGATCTCGCCACAAAATGTGTAGATGTGCTAATTTATCTATCTAATGTACAGAGATACCATGCAGGAATAGCTTTTGAATTTCTCAGAAAAAATTCCCTTTATTTTATATACTGAACATTGAACTATTTTATATACTGAACATTGAATTGTAAGGATATATGGCAACTGTATGCAGGAATCTGATTTAGATAAAAGCGAGGAAATCAATCGAGAGGAATTCGGCAAGATTGTTCGTGAGTACTCTCGTGGCCGCCTAGTCGCAACCTGCGCAAAAGAAGTGGTATTTGTTTCATTAGCAGTCCTTGCTGCAGCTATTTTGACAAAGGAGGCGAGTCGGAGAATACCTAAAGTGGGAAATTTGTTTGCTAAAGTACCCACTTCAATCTTTTTTACAACAGTTGCATTGGCTGTTGTATTCATCGTAAACAAGTATTTTCGTAAAACTCCTCCGAGCCGAATCTGGCAGAACTACCAGTAGAGATCGAAATTACCATATGTGATGTGATGTTCCTTCCTTAGGTCAGCTTGATTAAAGCCAATATAAGAGTTTGTGTCTCCACTTAGATAAGTGTGCTGTAACTTTTTATTTTTCTGTTCATAATATACAATACATTGTAGTTATGCGTTGTTTTTTATTATTTGGATTGGATGTGTTATATTTGGCATTTAGTAATAATAGCTTTTATCATTATTTATTTACTTTTCCTACGATTTAGTTTTAATAAATGGTTTTAAATAATTATTTTATCTTGGTTGGTTTCCTTTACCTAATTGATGTGATTTACATATATATAATAATAAAAATAAAAATAACCTATATTTTAACATTAAAGGCATAAGCCATTATCAATGAATGTAGCTATTTTACAAGTCTATCAATCAACATGTGGTACAGACATAGAGATGCCCTTGAGAAAACTTCAATTTTGAAATAGTTGTATTGTTCTAGTTATTATTAAAGGTGTGCTATACACTCATAATGTTTTATGGCAATAAGAAATCGAAGGAAATACAACCAATATTTTCTTTTAGTAACCGCTACCTCGGTTCTCTACTCATTCTATTTATCCTTTACAAATTATGTAGAAGGGAAACAACTCAACTTGTTTATGTCTTCTGATGTTCATTCCTATGTCGAACCTCAAGTCAAACCACTTGTCATTTTCATCTCCATCAGATCATTCTTCCATAATCTCTTCCTCCTTTTATGCTTGTTTTTCCATGTAGCTTGAAGGCCAACAACCTTTAGAAATGATTTAGAATTGTACCTCCAAGAAGAAATAGCACTGGCCTTCATTTTATTAATAATAGGTTGTCTAAATGACCAAGTGTTGGGCTAGGAAAGGAGACAAGGAAGAAGCTCGAGCGTAAGCAAAAGAAGGTATGTCATGTGAGCAGTAGGAAGGAAAAGAGGCTGTGAAGGAAGCAAAAGGGAGAAATGTAGGTGGAATAAATATGTGCGCGACGAAGGAAAGGTAAGCGTGCAGGCGTACAGGTGATAACGGTTTGAAAGAGACGGGTGAAGATTGTGACTGTTAAAGGTGACGTAAGCCTGCGACAATGCACGTATGAAGGATTATTTTGTAAGTCAGGTTGATAGACCCTTGTGTCAGTCCATGATAACCAGTTCTGACGGCTGATCACGACTTGTAACTGATAAGTTGTATGTAGTCGACCCTGTGTGGTTTGATAGAAGCTATAAATAAGAGGAACTCGTTTTGTATAAGGGTTGGCTTTTGTAGGATTTTGTTGGACTCCATTAGATTTCATTAGTGTTCTTATTGGCCGCTTTTGTTGGTTGTTTCAGGTCTGGTTATCCAGAGCCAAGGACGCACTTTTTGTTGTGCTTTATTTAGAGTTAGTGGAAGGGAAAACTTAGAGAGGAGTCTAGTAGCAATAGGAGGCTGTTGAGCCGCGGATCTTGTAGCTGTGTGCGCAAACCGCTAGGAATAGAAGGGATATGCAGCTGAGTGCACAGACGGTAGATAGAAGATTCAATCCAAGCTGTGTGCATATCAGTAGGAGTAGATCGAAGAATAAAATAGAGAGAATGAGAGCAAGAAGTCTGAGTCATAAAAGACATATTATAAGATCAGTCTGCAAGGTGCTATATCCATGTCTCATGCCAGATGAAGAGCACCTTGATGGTTTTTCCTAGATGGCTTTCCACGTTATTCCTTGTGTTTAAATGGTTGATTGATGTTTTATATGCTGATGTGAATGTTTGTTATTTGCTTACTGTGTGTTGACGAGCTGCTGTTGAATGCATAAGCACTATATTGTTAATCAGTGAATGAATAATTGTTAAGGCATTGTTGGGATGCGCAAGCAAGTTTGTGGTTAATTTCCTAAGTAAAACATAAGTCGTGATGGTCTGTTAGTCTAAGGAATCAGCTGCGTCACACAAGTTGTGCCAGTTGTTAAGGTTAAGTACAAGGTCACGTCACACGCACTCACATATAGTTGTGTTCAATCATGCAGGAACTATCCATCCATCCAAGCTTCCTTCACCGAGTGCCTTGGCTGCATGCCAAGGGACTATAATCCCTATCCAACTACGGAAACATGGTTCTGGCAGTTACCCATTAGATATCTCGGGTGAAATTGTGCCTTCCTCGTAGGTGTTGTCGACAAATTTTTTCTATTGGGTCGATGTCTTGTGGTTTATTGTTGGTATTGTGGTGTCATTGAACCACAGGTCAAGACAAGAAAGGTGATAAAAGCCATCAAATGGCTTCATTTCCGGGACCCTTAATCATTTGAGTGGGGGGAAATATTGTGGCATCTAATGAAGAAAGAGATAGAAGATTTGATGGACTCTAAAACACTAGGTAGATGAGTATATATCTTATGAAGAAAGAGATAGGATCACGATTGAGAGCAGAAAACTAGGTAGATGAGTATATATCTTATGATATCCACGAGGTCTTCTTCGCAGAATTCCCTGTCATACTGCACGAGTGGTTGTCAAGATTGGCGACTAGATAGACAAATTTTTGAAGGAGAGAAGCCGTTGAATGGAATGATCAGTTGGTTCACGAGGTAACTGGTGTAAGTAATGCCATCTCTAGAGCTGTTGACTTTTGGGTTGATAGTATCTTGCATGGATATATCATTAAGTTTCCAGTAGATACTATAACCTCATATAGTGAGGCTGAAAGAAATTTTTTTCAAGGACCCCGAAGAAGGTATCTACTATCTATCAGTGCATGGATCAAGATGCCCATGTATGAGAAGGGTATCTTGCAGTTGAGTAGTTGAATTGTGTGCCCGTGAAGGAGGCTATGTCACAGACGACCTGTAATGTCCCAGTTTTTGACCCCGTTTGCATGATGTATAAAATGTAATTAATCATGGTGAGGAGCTAAAGGCAAAAGCCCCACCATCGATTTGGTTGTGTATGTTTCAGCAATAGGGATAGTTGCCGATGGTATATCGTGTTATTTGGCACATTATAATTCGGCATCATGTAAACACACACATCAATTAAAATAAACCACAACCAGCGATGGCAGTGCAACGTTGAATGAAAAGGGCATGATTCCAAAGGATAAGGGGTGGGGGATGTCAAACCTTGGTCTATGGGGGAAAGACCCATGTACTGCCACCTTGTTGTGTTTTGCCATCTTCCTTGTCTCATCCAACCTCTTTATTGTCTTGTTGTGGATGGTTGAGGTAGTTATTGCTGAGTGGTGGTGGTTGTGGCAGGACTGTCAGTCCTTGCCCACGTTCCCACTCTACCAGCGGATTCTTCCTCCTCACTTCGCATGGGGGCAGGAAAAGCATTCACTCTCACCACTCTTCCACGACTCTTCTCTCCCACATTTTCCAACCTTCACAAGGGTGGTTTGTTCATCCTCTCCGTGGTCGGTTCTTCCTCACGCAGAGCCGAAGTCTATTCATCCACGCGCATAAGGGAGCTATTCACGCTCACAAAGGGACACGCAGGAAGAGGTTAGTTCGTCTTCCTTACACACCAGTCGTGGCTCTTCTTGGTTGTGCATGCAGCGAGGAGGTGAAATGGCCTTAAGGGGCCCGATTTCTGCTGGTATGTGAATGACCATGGCTTTAATCCACGATTTCTGCCTTGCTATTGGGTTTAACCCGTGATTTGGGCTTGCTATTTGTGTAACCCATGATTTGGGTTGTTGTTACTCTTCCACGACTATTGGATGCTATTGAGAGTTCGATCTCTGGTTCCATTTCGGACTGTGCATGGGTGTTCCTTCCCACGTTTTGTTGGCTGTGGTGTCCAACTGTGTTTTGGGCCGTTATGGATTCTTAGTAAGCCGTTTTCCGTCATCAACAATGCCCCTGTTTTGGGACTGTGTATAGTTGCAACCATTTTTATTGTGAAGTTGAGTCGCTGAAGTACCCTGGTTTGGGTGTTGCAGCTGAGTTGTTTTGGCCACGCTAGGGCCAAGAACAACTCTGAGTTTCCCTGTTGGCTTGAGCGGTGTTACCTCTTTTGTTGGGACTGTTCCCGGTTGTCTTTGCCTTCTTCACAGGGATGTGAAGGGATTGGGTTGCTGCGTGTATGCAGTGGTGGGTCTTCAGACTGTGCTGGCTTGGTCGATTGTTGAAGGCCTGATAAGCCCAGCTGTGTTGGTTTGCTGATTGTGTCCCTTGGCTATGTGTAAGCCTGCATTGGCCCTTATTCCCTGAGGAATTTTGCTTAGCTTGGGGGTGGCAGTGTTGCTGAGAAATTGATGAGCATGTTGGCCTATGGTTGGGTGGAACGTTGCAATGACGTAGCTGGTTGCGGGGTGAATTCTTCATCAAAATATGAGTACTGCTGCTATTCCATCTCTGCAATTTATATTGATGTCAAATGAGTTATAATGAACATGTGGAATGCTAGAAATGTATATGTGGTTTGCTTCCGCTGAATTGTTGAGCGATTATGTACTCTGGTATGTTTATGCATCTTTTTGTGATGGATTATGCATCCTGCTATGTATTATGTTCAAGTTGTTTCAATTTCAGCATTGATTTTCCTATTCATGTTCATGGGACTGTTTTCCCAGTTGCTTGTGGTGTTCATCACGTCCTCTTCGCCGGTTGGAGGGTCGGGGACGTGATAGAGTGGTATTAGAGCTCATGTTGCAGCATGGGCATGAATGGACCACCAAGGTTTCATTCTGCCCAGCAGAGATCAAAACTGAATGACTGGAAAAATTCAAGTTCAAAAATTGCCTAAGTGTTGACAGTCGAAAGTGTTGGAATATAATCCGTCAGGATTATACAATATATAAATAATGTAAATATATTCTGAATCTGAATAGTCATGTAGGAATATGAATGGTCGGAAGTTGAATCAACCAACATATGAATTGTATAAATATATGCATTAGCAATGGAATAATATGAATCGGGAGTTATTACCTATTAGTGGTATCAGAGCACCACCTGCCATAACTCCTGGCTGCATTGCATGCCTGCCATTCTGCCTGGGTTATCAGACCTTGGCCGTAACTCTTTCCTGCATGTTGCCAGTCTGCCTTTCAATAGAGCGATACCTGCTTGTATGATTTTTTATCCTGGCAGTCTGCTTGCCAGACCTCCGTTTACCTATCAGTCTACTGCCCCATCAGTCTACCTCCTTATGAGTTTTTCTTATAGCCTCGGCGCCAATAATTCTGTGTGTCCCTCTTGTAAACCCTAATCCATTTTAGCAATTGAAATAACTATTCTTCATTCTCCTACCAGCTTCTCACGTAAACCCTAATCGGTGTAAGTGAAGACTGGAATTGTGGGCTCCCTCTGCTGCATAATTTTTTTATTGTTATTTGCCAGAAAATTGAAATATTACTCGGAAGACTGAGTGAAGACTCCATTCTTGTAAGATTGAAGCTGCATATCAGATCTTTGAGGACCGTGGAAGCTGAGAAGAATGCTGAAGTTTTGTGTTGAAGAATGCTCATCACTACTGCGTGGAGCATGACTGCTACTGCCTGCGTTGAGTATATGCTGCCAATTCAAGGAGCCGTGACCTCTCATCTCACTGAAGCGTGGGATCTTCTAACTGGAGTGTGAACCAAAGAGTTGAGAAGACTGCTATGACCTTCAAGTGACTGAATACTGTTGGTAAAATGTGTGAAGACTTAGCCTGAATGTGGGTGAAGAAGCTTGCGCCTGTGGAGCTATGATTGAAATGAGAAGATGGCTGAAGATTCATGCCATCTTTGACTGCGTGAAGGTAAAATATTGCTGATAAAATATTTTGTGACCATTGGGTTGCACAAACCCTAACTTCTGCCCAAACTTATATGCATGAAGTTTGTCTACAAATATTTTTCATATGCATAATACGGATATTGTATGAGTTCGTGGTTGTTGTTGACAATTGCTGCTAACTGAAGCCTGGGTTGGACTGCTACGGCGTTGGTGCCTGGAGGAGATAAGCATGGTGTTTAGGGATTGATTTGCTTTGATTCTTATATTTTATGTGGCTCTAATAGTTCTGTTGTTGGCGAGGGACTGCGCTTATTATAACTGTTTGTTTGGGATTGTGATCGTGGTTTGGTGTAAACATATGTCTGGTTTATCTGAGATAAACTTTTTTATTTCCAGCTACATTAAAGACCGTAAAGACTACATTAGCAGTCCTTGCTGCAGCTATTTTGACAAAGGAGGCGAGTCGGAGAATACCTAAAGTGGGAAATTTGTTTGCTAAAGTACCCACTTCAATCTTTTTTACAACAGTTGCATTGGCTGTTGTATTCATCGTAAACAAGTATTTTCGTAAAACTACTCCGAGCCGAATCCGGCAGAACTACCATTAGAGATAGAAATTACCATATGTGATGTTCCTTCCTTAGGTCAGCTTGATTAAAGCCAATATAAGAGTTTATGTCTCCACCTAGATAAGTGTACAACTTTTTATTTTTCTTTTCATAATATATTTTATAATTTCCAACGTAAATACAATACATTGTAGTTATGTGTTGTTTTTTTAATGTTTGGGTTGGATATGTTATATTTGGCATTTGGTAGTAGCTTTTATGATTATTTATTTAATTTTCCTACTATTGTTAGTTTTCTTTTATCTAATTTATATGATTTATATATAAAAAATAAAAATAATCTATATTTTAACATTAAAGGCATAAGGCATTATCAATGAATGTGGCTGTTTTACAAGTCTATCAATCAACATGTGGTTCACACATAACACAAGAGATAACCTTGAGAAGTTTGACTTGAGAAAACTTCATTTTCGAATAGTTATTATCAAACGTGTGCTTTACAATGATAATGTTTTCTCGCAACAAGAACTCGAAGGAAATACAAACAATATTTTCTTTCAGACCACTGTGTTCTCTACTCATTCTATTTGTCATCTACAAATTGTGTAGAAGGGAAACAACTCGACTTGTTTATGTCTTATGATGTTCATTCCTATGTCAAACCTCAAGTCCAACCTCTTGTGATTTTCTCCTCCACGAGACCCATTCTTCATTAATCTCTTCCTCCTTTTATGCTTTTTTTTTTCCATGTAGCTTGAAGGACAACAACCTTTAGAAATGATTTAGAATTGATCCTCCAAGAAGAAATAGCAATGGCCTTCATTTTCTTAATAATAGGTTGTCTAAATAACCAAGGAAATTGTCTTCCCTAGCCTCCATATACACACCAATATTTTGTGCAAGAGATGTTATTTTTTTCCCTTTTCCCATCTACCACATTCCAACCTTTCATTGGCTATAGAACCTCATTAGGTATGTTTGGTAGATTTTGGGCTCCTCATACTTGCCATGTGTCACATGGTCACTAGAGAAAGGTACTACCATTATTCCTTGTAGGGTCCCTTTTCCTTTGCAATTGGGCTCTTGCAAGGATTGTTGTACATGAAAGGTTGGATAATCCATATAGATTCCCTCGTGTAAAGGGAATGCCGTAGTATCACTAGCTCATTTAGAGGAGTCTCCCCAATGGGAAATGGAGGGTGACCTTCATGGATTCCTTGTTACTAAGGATTATCCTCAAGTACCAATGAGGAATTTTGAGGGGTATCCCCAAATGTTGAGTGGGGTTATCCCCACAAATCACCTAGTACTAAGGCTTAGCCTCAAGTACCCTTATGGTAGGTGATTGGGCCTACCCATATTATTATTTAGCAGTTCATGTTTAACCACATATCCACTAACAATGCCTATCCTCCATGTATCCACATCACTTTTCCATATTAGAAACACTGGACAACATGTCATCGATTTGCAATATGATCAGTCATACATGCAACATGAATATCAAGTGTTATTTAGCACAAAAAATAACCAAGGAATATGCCACATATGGGTCTGTGCAAGCTATTGAGGGTCTCTTTTGACACATTAGATGCAATAGAAAACTAAAAATACAGGCATCCATAAATTTACATGTATATTTTGAGATACCTACACAATGAATCTTGCGATGAGTAAACAAAATGAATTGTAGGAAATTGAATGAAGTTTTCAAATATATAATTTTTTTCTATTGAAAATGTTCTTACCTATCTAAAGTTAGATCTTTTTTAACGAGCACTTTTTATTTTTGGGACATATTATAAGGTATATGTTTTTTTGGGTGGATCCTTTGAGTGCCTGAATGATGGAATCAGCTTTAGAAAACTGGTAGACATATACAGAACATATAGTACGTGCACGACTATTTTTCCAAAAATAAAAATATTTTTATTTATTTATTTTTTAATTATCTAAGTGATCAAACCTTGAAAATAGTATGTCAATAATGGGTGCAGCATTTGAATGTCTTAATGCAATTATTTGGAAACGGGTTTTTTTATAGCATGTAGAGGTTGGTGTTCTTTAGTTCACCATACAATTGTTTTCAAAATGGTTGAGAAACAAACGAGTTATGGACGAAATACCAACAATGTGTTTTTTAGTTGAGGAGTGATGAAAAAATATAAATAAGAAAAAAATAGAAAAAATTATAAATCCTTGTTAAAATTTACATATTTGGAATTTTCAAAAAAAACATATATGTTTCTAAAATTTCATAAAAAATGGAGGTGTGCAGCATACTATAACCAATAGCTAAACACGAGCATATCGAAAAAGTGGATGTAATGCTCAATTAGCCATGGTTTATCATACTCCAAGGAATAGGAAAGATGAATTCAAAGCAAAGTCTGAAGCAGATATATAGGCATAAGAATTCCACACTAGCATGGGTGGAGGCTTGACCATAGTGGCACTAAACGTGCTTGCGTTTTGTTTAAATTCAAATTTTTTTGCCCACCAAAGATAAATGTGCACGCATCATATTAATGCAAAACACGCATGCGTTTTGTAAGACTATAACGAATATGCATTATGGAATCCTATAAATTTACATTTGAATATTTTTCTAATTATAAGAATATTTTTATTATTTTATGTCCCCCCCACCCCCCTCTTCCCCCTAACTCTAACTAACCTGCCCCCTCCTCCTCTCCCTACCTCTAACCCCTCGCCTCTCTCTCCCTATCACACCACCACCCCATTCGTTCTCTCTCTCTCACTCACACACACACACGCCTATGTCT
>LPNX010410059.1:34066-65278 GCA_001517045.1 Pseudotsuga menziesii | reverse complement strand
ATGTAAAATTCCTATGGAACGAGGAATGCCAGAAGAGCCTAGACATCCTTAAGGAGAAGATGGTTACAGCACCCATCCTAGTATTCCCGGATTGGACTAAGCCTTCCCATGTACATGTGGATGCCTCCGGCGTCGCATTAGGAGTCGTCTTAACCCAGCCAGGAGAAGGGGACCTTGACCATCCCATTGCACATTCCAGCAGAAAGCTATCCACGGCAGAAAAAAACTACACCACAACAGAAAGGGAGGGTCTAGCTATGGTATATGCGCTACAGAAGTTCAGGCACTATCTACTGGGCGCCTCGTTTAAAATGTTTACTGACCATTCCGCATTAAAGTACTTAGTCAATAAACCAGTGTTAGGGGGGAGAATCTGCAGATGGTTACTCCTCTTCCAGGAGTATGACTTTGAAATCATTGTGAAACCAGGCAGACTAAATGCAGGACCCGATCACCTGTCACGGCTAGACTCAAGAGAAGAGCCGAGTAAACTAGAAGACAATCTGCCAGATGCGCCGTTGTTTTCCATACAGATTGTAGACGAGTACTATGCCGACATTATGCACTTCCTCACCACAGGAGTAGCACCTGACGACTTTACTAAACAGCAAAAGAAGCAGTTGGTTGTTAAGGCAGCAGACTTCACCCTCATTGCAGGATGTCTATACAAGTTAGGCCCGGATGAAGTTCTGCGCAGATGTGTGATGCCACATGAGAAAGACACTATTATCAAAGAGGCTCATTCAGGAACCGCAGGAGGACATTACGCAGGAAAACCGACTGCGCAGAAAATTTTAGACGCAGGCTTGTGGTGGCCTACACTGCATAAAGACACAAAGGAGCTGCACATCACCGACCTGCTTCAACCCTTCCAGGAGCAAATCACCAAGTTAGTCGACGCAGTGGAGCAGAAGGTGAAGGAGTTCACTACTGTCCGTGAGCAAGCTGCTCAAACAGAGGACTCCCATATCAACCAAGCCTTGCTTGATTCGGCACAAGAGCGTGCCGAGGTGATGAAGCATGAAGTTGCAGAACTTCGGGAAAAGTTGCAGAAAACTTCGCAGAAGGCGAAGGAGAAGCTACAACAGGAAACACCTACTGGTAGTGGCTCGGGGTGAGCCACAAGTAAGTGTTAGGGGACTGTTGGAGCAGGACCCCGCAGCTACAGAAGAAGCTGCTAATTTTGGCGGAAAGAGAGAAGTTTAGCGGAAAAAGGACAGGGCAGAGCTACGACGGTGTAGCACGTTTCCAGCTGGAGAGCAGAGCTGGAAACCATGACTTTTGGGATAGAAAAGTCAAGAAGGCAACGGTACCAGAGCGACCGAGAGAAGAAAGCTCAACCACTGCATTGAAGGCAGCAGCAGAAGACAGGAGGGCTCAGCAACCCTCATAAAGAAGAAGGAGCAACGAGGCTCAAGCATTGAAGGAGAAGGACAGAAAGAGAAGCGGTGCATAGTACCCATGGTTAGTACCGGGAAGCATGGAAGACTGCAGAGAGCTGCGGTGTGATAGGAAGCGGCTACCTCAAGGACAGAGAGGACCGACTGTCACTGTTTAGGGTATGGGTTTACTGTTGGGACAGGCCCACAGTGTTGTAATGGCACGATCTTCGGGCTGCCTATAAAAGCTTGCATTTTTGTATTGTAAAGGGTTGGTTGGGTAGCTAATCAATCAGTAGATAGTCGATCAGTAGATAGTCTTGTAGGTTCAGAAATCAGTCAGACAGGCTGCATTGTAACGATCCAGACACATAGTCGTCTGTGAGTCATTTGAGTCTGTATGTAATCATTTGCAGAGAGAACAGAGAGGGAAGGGATATAGAGAGAAGATCAGAGATCTAGAAGAAACTCTTGCGCTGCAAGGGTAGTGCAACAAACTGTGCTAACTTCCCTCAAGATATATAATAGAAGCACAGTTTGGTGGACGTAGCTCCCAGCCCGGGGGTGAACCACGTTAAATCTGCGTGTTATGTGTTGAATGGATGTGATTATATTTGCTTATTGTTACCAGTTATTATGCAAATATAATATCGGCTAACCTAACCTATATTTTGGCTTAGATATGATACCTAATATCGGCATGAATGGGTCAATCCAACAGCTGAAACGGCACTGAAAAAAGTCCTCTACATCATGAATTATGTCAAAAATGGTCCAAAATGGTTAGAAAATGTCAAAACAACAGGAAAGGGGGTAAAAATTTTGGAATATTTGAAAATTTTCTATAAATAGTAAACAATTCAAAATATTATAAAACATTTGAAACTTTTACCCATTTGAGCTTAGATTTTCAACAGTGAATTCCAGGAGATCCAGCCGGCAGAATCCACTACCGTTTCTTCCAGGTATTTACCCATGCTCTTCTCTTCCATTTCAATGCAATTTTTATCAAATTCCATGTTCAATTAAGCTTTCTAGGCCAAACTAAAAAGGGCACTGCGGCCCACATGGAAATCGAGGGTTTTTTCATGTATAGGGCTGGATATACGCAGAAAATTCCCCCAAAGCCATGTACATATGCGGCTATTTTGAAAATGGGCATGTATGACACCGTGCATAAGGTTTTTTCAATAATCTAATGGACAAGTTTGCAATTTATTGTGCAGGATGGTCCTAGAGTGGAGAGAGCATGAACATGGTGAGGTAGAGGAAGCAGTAAGGGCCGATATAATGGCTCAACAAGCTCTACATGCATGCGAACTCTACAATTTTTGGTGTCTTGGTGGTTTGAGGGCCAAACCAAGACTATTATAGATGCCGGTGGATTACTGGGATCCAGACTTGGAGTCCTTCCAGATAGATGGGATGTCCCTCACTATAGAGGTGGAGGACATATACTTCATTACCGAGCTTTCTAGATGAGGGGAAGTGGTGAACCTTCGTTCTCGTGGTGGGCCAAGCAGTGGCCTAACTATCGACAAGTACATTGCAGTGTACTGCTATCCAGACATAGAGAAGGTCGGGAGTCAGGTCCATACCAACGCTATACAGGTATTGGGCCTAAAGGCCATACTATTGACATTGGGTACAATAGCAGGCTTGGCATCACTCCACCAGGCCTCGTAGCCTCTAATGTTCTATGCAGTGGAGTGCATGAGACCCACAATTTATGACTGGAGCACTACACTACTGAGCAACATGAAACATCAACTCAGTGAGTGTAAGGAAGGTAGAGTGCGGAACTTCGGGTTTAGTAGTATACTGAGCACGTTTTTCTTCAAGCATGTTCTAGGATTGAGCCCCAGAGTGGACGTTCCTCTTCACGGGGTTTGAGATCCAACTTAATGGCGTTGGGAAGATGCTATGTGTAGATTGGGGGGTGGTAGGGTGGCCAACCCATATCCAGCTGACTTCTTTCCTTGGTGGTGATGACATATAGTTGCCAATTCTGTTACAAAGAGAAATTCCTATGGCTTGGGGTACCACAACAGACAACTTGACTCCAGAAATCAATCCTTTCCAATATGCAATAGAAATTAAATGTCTAACATTAAAGGATCAGACCTCGTACCTTATTCCAGATGGTTGAAGTAGGTCCCCGTTGAGCTTTCCAACTTCAGCTTGAATTGATAGATTACTTCCTCAACAACAAGTAAACAATACAAGCATTCTATATATCATGGTGTTAGATCTTTTATAGCATATATAATCAATAATGTATAAGCATTTGACATAATCCCATGGATAAAATATCCATTCAAACACACATTATTGGACAGGAAAAGATATTTCTATTAATATAGATCAAAGATTACAATGGATACAACCTTTGTTGGCATGTCTGTGAACCAGAGAAACTAAATCCCCCACTTGGGCTTCCACCACTTCAATCCTCCATCTCTAGATAGCAAGCTCACAAGCAAGGGAAAGCTTGGGAAGAACACAAAAGTGCTCCAAGGGACAAAGGGATGCAGACTCAAGCATAAGTTCCAGCAACAATGGACTATAGTTTCTTTACTCTCAATTCTCTCTTATGCCTTCAATGTACCAAGGAGTTCCTTATATATCTTTTCAAAGGGGTAATGAAAGGTCAAATACGAGTGATCTCGAGGCATAGGGAAGGCCAGGAGTCAAGTGAGTCAGATCCATGTCAAGGAAAAATCCAAAAGGATTTGGATTTTGTACACATCCCGATGTATGCAGTTTTAGTGGTCAAACCCATGTATATACGCGATTATAGGTTTAAAAGTCGCATGTATCATTTTTCACATGTTTTTAGGGATGGTCAAGGAAACATCAAAGGACAAAAAATGGTCCAAGGGGTCTAAGGAGTCTGCAGCGGGACATGGGAAGGCCATACAAAGTGTGATTCAGTTGGAGTGGTGAAATTAGCTATAACAATGGGTAGTACTAGTCCAGGAGGATGATAAGCTCCAAGAGCATGTCGTCTACTATCTTAGTCATGCTTTAGCTGGACCTGAACTTAGGTATTCCCACATCAAAAAGTTGGCATTAGCAAATGTGTATGTTGTTTAGAGGTTGCGTCACTACATCTTACTGAGGACTACGACGGTAGTGGTGGATGTTAATCCTCTCCAATATGTTTTGTCCCGATGGATATTTGGAGGAAAATTCAACAAATGGATAGTCATTCTCCAGGATTTTGACTTAGATTTCTAATCTGCCAAATCCAAAAAATCCTTAGTTTTTGCAAAACTCATTGCATAATTTTCAGTTGAAGAAGATGTATCCATTGAAGAAGACTCATTCCCAAATGGGCACATATTTTTGATTTCCACCTTTGACCCTTGGTACGGATATATGCTTATCTATCTCCAGACTCTGAAGTGCCCTGTAACCTTTTCACGGGAAGAACGACGCAAACTACGCTTACATGAAAACAACTACCTCATTATTGGAGATACTTTTTATCGTAGAGGGGTAGACTCTATTTTGCATCAATGTCTTACCCACGAAGAGCCATATATTGTCCTAAATGATTCCCATAGAAGAGTGTGTGGTGTTCATTTATCTAGGTTAGCAATAGCTCAGAAGATCTTACGTGTCGGTTATTTTTGGCCCACAATCTTTAAAGATTGTGTGGAAGCCATGAAGCTCTCTCATCCTTGTCAACTTTACTCCAAAAAAATGAGGTCGCATCTTGCTTTGTTATTTCCTGTCATCTTAGTGGGCCCCTTCACTAAGTGGGGGATAGATTACATGACATGTAACCTAGTTTCAAGCGGGGGGCACAAATACATCATTGTCGTTGTAGATTACTTCACAAAGTGGGAAGAGGCAATGACCACCTATAAAGCTAACAGGGAAACTGCAGCTTTTTTCATTTTCAACCAAATTATTGTACATTTCGGTATTCCTAAAGAGATTGTCACTGACCATGGTAGTCACTTCCAAAACAACATGATGACTGAATTGACCACTATGCTAGGGTTTACACAAGAGCATTCCTCTTCTTTCTACCTGCAAGCGAATGGTCAAGTCGAGGCTGTAAATAAGACCTTGAATACTATTATCAAATGCACTATTAATGCAACCCGATCAAATTGGCACATCATACTATATCCTATAGTTTGGGCTTATCGGACCAATGTGAAAACTACCATAGGTTTTTCTTCTTTCCAACTCATTCACGAAGTAGAAGCAGTAACCCCAGTTGAATGCAAAATACCATCTTTAAAGATTTCTATTCATGTGCTAGCTAATATGATTGAGCTATAAGAATGTTTGTTACACTTAGAACATCTAGATGAATAACGTAGGGATGCGCTGACAGCAAACAAGGCTCATAAAAATAGGGTAAAAAATCAGTACAATAAATCAATCGAACCTAGGATTTTTTCTGAAGGGGAGCTTGTCTTGCTTTGGGATCAGGACAAAGATCCCCTAGGGGTAGGGAAATTCAGGTCTATGTGGTTAGGACCTTATGCTGTTTCAATATTTTTGAAGAAAGGTGCATATGAATTAATTGATTTCTAGGGAAATAAGCTGCTTGAGCCTAGAAATGGGCTCTACGTGAAAAAGTACTATGCTTAGGCTTAGCACTTTTTTGTATTTTTATTGTATGTAACTTTATGTACAATATTTCACCGGTTTGTGTTTTTATATCATCTGTTGGTTGTTACAGATGTCTTTTGAGTGGTTCATAGGTTTTGCAAATGGTGCTAGTCGCCACATTTGCAACCTGGCTTCAGTCGCATGGGTTATTTACTCACTCTCAGGATAGCTAGTTGCCTCTAAAGGCGCTTTCCTAGGTCCTACTACCAATAATGTGGCCGAGTACAAGGCTATCATTGAGATTTTATGGGATTCCTTGTCACGAGGAATTACCCAACTGGAATTTAGGCTTGACTCTCAACTGGTAATTTCCAGCTCAATCGAGCTTATCAAGTACAAAAACCTATTCTACTATGTCAGTTTATGCAAGTTAGGTTATTGGAAATAAATTTTGATTTTATTACGTTTAATCATATTCCAAGAAATCAAAATTCATTAACTAATGCATATGCAAATTATATCTTGGATTGGAATTTAACACATATTTCATAAAATTTACAACATACACATTGAAATACACATGTAAATAAACCGACAATATGTGTGTGTGTGTGTGTGTGAATATCTGTCCATATAGATAGGTCGAGTTTGATCCTCATATCCAATCATAACTGTATAATATACAAAAAATATACAAAATATGGATCACAATCCATAAAATTCTCCTAGGCCTAAGCTTGACCGCCCTGGTCATCCTGACCACCCTTCCCACCCTGACCATCTTGGTCATCCTGCTCTTGGGCTTCTTCAGCTGTAGCAGCCTCAACAAACTCTATGTAAACAAGCACTGATCTAGCTACCCTTCTCATAAGGTGTATCCAGATAGGTGGGATACTAACCACTAACTCTTGCACAATGACAGGGATCTGCTCAATACACAAATTAGGTACTCTTTGGGTAATCTTGGCTAGCTTCCCCTTAAGAACCCTAATCAAACTGTGATCCTCTCTTGCCACTAGTCGCACATACATACGGGCATGCCCAATAGGGCGGACTGGTCCAATATATGGATTTTTAAACATTTCAAGGATTAAAAATCTTATACATATGTATATATCTTTATGAATAAAATTCATAAAAATTTAAAAACTTGAAAAACCAAAATACCTGATGCTCCCCATGCTCCTTCAGGAGGGAGGACAAGGTCATTGTCACCCCGAAAATCCAACCCAACATATGGAAACTGCTCCAGTTCTAGTAGTTTTCGCTCCCACCATAGGTAGAAGTCTTTAAATTGGTTGAAAACATCAAATTTTTCATAAAATCAAAATTTTTCTTGGATGAAATGAAAGAGCGTGGAGAGTAGATTTACCTGGCACTTGCGGTTTTGAAAATCGTCCAACGGTTTGACCACATCAAGCAATTGAAAGCAGAGGTAAAACTTGTCTATATTGGGTAAAAATGCCAAATGGTGAATTTGATTTCTATTTTTTCCTTATTTATAGAAATTATTTCAAAAAGTGGGTTTTTTAACCTATAGTTTGTAATTTTTATTAAAATCAAACTAATGCCATGTCATGTTTACCTAATGAAATAGGTCCAAGGTTATTCAAAGTCATTTTCCACTCATAGAGGGTAGGATTTTGATCATTTATATGCATTTTTTCTTTTATACTTAATCCACTTTACCCCTAGGATTACTACTTTGACCACAGACTATGGTATTCCAACCATTAGTAGCTTGTCTATATCATTGTTCTTTTGTGGATAGGGATTTCCTAACATGAGTACCCTATCTTAGAACACATTTATTGTCTTTTGGTACTCATTCTGCATTTGTCGTAGGTTTTGGGGAGTCTTCTTAGCTATTTTTCATGCCAAATTGAGCATCATTTTGGTCTCTTTTTACAAGTTATCCCATTTATAAGGCTTCCCACCCCTATGGAGTTTCTTTAGGCCTAGGTATAACTCCTCAAAATAGACTTGACTACCGAGTAAACTTTTTCATTCAGGCTTGTTAAGAATATGTGAATGGGCATCCACATTGGTGGTAGGTTATCTCTTTCTCGGACCATGTGGAATAATACGAGAAAGGATCACTCTCTTTTCTGTGGAATTGAGAAGAGTATTCTTAGGAATAGGTTTCTCACTTTTCCGGACCTGAGGGACTAAAATTACAGAAAAGGACCACCCGATATGAGCTTAGTTTTCTCTTTTTCGTGCTCTGGACGTAAAACATGAAAAAGATTCCGAGTGTACTTTATGTCTTTGTCATGCTCATTAAACAAGAAGAACAAAACATCAAGTTTAATATTGTAAGCCCCATTCCTCGTACTCAAATGGATCTTTTTGAGTGATCTTGCTTTCCTTCGTAGTCGTAAAACTCAAGCTATAAATTTTCCTTGAAGGAGCATTGGGTAGGTGGTAATTTAACCTTTTTCGGACGTGCCTGACTAAGTACGAAAAAGGTTCACCTTTTCTTCTTTGGAAGTTAAGAGAGTTCTTCTGAGATATGTTTTATACTTTTTGGTTTTCATGAGACTAAATGGAAGGAAAAAGGACCCCCATAGAGTCTTCTTTGGAGTTTTTAGACTCTCTAAACATGAAAACACCAAGTGAGCATGTACTAGTTCGGGACCATAAAATCCATGAATAAGTGTCATTATCAAGCATTATTCCTTCTTCTCTTCAAGCTTGTAAAAAATGAAGAGACACCTGAGTTGAATTTTCTAGACTCGTTAAAATTTAACAGGAAAGATAAGCAAGAAGTTTTCTCTTTGGGTTACAGTTGGTGGCAGCATGTCCTCCTTGAGCATAGCACTCTTTGAACTTTTCGACACTCATGTCTCAATGTACATTTTTAGGCCAGCTATCACTTTGAGTTCCTTACTCCTCCACTTTTCATTTATGCCTGGGGAATCTGATCACGTCTCCTACATGACAGATAAGTCTAGTTGTTCTATCTGCAAAGTTAAAAGCTTCCTTGGGTCATCTTTGTGTCATGCTCACTGTTCAAGGATTTATCCCTTTTTCTACTTCTTATCCTGCTTCCATCATTATCCTATCTGATATCATTTGTGTTTACCTTCCTTTATCTAGTTCCTGGTCACTCTTGTGATCTATTGGAGGATCTATTGCCTTCCTCATCATAGCATGGTTTCTCATCGGCATTTCCTGAAGATGAAGACCTAGAGTTTTGACGATGGTAACCTAGGATTCACTTTCATTATTGGTGAATTCCTTTGCTTTAGTTGTCAATTGTCACCTATTGATTGGCAATCTATTGAATCCTTTCCATGTTTGAATTCCACATCTATTCACATGTCCTGGATTGTACTGGTTCCTTTTCATTTTGATGAAGACCTTAGGTTCACATCTATAACCTAAGTTGAGCAAGATTGTGTTGTGTTCACTTACAAAGCTTCCATATCTTTGAAGACTCATCATGATTGTATATTGTGTCTTCGATCCACCTTTGTAATATACGTGGTATTGCACCAATATCATATGATGTACTCAAATATTGTAAAGGAGCTAGTCTTCCAATATATTGAACATGGCATCCTTAGATATGATTTTGTATATGACATTTGATATGTATTTGTTTCAGGTACTTCCTCTGATTCCTTGGGCTTTTTAGCTCTCCAAGATAATGATTATAATGTATTTTGGCCATCGCTTCCCTCTAACCTCACACATTAGGGGGCATCTATTATTAACCAAAATGGCACTTCTCCATCCGAGTACCGACATTCTTCATGTTGGTAAACAAAAGGACATTTTGGATTGAAGTGGCCAAAACACTATAGATGGGCATGACCTTTGATGCATTATCCTCAAACCATCCTTGTATATTTTTATTATGAGTTTTGTGTTGCATACACGACTATGTGCATTGAAACTTGCGTATCATATGTGAGTATTTGCATTACAACTCATGTATACTTGCATACATGAATTTGCTTTGAGCAACTCGCATGTCATGAATGAGTTACCTATATTAATACCCACGTATACCTTAATTTGACATTAAAAAATATAAATCGAAATTAGATGGGATTAGTTTGGGCCTAATACATAACTATCCCAACTATCTCAACCATCCCAACCTTCGAAACCACTGTATTTCCCAAAGTATAAATAGAGGCCTTGGGGTGGGGGCTAATCAATCAATTTTTGGAGAAAAAATTTATGCTGGTCGTATATGTTCAGAGTCTTGGAGCAACAGAACTCAAAGTCCTTTGGTTGCAGAGGAGTCCTCATGTTAGAAGTTGGGTTGTACTCTTATCTTATTCACCGCTTGTTAATAAAGAGAATTCTTCTTCCAATCTTGTATTGAGTCTATTTCATGTATATTGGATTAATGAATATGTTTGATTATGTTATATATATTATTTTCATCTAACCTCTAATACATATATGCATGAGATATTACTTGAAGTATTTGTTGTTTGCAGGTGGAGAAGTGCATCCTTGGAAGCTTTGGAGAGAAGTGGAGCAAGAGAAGATCAAGCTTGGATTAATCGTCGTTAATCGGGTAAGTTAATATTTTCTTCCTATTCTCTTTCCATTCCCTGTAAAAAGCTAATTGTCTGCAAATTAGTAGTAAGTTGGTAACCCTAGACCCTAGGTTACAAGGGTGCTTTATCTTGAACAACACCTATGCAGGCTCTGTTGGTTACTTCTATTGTAATGGAACCATTTGTTGGTTACTATGGGCAAACCCGGGTTTACTTATAATGTACCAACAACACCCCTAACTCACTAGCCCTTTCAGAAATAGACCACAGAGTGGCCTGAAGTCTCACCCGAAGTGATCTTAGATGGTTTGGCTAAAGACTCAAGTGTCCTTAACCAGGTTCTGTAGCATCCTGGTGCCTCGCGGCTCTTCTTAGCCAGGGAGATATTTCTGCGAGTCGCAGTTCTCTCTTACTCGTGGAATTTGATAGTGGGAGGACTCCTATTGCATCGCAGTGACTAGGACGATTCACAAACTCTCCCTTCCACGTTTCTCACTATTTGCGATATCTCACACCGCAGCTCCTCTGTCAGTGCGATATCACCTTCTGTTAATGAGATATCTCCTATAGTACGACGCAATGTGACTCTCAAGGTCCAAAGGGTTTCTCACTGGGAAGAATAACTTGGATAACCTTCAACAGGGTGTTAAACAAACTTACACGCACTTCACGATTTAACACACTTACATCGCTATACTGAACTTGCTGAATAAGTATACTAGAAACACTTAACAGAGTGACTATTACTGTGTGAAACAAGCACTGATCAACTCATAAGAAGACACTTGATACATTTAAACTCGTCTTTCACCTTCTATAATGCTGTAAAGGAATGAGAACATATAGACATTTACTAACTGATATATGGCATTCATGTAACAGATAACAGATAGCAACTAAGTAACACAATCACATGAAGCAATCACATAACACACTGATTTTACGTGGTTCACTTCCAGGATAGAAGCTACATCCACGGGAACTGGTCTATATATTATAACTTTGGAGAGTAAACACAGTTCCACTACAATCTCATATGCAGCTGAGATCTTCTGGGTAACTCAGCGCACACCACCGGGATCCCTTCTCTCTTAGATATCTTCTCTTCTTATATTGCTTCTCTTACAATATACTCTTCCTCTCTCTCTCTCTCTCTCTCTCTCTCTCTCAATCCCTGCGGATTGTTACATACATACTCTGGGAGTTAGCTACTGGTTACAGTAAGATACTATAGACTGAATAACAGAACCCGAGCTTGGCTCTTCTATAATACAAAATATCTATGAGCTAACAGATCATCGACTGACTAGCTGAATAGCTAATTAGTTAACAGACTATCCGACTAGGTGAATAGATAATTAGGTAACCTTTTACAATACAAAATACATCCCTTTATAGGTGACCTGAAGGTCTCTCCATTACAACACCGTGGGCCTCTCCCAACAGTAACCCAAAACCCTAACTGTGATAGTCGGCATATCTGTACTTGAACTGCCGCTTTCCGTCACACCACAGCTTCTTCCACACTTGCCGGTGCTGACCGTGGGTACCGAAACCGCTTCCTTTTCTATCCTTTGTCTTCAATACCTTAGCCTCGTTTCTCCTTTTCCTTTATGAGGGTAGCTAAGCCCTCCTGTCTATGCCACTGCCTTAAGTGCAGTGGTTGAGCTTTCTCCTCTCGGCCGCTCAGGTACTATTACCTTTGACTTACTCGTTCCAAAACATCAGCTTTTCCTGTAGCTGCAGGACCCTACTCCAATAGGCTCTTTGGACCCCATGAACTTATATTATACTTTTATGTTCCAATAATATCCCCAAAAAGTGCCTGTTTATACCTATACACGACTCTTAAATCCATACTCATGTGTATACGCAACTTTTGACCTCAAATACACGTACATCGGGATGTATGTGTGCATAAAGACAAATATTTTTGGATTTTTCCTCATATGAGTCTTAATATCTAGTCTCTTATCCTTCCATATTCCTTGAGAACACTCATATTCGACCCTCCATTATCTCTTTTGAGTGTTATATATTGAGCCTCATGGATACATTAAAGGAGGAGAAATTGAAGAGTAAGGAAACTATAGTCCATTATTGCCTCATTTTGCATATACTTCAGTATGCATCCCTTTGTACTTTTGGACAAAATAGTGTTATTCCCAATATTTCCTTTTCTTTTTGATATTTCTATCAAGAGATGGAGGATTGAAATGGTGGAAAACTAGGTGGGGGACTCAGTTTCTCCGGTTCGCAGAAGTGCCGACAGAGTTTGTCACTATTGTATCTCTAATTTTTTAATAGAAATGCCTTTTCCTGTCCAATTCATGTGGATTTGAATATGAATATTGAATCCATGGATGTATTTACTTGCTTATACATGATTGATTATATATGCTAGAGTATCTCTAACACATTTATATATATCATGCTTTCATTGTTTGTTGTTGTTGAGAGCAAATTGTAAGTGCAATTACAGTGGAAAATCTCAATGGGTATCTACTTCAACCGTCCAAAATAAGGTATGATTTTATATCCGTCGCTGTTAGATTTTCTTATTGCTTTTGCATATTGGAAAGGATTTATTTTTGGTGTCATACTTTCTATTGTGGTACCCCCAAGCCATAGGAATTTTCTCTCTGTAACAAAATTGGCGACTCTGCTGGGGAGGTTCCTAGTTGATTTTCATTGGGGATTGGGTATACAATGTACTTGAATTTCTCTTTATTTACTTGTTTCCGTGTCAGGTTTGGACGTATGTTTTCCTAGTAGTGTCTTGTAGGATTAATTTGGCCTTGGATTATCATTTTTCCCTCTTTTTCTTCCTGTATGCGAGTATTTGCTTCATAGTCTCATATACATGCGGTTTTCTATTGAATTCTCGCATATGTATGTATATTTACTGCGAACAGTAGCGCATGATTTGGTTTTGAGATTTATTCAGAGGATTGAGTGTTGCTGGGTGAGTTTTAATGATTACTAAGTCTTCTTGGGTGTTGTTGGTGTCTGGATACATCCTATGTTTTTGAACAGATACCCCTTTTGATTTACTTTTAATTACGTTTTGTTCTTGTCATTCATTTATTCCTTTTTTTTTGGGATTAGTGCATTAGGTCTATTTTATATTGGTTCATTTCTTGGATGCTGTCTATGAGTGGTTGTAGGGTCTAAGATTCATAGAGCCTGTTATTGATTTTATATCTCATTTATTTAGAAAAAATACAAAAATAATTTTCTTTTGCATACTTATGCATTCTTTCATTTTTGCACTTTCATGGTACTTGCATTAGGTTTGCTTAATGAAATTATAGTCAGGTGTTCATTTAGGAATTATTGCATTCTCATTTAAAGGAAAACCTTCCATCTCATGTAGTGGCATACCCTATTTTTCATTTGACAAAATTTCACTTGGCATTGTTTGTTAGGTGTGCACATTTATTTCACTACCGAGTCATAATATCATTAGTTTCACGACCATTTCCCTTTGAGTAATCACATCCATTAAAATAAACGCTTAATTAAAATGAGCTACACATTTTTCTCCTATACAGTTCATGAAAAAAATTAGGATTTAGAGTCTTGGAATAGTTCATTGTGAGTTAATTCTCCAAGACTACTAAATACAACAAGTAGGTGTCTGTCAAGGTGAGAGAGAGGAATTCTTGGTATAATTAGTGTTTCTCAGGAAGCTCCTTGTTATAGAGAGAAACTTCCTATGGATTTGGGGGCACCACAATAGACATCTTGACACCATAAATCAATATTTCCCAATATGCAAGAGAAACCAAACATGTAACACTAAGGGATACCGAATCATACCTTGTTTTGGATGGTTGAAGTAGATCCCTGTTGAGATTTTCCAATTCATGCTTTAATTAGCAATTCACTCTCAACAACAACAAATAAGACACACATGCTCTGTAATAATGTGTTAGACCTACTCTATAATATATATTCAATGATGTATAAGCAATAAAATACATCCATGAAAACAATATTCATATTCAAATGCACATAATTGGATAGGAAAATATATTTCTATTAATAAAATCAGAGACTACAAGAGTGACAACCTCTGTCGACACGTTTACGAACTGGAAAAACCGATTCCTCCACCTGGGCCTCCACCACCTCAATCTTTATCTCTTGATAGCAAGCTCACAAAACAAAGGAAATCTCGGGAAGAACACAAAGTTCTCCAAAGTGACAAAGTGATGCAGACTTAGGTATAAGCAAACTGAAGCAACAATGGACTATAGTTTCTTTGCTCTTCAATTCCTCCTCCTTCAATGTATCCAAGGGGTTCATTATATAGCACTCCAAAAGGGAAATGGAGGGTCGAATATAAGCATTCTCAAGGCATATGGAAGGCTAAGAGTCAGGACCTTTAGACTCATATCAGGAAAAATCCAAAATTGTTTGCACTTATGCACACATCCTGATGTATGCGGGTTTGAGGTCAAAAGTCACATGTACACATGAGTATGGGTTTAAAAGTCGTGTACAACAATAAACCATATTTTTTTAGGAATTATCTTGGAACATCAAAGTATAATACAAGTCCATGCAATCCATAGAGTCTGTAGAGGGACAGGGAAGGCCATAATTATGTGATCAACCATGTGTGGTAAAATTAGCTATAATAGATTCCCCCTAATGTGTTAGGTCAGAGGGGTAACATGATGATAGAAATACATTATAAAATCCATCCAAGAATTGGAGTAATGAAGACCCAAATGGAAGAACCAGCCACTCATCAGTACAATACAATGATAAATCTTTTCATATGAATGCAAATACATGGAATAGTCCCGAATACATAAGAGTACAATGGCCATGAATAGGTATGATATACAAAATGTGTCACGTGTGGTTGTCACCATGTATAATATACAATAGATCAGAATCTCCAATGTGGATGAAGATATACAATAGATCAAGATCTCTATGATGGCTGAATATATACAACGGATCAAGATCTCCATAGTGGATGAATATATCTAATGAAAAATGGAATCAAATCACAAGGGATGATATCTCATGAACACGAGTACGATCAAGGAGGTATCATATATGGAATGCCACCAAGTTGGAAGTTCTTCTACACAAACCACTATGAGTACATGTCCTACTATGTGAATAGAGGTGTTGAGGTCAAACATAGTAGTCCATGATCTGATTACTGGTCATCAATGTATACTGTTAATAGACACGAGATCACCCACCGATAATGAAAATGGAAATCAATGTACATAGTGCAATCTAACAAGTGTGAATAGATGTGTTGAGGTTGAAAACATGGAATATTCCATCGATAAGGGGATATTGATGTATTCCCAAAACTGTTGATGGCGAGAGAACCTACCATTAATGACTACAAGTCTCAAGGCACTCAAATGACTCTAGAATCCTATTCGAAAATAAATGACATGAAGTCAATGGAATGGAATCTTCTAGAAGGAGGGAATTAAGGCATCCCCCATCAACCAACACGAGGTACTTAGCAATGTTGTATAATGTGGAAGAACTCAACGAAAAAGATGTGCCCAAACTAGTAATAGTACCAATAATGGGCGACATGCAAAGTCAAGATAACTGAGGAATGACTGACTCAAGATTCAAATTCCTTCGAACACGAGCATAAAGGAAAATGGTGACTGAAGGTAGGCAACATGCACTCGATGTGCAAACTGAGACATCTTTGTGACATGGGAGGGATCAATAGAGGCTCCATAGGGACTAGAAGCTTAACCAGTTGGTGGAGATAAACTTATAGTAACGAGTACAACTTCTAAATTCAAACTAATAACCTAACCAACATATGTGATTTACAGTGCTCTGTTCGAAGGCTACACAAGTCGACTGATGCCAAAGAGAACATTTTTTCTTGTCTGGATTTTTGGTTTTTTGGTTTTTTTTTTGGACTTTTTCAGATATTTTGAAAATCTTGAAAAATAATAAAAATTCTTTATAGTACAAATGTAGGAGGACATGAGTGTCAGGGGGACAAGCAAACTATTTCCAAGCAGTGGAACATTCCTATGCTCAATGCAAGGATATATGTGCAAGATAACGACATTTGAGGGAAGGTCTCCTCCCAGTAAAATGGATAATCAAGCTGCAAAAGATATGTAAAAGGATCTATTTAGCTAGACATGAGACAAGCTCGGGCTATATGGCTGATAACTGAAAGTCAGGGAGCCAACATAAAGCTCAAGAAGGAAATAAAAAGTCACAAAAATGCAATTACAACTTGATATATACCAGGGAGTCTCGACGGAAATGGTGAGCATAAAGTTCAAGAGGAGTATGAAGCTCTTTCTCAAGGACATGGTGGGACTAAAAAGGGACTCCCATAACCTAAAGGATAAATGTCAGCATCTGAACCAAATGCAATACATTATCTAACTAGGGTACCCATGTATAGGAAAGATCTACCATTCACATAATGGCACTTCTATTAGCAGCATGAAGGTTCTATGATATCATGTAATGGGTTCTTACCTAAGGTTAAGATGAAGCGGTCATAAGGTCATGAAAAATGCAGGTGTCTAAGAAATCCTAACCTATATGCCAGTTTAGACATAATACCTATAATAGGAATTATCGGGTCGAATTCTTGATCAAATTGCGCTCAAAACAGTCTCCTACAACATCATATTAATCCAAACGGTCCAAAATGGTCAGAAACAGTAAACAAATATAGGAAGTGGGTAAAAATTAAAAAAATTTCTATAAATAGTGAAAAAATAAAAAATTTGATACCATTTGAAAATTCACCCACCATAGTGCTTTTGTATTCAAAAATTCAAGAGCTGATTTCGAGAGCTTCGTCTAACGAAATCCCTCCACATTTGGTCCAGGTAATTACCCATGCCCTCCTCTTTCAATTTCATGCATTTTTTTTAAATTTTAGTGGTCAATTTTTTATTTAGGCCATCCCAAACAATTTGTTTTGGCCCACATGGAAATTGCGTCTTTTTCTACATATAAGGATGGGTATATGCGGAAAATACCATGATACCCACGTACATACGTGGATGTTTTTCAAACAGTCACATACAGGGCTGCAAATATGATTTTCAAGGGAAAATACTCATGAAACTTGGAAATTTTTGTGTAGGATGCTGCTAGAATGGAGAGAGAGGGAACATGGTGACATTGAAGAGGCTGTGCAGGTATATCTAATGACTCAACAAGCACTAAGGGATTGTGGGTTATATAAGTTTTGGTGCCTTGGAATCTTGAGGGATAAGCCAAGGCTACTCCAGCTCTTAGTGGATTACTGGGATCCAGACTTTGAGACCTTTTAGTTGGGTTGCATGTCACTCGGCCTAGAGGTTGAGGACATATATTTTATCACAGGTTTGTCCCAGCGAGGGGAGGTGGTTAACCTCTGATCCTATGGGCTATGAGGCAGGTTGACTATAGAGGAGTACATAGGTTTGTATTTTCTTCCCAATACAGAGAAGGTTGGGAGTCAAATCCTGACAAATGTAGTCCAAAACCTTGGGTTGAAGGCCATAATATTGGCATTGGGTAGGATTGCAGGTTTAACATCACTCCACCAGGCCTTCAGGCCAATGATGTTCTATGCCATAGAGTGCATGCATCCTACGATATATGACTGGAGTACCTCACTACTGAGAAACATGAAGTAGAAACTAAGTGACTGCAAGATGGGAAAGCTACAAAAATTTGTGTTCGATAGCATACTGAGTACATTATTTTTCGAGCGGGTGTTGAGGATAAGCCCTAGAGTTGGCATTGATCCCCTCAGAGTTAGGGATCTAGCTCAGCTACATTGGGATAATGCCATGTAGAGTCTGGGGTGAGGGTGTCTAACCCCTATCCAACATACTTCTTCCTCTAGTGCTAGAGATAGATCATCACCATAGATGACTATCTCTATGCAGGGATCAACTTCCGTTGAGATCCATACATTCCCCTACCACCAGGATCAACATATGGAGACACAGGTAACGAACCCCAACTCAAATTTTTTTTTTGAGTTATTAAATTTTTTTGTACTTTTTTATATATGAAATCAAAAGACATGGTTTTGGTGTGATGACACATAATGATACATCCAGAAGGTTGTCCTTCTCATTGACGAAGGGGAAGAGGAAATGAGATTATGGGTGTGTATGCGAAGCGGACGCTCCAAAGAATCCACACAAACTTCATTCACTTGACACACAGGGTTCCCATGGCACATGTCGAGTAATTTCCTAAGGCCATGCATCGCCAGGTGGTTGGAGTACCATGGGCATGGTTTCAGTTATTTCATTGGCTAGCTAGAGCCATGGTGTGCTACCATGATCAACACCCTCCTCTACCTCAGGCTTAGAGACCTAGGTGTATATATTTTTTGTATGACCGTGTAGTATATTTTGGTGGCTCAAAAGCCCCAATTTTGTTTACGAAACTTATGTATTGTGACATCACCTTTTTTGGACTTTTTGAAAAGTATTTATGATGATATTATTCTATTTACATGTGTAAAATTTGTTTGTGAAATTATTTTATCATCTGTGAAACAAATGTCAATATAGTACAAAATCGAGATCAAACTCCTGCAATATCACAATCCATTTATTATACTTTCCCAGAATCATCCTTTTAGTGAGGACAAATTTAAATGGATTAATTTGAGCTAGGACCAAAGTTTGGCAAAGGAGGATTTAATTCCTCAAATAATAAACCACATGAACGGTGGCCAAGGCTAGTTTCTCAACATGAGTATACCAAATTTCCATATCAATAAGGTTTCGTCTAAGATAGTAGATGACATGCTCATGGAGTTCCTCATCATCTTGAACCAACACCATACCAATCATCTCTTGAGACGCGGCCACATAAATAGAAAATTCACGGATATAGTTTAGTGGATAAGCATTAAGGTCGATGGCAAGGATTTATTAAGAGAATCAAAAGAATCCTAGGCTCGCTCATCCCAGTAAAAAAGGGTGTCTTTATTCAACAAACGCATGAAGCCTTTAGTCAAATTGGAAAAATTGACTACGAACCTTCGTAAGAAGTTCTCCATTCCTTGTAAACATTGAGGATGTGAAATATTACGCGAGGCAGACAATTGAATTATTAAATCAACCTTTAAGGGATCGAATCTAATGCCCTCCTTGGAGACGATGAATCCTAGTAAATGACCAACCTTCACACAAAAGATAAACTTATGAGGAATTAACCGAATCTGATAATTTCGACATATTTCAAAAACCAATCACAAATGATAAGGATGATGCACTCTCAAACGAGAGTGAGCATCTAGATCATCCAAATATAGTTCAATAATATTTTTAATATCATGAAAGGAAAAGGTCATGGCCCGTTGAAACGTAGCTCCAACGTTTTTAAGGCCGAAGGGAATATTCCAATATGAAAATGTTCCCCAAGGAAAAATAAATGCAGTCTTATGTTGGTCATCAAGTTTAATTTGTATATGATTATATCTAGAAAAGCCATCCATAAAGGAGAAAACCTCACTTCCCGCACACTCATCCAAAATTTGATCAATAAATGGTGTAGGGAAATTATCTTTAGGATAGGCTCGATTTAAATCATAGAAATCAGTACATATTCCAATGGTTCCCTTCTTCTTATCCACCAAAACAAAATTTGAAACCCATTCCATTAAGAGAACGAGATAGATGAAACCAAATTTGAGCAGCTTCTCTATCTCTGCCTTAATAGCTGGCGCTTTCCTAGGATTCACGACACACAAACATTGTCGAACTGGTTTAGCATCTGGATAGGTTTTGATTCTGTGTTTGACAATGTGAGGGTCTGTTCCCAACATCTCCTCGTATGAAAAAGTGAAAACATCATGAAAATCCTTGAAAATATTGGTGTAATTTTTAATCTCATTAGGGGAACAATACGCCCCAATGTAAACATTCTCAATATTACCAGGAATATAAGAAATATTGATACGTATCATAGGTGACAAGTTGGCCATGTTCCCTTCAGCATTCTAATTAGGAGAGCTTAACGGGACCACAATCCTACCAACTTTCTCGCTTAGAATCACCCTAAAGTCATCACACTCTAAACAACCAAGCTTAGGGAGGAAAGATGATATATGGTGCAACTATCTCCAAGGTTGTTCTATCCTAGACATAGCCTCAATAATAGCTTCATCTGATGAAAAAAAATAATCAGGGAAGTCTTGAGAGTGAGATGACTCGACTTCCCAAGAAGGAAGAACATAAGGGTCCTCCTCCTCTATACATGAAGAGGAAGGACTAGTCTCTACAAAATGATCAAGATTATCTTGATATGACACCAATGTTGCAGGAAACAACATGTATGTCTCAACAGGTATATAATTATCACTCGAAGCACTCAGTGAAGGAATAATCCAAGGATCCCCCATATGATAGGTGTGAAAAGATACCAAGTTCAATGAGGTTGAAGACTTACCAAGACTAGACACAATCATAAGAATTTGCATAGGACAACTAAAGGTTACCATGAGAGAAGGATACATTCCCACACCTACATTCTCAGTTGCCGGTTGAGAATGATCAATAATCAGAATGGAATCTCCCAACAATGCTTTTACACATGGATTGTGGAGATATTTTTTATCAATAGTAACGATCTTCCCATCCAATGGAAAACATACTAGTTGAAAAAGGGAAGAGGGTAAATATTTCATATTGTACATCTAGTTTCATCCTAGTAAAAGATTGTAGTCAAGGGGCACATAAACCACCTCAACCTCAATCGCAATAGCCTTCCCTCCCAATTGGACCTCTAAGGAAGGTAGTATACCATGTGGTCAAAATGATCTTCCATCAAAAGCAGACAATGTGTTCGCAGATTTAGAAAACTTTGGAGAACTTAAGACCTTCCAACAGGCCAAAGACATCGCGGAAGCATCGGCTCCTTCATCAATCACATTGCTCTTGATGGTGTGGTTGAGACACTCTATGTGAATAAGAAGATACACACAGTAAGGAAAGCGAGGCTAGATTCCATGAGTTTCAAATTTTATCACGGAAGAAGAGCTATCATCACCCATCCCAAGAGTAGACAACAAAGCCTTCCTCTGCGAAGGAGAAGTATGAAGTACTTCTAATGCAAATATCACACAAGGAGTTTGTCCCAAATCCTTGACAATTGAATAGTTCTAGGTGGCTCAAGAATTAGGATTGTTCCTTAAGTGCTTCAATAATCCCTTAGGAATGCGAGGCAGAACTTCAGGATTATCCGTAGGCTTTTCAATTCATAAAGGGATCTCAGGTGGAGAAGGTTCTTTCCCAATGTCTACTTGTGATGTACCATAGTCTTTAGCATGCATCACAACACTCGTAGCTTTTACCATGTTGATGTAATCATGACCACTAGTGGCATCTGATGGGTTTTGAATTCCACTAGATGCACTACTAGGCTCCATGGTCCTTGTGTTCATATTTTGATTTTCGGTAAAGGATTTGTGAACATAGTTTCACGTTGTACTATGAATTTCAAGGAATCTCCAACACGAGGGCACAAGTGAGTGAGGTGATCATCCTTACACTACTTGGAAGGAAATTTTACCTCCCGCTTAGGGTTCTTGTTCCCCCCAGAATTATTTTTGTTCTTGTCATTAGTCTCATTATCATTTTTATTCCCACCATATTTATTATTTTTTCCTTTCTTTTTATTCCTTCCAGGTTGTTGGTTACCTTTTGGGTTCGACGATTTCACTGAAAGTCCATACACCAAATAGGTAGGAAGAGACAAAGCTATAGCTTTTCTCATTGCAAAATGGTTAAGCGATAACTGGCTCACTTGTTTCGTAACCGAATCTGCAGGTTTGGTACTTGCAGAGCCAACAATACGATCGACATGTGGCCCAAGTTTAAAATTGGGGTCAAAATTGGAACGTGGATCATTCACTATGATCTCATAAAGGATCCCATATTGAGCATAAATCAAGTCCAACTGCTGGGCCCTAAAAATAGCTTGGTCCTCGTTTTGCACTCTGGATGTGGAAACATCCTTCGCGATATAGGGTAACAACGAATTGAGGAACCACTATAGAAGAAACTCTGGTGGTATAAAGGATTTGATCATTCACTTCTTTCTATGCTACTCTTGAATGTGATCCAAAATGTGGGTGGATTTTTCTTGCTGAAATGTCGACAAGAGTTTGATATCGACGTCGTAACACATGGGTAGCTAGAAGTGATTAAGAAAAGTCATAGCAAGGTCATTGAATGAATAATATGTCCCCCTAGGTAACTCTATATACCATTTCATGGCAACACCTATGAAGGTGCATTAAAATAGTCTCAAACAAATAGAATCATCGTTCAAGGAGTTCGAAGAGAACCAAAGATGGAAGGTCGTGACGTGTTCACCAGGATCTTCACCAAACTTACCTTAGAATTTTGGAATGTCCAAAGGAAGTTTGGTAGGAACCGGTGGCCATTCATGGTTATGAGATATAGGACTATTTTTCAATCTCAATAGATCAGGTAGATTCAAAGTCACAGGGAAAGGGATCCTAGGTTTAGTCAATTGGTTCCATGCTCCCTGATAGGACTGGTTCACATAAGGTTGATTGTTATATACACCATGGCCTTGGCCAGTGGGATAGTAACCTCCTCGCATTTAAACCATATAGGTTTGCATGTAAGGATTGTAATTTGGAGTTCCTTTAGGATGGGTTGTTACAAATCCATAATTAGGTGACTGATACGTAAGTTGATTCCCAGACCCATAAGGTTTCTAGGTTTGTCCGTAAGATGGTTCATAAGAAGGTCAATAAGACATTCCATAAAATAGACCATGAGATGTTCCATGGGAAGGTCCATAAGATGGTCCATAGGAAGGCATATGTCCTACTAACACATAAGGAGGCACATGGCCCTGTGACACTACGGTGTGAGCAGAAGTGGAATGGACATGGCTAATAGCAGAACTCTGACCAGAAGGTCGACTAGAGTTAGGAAGATGATGCGTTGTTAAAAAATCATTTGAACGGACTATGTTGAAGATGATGGAATATGTGAAGGAATATAACTTGTGCCCCTAATATTCACATGTCTAGGTTTTGGTCCTCGAATGGGAACACTAGTTCCAAGCCTGGGATGTGTGTGTGAAGGATGTAAGGTTTTCCATTACACCAAAACCTATAGATGCTGGTGAACATTTGAAAACCATCAAAAGGCCCTATCACCAAGAGTGGTGGTTATTCCACTTGTTTTATATTCCTAGAGGTGCGGAAATTATAACATGTGGAGGTTGTACTGATACTCCAACACCCCACTGTTACGAAAAGAAATTCCTATGGCTTGGGGTACCACAACAGACAGCTTGACTCCAGAAATCAATCCTTTCCAATATGCAATAGAAATTAAATGTCTAACACTAAAGGATCAGACCTCGTACCTTATTCCAGACGGTTGAAGTAGATCCCCGTTGAGATTTCCAATCTTAAGCTTGAATTGATCTGTTACTTCCTCAACAACAAGTAAACAATACAAGCATTCTATATATCATGGTGTTAGATCTATTCTAGCATATATAATCAATAATGTACAAGAATTTGACATAATCCCATGGATAAAATTCATTTAAACACACATTATTGGACAGGAAAAGATATTTCTATTAATATAAATAAGATATTATAAGGTACAACCTCTGATGGCACGTCTATAAACCAGACAAACTAAATCCCCCACTTGGGCCTCCACCAACTCAATCCTCCATCTCTTGATAGCAAGCTCACAAGCTAAAGGAAAGCTTGGGAAGAACACACTAGTGCTCCAAGGGAGAAAGGGATGCAGACTCAAGCATAAGTTCCAGCAACAATGGACTATAGTTTCTTTGCTCTCAATTCTCTCTTATGCCTTCAATGTACCAAGGGGTTCCTTATATAGCTTTTCAAAGGGGTAATGAAAGGTCGAATCCGAGCAATCTCAAGGCATAGGGAAGGCCAGGAGTCAAATGAGTCGGATCCATGTAAAGGAAAACTCCAAAAGGATTTGGATTATGCACACATCCTGATGTATGTGGTTTTAGTGGTCAAACCCACGTATATACACGCTTATAAGTTTAAAATTCACGTATATAATTTTTCATATGTTTTTAGGGATGATCAAGGAAATATCAAAGGACAAAAAGTGGTCCATAGGATCTAAGGAGTCTATAGCGGGATAGGGTAAGGCCATACAAAGTGTGATTTATTGGAGTAGGGTCCTGCAGCTACAGAAGAAGCTGCTATTTTGATGAACAGATATTTTTGGCAGAGATATAAGAGGCAGAGCTACGGCACTGTAGCAGGTTTCTAGCTACAGATCAGAGCCGAAAACCATGACGTAGAAGATAGAGAAGTCAAGGAAGACGACGGTACCTGAGCGGCCGAGAAGAGAGAGCTCACCCACTGCATTGAAGGCAGTGGCGGAAGACAGGAGGGTTCAGCTACCCTCATAAAGGAAAAGGAGTAACGAGGCCGAGGTATTGAATATAAAGGACAGTAGGGAAGCAGCGTCGGTACCCATGGTCAATGCTGGGAAGCATGGAAGACTGCAGGAAGCTGTGGTGAAGGGAAATGGTGCATAGTACCTGTGGTCAGTGCCAGGAAGCATGGAAGAGTGCAGAGAGCTGTGGTGTGATGGATAGCAGCTACCTCAAAGTACAAATATGTCAACTGTCACTAGTTAGGGTTTGGGTTACTGTTGGGACAGGCCCACAGTGTTGTAATGGAGAGACCTTCGGGCCGCCTATAAAGGGATGTATTTTGTATTGTAAAAGGTTGGCATTTTGGGCATTTTAGGCCATCCAGCTAGTCAGATCATCAGTAGTCTGTTAGATTACTATTATTTTGTATTGTAACAATCCGTAGGGATTCACAGAGAGGGAAGAGTATATTGTAAGAGAGACAATATAGAGATAGAAAAGAGATCTAAGAGAGAAGGGCTCCAGGCTATGTGCGGAGTTACCCAAAAGATCTCAAGTTGCATATGCGGTGCAGCAGAACTGTGTTTACCTTCCCCTGAGCTATAATAGAAACACAGTTCTATGGATGTAACTTCCATCCTGGAGGTGAACCACATTAAAATCAAGTGTTATGCGATTGATTCATGTATTGTGTTTATTTGTTGCATCTGTTAGTTGTTAAATGAGCCTTGTTTATAGTTGAATGTATGAATGCGTCATTCATTTCACAGTAATATAGAAGGATAACATAAGTTGAAGTGTTTGGCATGTTGTATGCGGGTTCATTTATGCTTTGCTTGAATAGTCAATAGTCGCAGTGTTAAACAGTCTGATATGTTGAGTCCTGCAAGTTGACACGAACAACGCTAAGTGCACTGAGCCACGGGAGTAGGATATCACAGAGAGGCGATACCGCACCGGCAGAGGAGCTGCGGTGCGTGATACCGTAGGTTGAGGACTTAGCATTGGAGAGGAATTTACGTGTCACCTAGTGCGCGGCGAGGTGACAAGGTTGGGTCATCGCGAGTCAGTGGAAGTTGCGCGACACAGAAAGGGACCATGCAACAGGAAGAGAGAGATCTCACGGTCAGAAGAGTTGCGAGATGAGGAGATCGCGTGATGTGAGCAGAAGGGTCACGCGATGTGCAGAGAAAGAGGCCTCGTGGCTAGCAGAGCTGTGAGTCACATGTAGGATGCCACAGAACCTGGTCCAAGACACTTGAGTCCTTGGCAAACCCATTAGAATCACTTCGGGTGAGACTTCAAGCCGCTTTGCGGTCTGTCACCAAAAGAGCCAGTGAGCTAGGGGTGTTGTTGGTTAAACCCAGGTCTACCCATGATAGCCAACATGATTCACCTAGAGTGGTGAAATCCGCTATAACAGATGCCCCCTAATGTGTGAGGTCAGAGGGGTCATACGATGGCTGAAATACATTATAAGTAGATCCCAGAAGTGGAGTGATGAAGGATCTCAAATGGAAGACCAGCCACCCAATCAGCATAGTACAATAATACAACTCTGCATACAACTACAAATACATATAGCAGTCTCGGATACATAAGATTACAATGGCCATGAATAGGCATGATACATGATATCACATATGTGGTCATCACCACGTACAATATACATAGATCAGAATCTCCATGATGAAGATATACAAAGGACCATGATCTCCAAAATGGCTGAAGATATATAATAGATCAAGATCTCCATAGTGGCTAGAAATATCTGACATATACTGGAATCAAGTCACGAGAGCTGAAATCTCATGAACACTAGCATGATCAAGGAGGTAGCATATAAGAGATGCCACCAATCTAGAAAGTCTTCTACACAAACTACTACGAGTACATGTCCTACTATGCGAATAGAGGTGTCGAGGTCAAACATAGTAGTCCATCGTCTAATTACCGGTCATTAATGTATACCGTTAATAGACGCGAGATCACCCACCGATAATGAAAATGGGAATCAAGGTACTAGAGTGCAAACTAACAAGTGTGAATAAATGTGTTGAGGTCTAACACTTGAAAGTCTCCATCGATCAGGGGACATTGATGTATTCCCAAGAAACTGTCGATGGAGAGAGAACCTGCCACTGATGACTGCAAGTCTCAAGGCACTCAAAATGACTCTAGACTTCAATCCCAGAATAAATGATCTGAAGTCAATGGGATGAAATTTGCTAGAAGGAGGGCATTAAGGCATCCCCCATCATCCAACATGAGGTACTCAGCAAAGCTGTATAATGTGGAAGGACTCAATCATAAAGTGCATGAACTAGTAACTGTACTGGGAATGGCCGACATGCAAAGTCAAGATAACTGAGGAATGGCCGACTTAGGTTTCAACTTCCTTCGAACAAGAGCATAATAGTGTATGGTGACTGAATGAAGGTAGCATAGAATTGATATACAAACTGGGACATCTCTATGACACAGGAGGCATCAACAGAGGCTCCATAGTGTTAGTTTTTTCATCACATTTAAGCTAGAATTATGATCTTAGGATCTTTTCACTGAGAGAATGACAAGTATAACAATAAAACAAAATCACATCACAAGAGACAAGAGACACAAAGAGTTTTCCTCGGGGAAACCATAAAGGAGAAAACCCTGCAACTTCCTCTAAGATAGAGTCAACACCAAAACAGTAAGAAATCTCCCAAAACAACAGTAGTCTTCTGTCTTTTGTCTAGTCCCAAAATTTCCTTCTCCAGTAGTGTGCCACACTAGGGAGAGCAAGTGATGTATTTCACAAGTGATAAATAGAGAGACTCTCACTCTCTATTTATATTCATCTGTTCACTTGAATTGCCTTTTCACACATAGGCTGAACCTAATAATTACTACTCGATCCTACACCTTAATTAGTGTATAATAACTCAAGTGCCCCGAAACTTTGGGGACTTACCTAATGACTTGATATGACTTGATTACATTATTAATCCTGCCGATCAGAACATTGGGGCATGACCACATGACTCAAATACATAATAGAGACATCCTGAAATAAACATCGGGTTACAATATATAAGATACATAGAAGAATACATTCTGAAGTTACATATACATCAACACTCCCTCTTAGCTAGGAAGGTATTCTTTTGACACAATTTTCAGCACTAGTCTTCTTCTCTGTATCAACTGGATCATCTCATCTTCAAGTCATCTTCATATTCAAGTCATCATCGGATCTGGATCATCTCTCGATCTGGATCATCATCGAACATCATCACTAGATCTGGATCATCTCTCGATCTGGATCATCATCATTGAACTGGATCTGGATCATCACTCAATCTGGATCATTACTGCTGGATCATCATTACTGGATCTTGATCATCACTCGATCTGGATCAACACTAGTGCTATCTCATGATTCTTCTTGTCATAGGAATTTCTACAGAGCCAGCCCTTTTTCATGCTGGTTGTAGGCCTACCCTCATCTAGGTCTTCGCCCAGCACTTACATCTGACCTGCTCGTCAGAAAGGCACACCCAGCACTCACATCTGATCATTTAGTAAACTACAATCCCATTAGAAATTCCTAGCACTTGCATTCACCAGCATGATAGGACACACCTACTATCATCTGTGGAAAGGCACAGAGTTCACATCCACTAGCATGGTAGGACACAGCTACTACCATCTGTGGAAAGGCTCAGCACTTACAATCACCAGCATGGTAGGACACACCTACTACCATCTGTGAAAAGGCTCTGCACTTACAATCACCAGCATGGTAGGACACACCTACTACCATCTATGAAAAGGCACTGCACTTATAGTCACCAGCATGATAGGACACACCTACTATCATCTGTGAAATAGCACAGCACTTACAGTCACCACCATGATAGGACACACCTACTATCATCCGTGACAAGGCTCAGCACTTACATCCATCCAGGAGGGAACACATCCTGCTCACAATGATGGAAGGGCATGCACTCATATCTGATCATGAGGGGAACACATCCCAACAATCATATCAGAATGGCCCCCAGTCCTCCTCGACTGAGCTACCTTGTAACTGACCAGGCCCCTCCATTCTCCTAGAGAATGGAAATTTCCCTTACATCCGACCTGCTCATCGGAATGGCCAACACTCACATCTGGCATGGAAGGAACTTAATCCTTTAGCCATGAACAGAATGGTTCAGCCCTTACATCTGATCAAGTGGGAACACATCCCTCTATCACATCAGAATGGCTACTCAGTCCTACACTGAGTGTTCCTGGTAACTGACCAGGTGCCTCCATTCCTAGAATGGCAATTGCCCTTACATCTATCCTACTTGACAGAATGGCTAGCACTCATATCTGACATGGAAGGGAGCAACCCTACCAGCATGACAGAATGGCTCAGCCCTTACATCTGACCATGGAAGGAACCAATCCTCTCACCATGTCAGAATGGCTATGGGTCTCATCACTTTCTCTGAGAGGAAGCCTCGATCTGGAGAACACCAAGTCTCTCTCTAAAGTACTCGAACTTCATCCTAGCCAATGGATTCATCAATACATCAGCTATTTGTTCCTCCATCGCAACATACAGGAGCTTCACTGCTCCTCTCTGCACCATATCCCTGATATAGTGATACTTGATCTCGATATGCTTCGACCTGTCATGAAACACTGGATTCTCTGACAACTTCACGCAACTCTGGTTGTCACAATGTATACAAGTTACATCTAACTGGAGATCAAATATATCAGATAGTAGTTTCCGCAACCATACTACCTCACAACTAGCTGAACAAGCTGCGACATACTCTGCTTCAGTTGTACTCAATGCCACACAGGATTGCTTCCTGCTAAACCAAGAGATCACACCTGATCCCATACTGAAGCAACATCCCGAAGTAATTTTCCTGTCGATGGCACTGCCTGCCCAATATGAATCAACATAACCTTCTAGGTTAATCTTTTGATTCACATCGTACTTGAGCCCATAATCAATTGTACCCTTCAGGTACCTCAGAATATGCTTTGCAGCAGTCAAGTGAACACTTCTTGGATCTGTCAGGTACTGGCTCAAGGTGTTCATAGCAAAGAAAATGTCTGGTCTTGTGTTCGTCAGGTACATCAATGACCCAATCATCTGACGATACATCGTAGCATCAACCGAATCTGAAGAAGCATCACTCAATAGCTTTAGGTTCGATGCCATAGGTGTGGCCATAGTCTTGCAGTCCATCATCCCAAATCTCTTCAGGATCTCTACTGCATACTTCCCTTGTCCAAGGAAGATTCCATCCACACTCTGCCACACCTCCATACCTATAACAATAGTGCATCGACACATAACAGGAGTATCACTGGTCTTCTGCCTTCAACCTTGGATCAAAGGTTGAAATCCGCTTCACTCTCAGTAAATCCTAGAATCATCAGTAATCTTCCCATCCTGTCATACCATGTCGAACCTCAGGATCTTCTGCAATCACTCCCTCTGAAGTGGAGCATCATACTCCCTCTGTCTTCTATACTCTATGTACTGAAACATTATGTACTGGAGTGACAAGTAGTATCCATCTAGGATCACTGGATACTAAGATCCTCTATCTTGAACTTCTTCAAAAGTTCATCTTGCACCCATCTGTGAGCTTGTCATCCTCTATCAACCTTGTAGCAAAGGTTAAGATATTCATCAAGCTCATCATGTATGTGTTATCCCATGGGTGTCTTCTAAACTCGTACAAGGCCTTCTTTCATTTGCACACATGATTATGCATGTCATGTGACTTCACTTCTATTAGCTGTAAATGTTTCTTTGTAGACTATGCCTTCTCTTCACAAGAAGCCTCATGCTACGAATCTTTCTTTGTATCCCACGATGTTTCAATCTACTGCATGATGGAACTATGAACTTCTCTTCAGGTCTCGATACTACACCCAGACATCATTCTTCTTGAACTGATCTTCCCTTTCTTCTTGGTGGCTGGAAGGTTCTGCATCAATGATGTCATTGCACTCATCATATTATTCTTTGTCTTTGAACTGTTGTCACTTGTTCTTCGGAACAATTCTTCATTCTTCTTTGCTTGTAGGCGATTATGTATGCGATCTTTCCTACAAGTCAAATGCAATTGTATGGTTAGAAACATTTCATAAGGAATATTTATACTGGAAAACACTTATGCATAAATATATGATCATGCAACTACTTTATCCAATACAACATTCATCCATATCTCATTGAAACTTTCTAGATGCCTTCCATCTCTACCAGGACAACATTGAGATTGTGCACTAATCCAATATGTTAGGAAAGA
>LPNX010410059.1:3659-33843 GCA_001517045.1 Pseudotsuga menziesii | reverse complement strand
ATCTTCACATTCTTCAACTGGATTCTTTAGGTCATATTCTTATTTTTGTTCTTCCCTTCAAATAGCTTGAAATTATGTTCTTCCGTTCTGCAACCCCATTCTGTTGTGGATTATAAGGATTTGACAACTCTCTCTTAATCCCTGCTTCTTTACATAGCTCTTTGAATTCATTCGAAGTGAATTCTCCACCATTATCTAATCGAATGGTATTGATCTTCTTTTCAGTATGGTTCTTGATCAAGGCTTTGAATTCCTTGAACTTGCTGAACACTTCATCTTTGTTTTTCATAAAGTAAATCCATGTCTTTCTAGAAAAATCATCAATAAGAGAAATATAGTATGCATACCCGCTTAGTGAGTTTGATGACATTGGACCACATACATTGGAGTGGATGATTTCTAGAATGCCTTTGGCTTTTCTTTTGCTGCTAGGAAATGTCTTCTTTGTATTCTTCCCTTTCGTACATCCTTTGCAAGCTCCATCATGCTTTGTTTGGAATGCAATAGGTAGTGCTATGTAGTGCACATGTGCAAGCCTTCTATGCCAAATCTCATTTGTCTCTACCATATCATGGATCAAGGCTTGTTATGGATGGCCCTTCAATTTGTACAAGCCTCCTTCTTGTTCTCCAATCATCAATTTTCTTTCCTTTTGGACACATGATCACTTGACCATCGATGAATGCAACCCACATTCCTTTTGCATCCAAGGATGAAATGGATAGAAGATTCTTCTTAAGTCCTCTAACAAACAATACTTCTTTCATTGTTAGAGACTTACCAGAGTCTAGCTTGTATGAAGATTCCCCACTAACTTTTATTGGATATTGGTAGTCATCTCCTAGTTTTCACCTTGTGAGGTGATTCATGTCTGACAGTCTTACAAGGGATTCCATGAATCCCGTCATATGTTTGGAAGCCCCACTGTCTATAAGCCAATCATCATTTCCATGAGTAATGTTACCTATGAGAGATGATATCAGAACATATTTATCCTCGCTTGAAGAATATTCACTTTCATATATGGATCTCTTTCTGGATGGTTCATCATCCTCTGTAGCATGAGCATGATGTCTTCTTTGGCCTCGTCTCCCTCTGAAACTGGAACCTCTATACTCATGTAGGTGTCCAATCCAGTTTCTTCAGAGAGATCAAATACTTCTATGCTTGGAAGTTTTCAACTTCACCAAGCTTATCATCAATCTATTGTGATAGATCATATTGAAATGAGAACCTCAAATGGAAATACAAAAGATTAGATCTTACCGATTTGAGGTGTCCGTCCTTGTCCCAGAGTTCGCTGATCTAGGGTTTGTCATAGAAACCTTAATTTTAAAAACTTGGAAACTTTCAGATCTGATTGGACAAACAGATAGATCTCTTCAAATGGAGCTGTCCAATGTACTCCTTTTCTGAAAACAGTCGAAGGAAGCTCCCGAAACAGGAAGCCCTAATTTACTGATTTCTTCTGCAGATATTCCTATTACTGTTTCTGTGATATATCTGAAATTACTAATTCTATATGTCTGAAATTTCACAGTGAGGTAACCGCACATGTCTCAGATCAAACACCATAGTTTTCATTAGAATTGGTTTCACCGTTTGGGATTTATGATCCTTTTCCCAAGGTGACCTGTTACAGGACTGTTCAGAACAGTGAAGTTGTACGGCATGCCACGTGTCACTGGTTCATCTTCTGAGTCTAACATTCGGACCACCAAAAGTACAGTCCGTTCCCTTTATGGAAAATCTTCAAGAATTCCATTTGTACCTCTGTAGCTCAAGATATTACAGATCTCCCCAAATGTCCTGTTCAGGGATGAATTCTGGAAGAGGCTGGAACCCTAACTTGGAGAGATCATATCTCCTGGAGTACATCCAATCGGAGTCTTATTTTTGGATACAGGATTAATAAGGATTTTATATTCTTCCCCTACAATTTTCAGCTTCTGAGACTTCTCCAATATCGAAAGATAGTGACTGTACCAAAACTTAGCAGTTTTAGTATTTAGGGTTTCTCCTAGCTCAGGGTCAAACTAGGGTTTGACTTTCCTAGAGATTTACCCAACCAAATTTCTTGATCCAGGTCTCTAAACTTCAGTTTTGATGAGGAGAAAAATCCTATGCTGGTCTCACTCAAAAATTCCTCTTCTGTAGAAAGCCCCAATTTCCGCATCGAAAACTGAAAAATTGAATTTCGCTTCGACAGAAAGATGCACCCTTCAATGGAGAGTCATTCTAGCATACTTTTGCCGAAAATCTGTGGAGGAAGATCCACAAACTAGGAAGCCCTAGTTTCCGCAGCTGCACAATGTATTCTTCTTAGGTTAGCTCTGATACCATGTTAGTTTTTTCATCACATTTAAGATAGCATTATAATCTTAGGATCTTTTCACTGAGAGAATGACAAGTACAGCAATAAAACATAAGCACATCACAAGAGACAAGAGACACAAAGAGTTTTCCTCGGGGAAACCATAAAGGAGAAAACCCCACAACTTCCTCTAAGATAGAGTCAACACCAAAACAGTAAGAGATCTCCCAAAACAGCAGTAGTTTTCTGTCTTCTGTCTAGTCCCAAAATTTCCTTCTCCAGTAGTGCACCACACTAGGGAGAGCAAGTGATGTATTTCACAAGTGATAAATAGAGAGACTCTCACTCTCTATTTATATTCATCCATTCACTTGAATTGCCTTTTCACACATAGGCTCAACCTAATAATTACTACTCGAGCCTACACCTTAATTAGTGTATAATAACTCAAGTGCCTCGAAACTGTGGGGACTTACCTAATGACTTGATATGACTTGATTACATTATTAATCCTCCCGATCGGGACATCAGGGCATGACCACATGACTCAAATACATAATAGAGACATCCCGGAATAAACATCGGGTTACAATATATAAGATACATAGAAGAATACATTCCGAAGTTACATATACATCAACACATAGGGACTGGAAGCTTAACCAGTCGGTGGAGATAAACTCAGATAAACGAGTACAGCTCCTAAAGTCAAACTATAACCCAACCAATGGATGTGATATACAGTGCTCTGTTCGAAGGTGACACAACTCGACAGCTGCCAAAGATCATATCTTTCCTTGTTCGGATTTTTGGTTTTTTTATTTTTTTGGACTTTTTCAGTTATTTGGAAATCTTGAAAAAAGAATAAACTAGCTTTATAGTTACAAACTAGGAAGAGATGAGTGTCACAAGGGAAAACAAACTAGTTCCAAGCAGTGGAACATACCTATGCTCAATGCAAGGATACATGTGTAGGATATTGATACTCGGGGGAAAATCCCCTCTCGGTAAAAAGGGAATCAAGTTGCGAAGGATATAAAAAATGGCTATGCATGGCTAGATATGAGACAAACTCGGGCTATATGGATGAAACGTAATGTCAGGGGAGCCGGCATAAAGCTCAATAAGGCAGGAAAAGCTCATGATAATGCATTCACAACTTAACATGAGGGAGTCCTGAGGGAAATAGGCCAGCATAAGATCAAGAGGAGTATGAGGATCTTGCAAAATGTCATGGTAGTACTATACAACAGACTCCCACACCCTAAAGGAGAAACCATCGGCATGGGCACCAAATGCAAATAAGGCGCTGACTAGGGTACCCATGTAAGGTGAAGCTCTACCACTCGTATCATGCCACTTCTAAAGCAAAAAGAAGGTTCTGTGACATAATAGAGTGGGTTCATACCTAAGGTCATGGTGATATGGTCACAAGGGCATGCAAAATGAAAATGGTGGTGAAACCTAACCTATATGCTAGTTTAGACATGATACCTGAGATCGACACAAACGGGTCAATCCAATGGCTGAAATGACACTAAGAAAGGTCTTCTACAACACCAATTTTGTCAAAAACAGTCCAAAATGGTTAGAAAATGTCGAAACTATAGGAAAGAGGGTAAAAATTTTGAAATATTTGAAATTTTTTCTATAAATAGTAAAAAATATAAATCATTTGAAACTTTTACCCATTTGAGCTTTGATTTTCAACTACAAATTCCAGGAGATCTAGTCGACGGAATTCACAACCGTTTCTTCCAGGTATTTACTCATACTCTCGTTTTGCATTTTGACATAATTTTTATAGATTTTCATGGTCAAATGAGTTTTTTAGGCCATCCCAAAATGAGCGCTGCGGCCCACATGGAAATCGAGGATTTCTCCACGTATAGGGCTGGATATACGCGAAAAAGGGTCTCAAAACCGCGTACATACGTGGCTGTTTTCAAAACAGTCGCATATGAGGCCGCGCATATGATTTTTCACTAAACTGATGGGAAAATTTCCAATTTCTTTTGCAGGATGGTGCTAGAGTGGAGAGAGCGTGAGCATGGTGAAGTAGAGGAAGTAGTAAGGGCTGACTTAGTGGCTCAATAAGCTCTTTGTGCATGCAGACTCTACAAGTTTTGGTGTCTTGGTGGTTTGAGGGCCAAAACAAGACTGCTACAGATGCTGGTAGACTATTGGGATCCAGACTCAGAGTCCTTTCATATTGATGGGATGTCCCTCACCATAGAGGTGGAGGACATATACTTTATCACAGGGCTTTCTAGACAAGGGGAGGTGGTGAACCTTCGCTCCCATGGTGGGCCAGGGGGTGGCATGACTATCGACGAGTACATTGTGGTGTACTGTTATCCAAACACCAAGAAGGTGGGGAGTCAGGTCCCTACCAATGCTATATAGGTGCTGGGTCTAAAGGACATATTATTGACACTGGGCAAGATAGCTGGCTTAGCATCACTCGACCAGGACTCATGGCCTCTAATGTTCTATGCAATGGAGTGCATGAGACCCACAATCTATGACTAGAGTACTACACTACTGAGCAACATGAAACACTAGCTCAGTGAGTGTAAGGCAGGTAGGGTGTGAAAATTTAGGTTCAACAGTATCTTGAGCATGTTTTTATTCGATCATGTTCCAAGATTGAGCCCTAGAGTGGACGTTCCTCTCCACGAGATTCGAGATCCATCCCAATGGCATTGGGCAGATGCTATGCGCATACTGGGGGGTGGTAGGGTGGCCAACCCATATCCAGCTGACTTCTTTCCATGGTGGCGACGACAGATAGTTTCCATTGATGACTACCCCTATGCAGGGATAGATTTATGGGGGGACCCGAACATGCCATTGACACCAAGATCGACATATGACGATATAGGTAACGAATCTCAATCCTCACTCTTTTTTAAATTTTTTGAGTTATTGAATTTTTTTGTATTTTCTTGATTTTATGGAAGCAAAAAGACATGTTTTTGTGCGACAACACATAGTGACATCTACCATTTGTGTGCAGATGTGGGACCACAATGGCCAAAGGGCTTCCCTCGTCATAGATGGAGGGGAAGAGGAGATGACATTACGGGTGTGGATGCGGAGCGAACACTCTAGAGCATTCATACCAACTTTGTGATACTGACTCATAGAGTTCCCATGGTGCAAGTCAAGGACTTTCCTGAGGCCATGCAATGTCAGGTGCTGGGTGTACCATGTGCATGGGTACATTTATTTCGACGGCTAGCTAGAGCGGTAGTGATGTTCCATGATCACAACCCTCCTCCTCCTCCACAGGATTAGACAACTGGGAGTGTATACATTTTGTATGACTGTGTATTATATGATGGTGGCTTAAAAGCACCAATTTTGTATCATGACACTATGTATTATCACATTTTTTATGTATAAAAAGTTTTACGTTGATCGATTTATTTATCTACATGTGTAAAAATTGTGTTTGTGATTAATTTATTATGAATGAAACAAATGCCAATCTAACACGTAGTTAGCATATGAGTCAGCAACTTGATTATTATTTCTTGGAATGTGTATATATGTTATATTGTCAAATTGATGTTCTAATAATCTCACACCTAAGAATCTTCTCAATAACGTCGGATCTCTAACACGGTACAAACCATTGAGCTATGACACTACTAACTCCAAATCAAGACGTACCTCAAGAGATAGAAATCCATGTAGAATGGCATCTCGTAGAAGCTCAATAACAGCGCTATATTCAGCAACATTTTTGGAAGATGGCCGTAGACATACACCTCTTGAAGACAGTACCTGACCCATAGGAGTATAAATCACCCAAGCAGCAGAGGCTGAGTGTTGAGTGTGACAGCTTGCACCATCCATGAATCCTATGTAGGTGGAAGATTCCATTGACATCTGCCAAAAGAAACGAAAACTAATAACAAACCCAATCATGATAATAAAAACACCTAACTATGCAAAGCTGTACAATAATATACAACAAGCAGCCTTGGCTAAAGATTATGCATAGTATTTTTTGAGATAGAGCCCATTTCTAGGCTCTGCTAAAGCTGTTCCTTCGTAATCCACTAACTCATAAGCACCCTTCTCTAATACATGCTTGACCACGTAAGGACCATGCCACATAGGATTAAATTTCCCTACCCCCAAGGGTTATTTTGGTTGATCCCACAAAAGGACCAAGTCTCCTTCACTAAACACTCTTGGATGGATAGACTTATTGTACTGGACCTTAATGCGATGCTTATTAACCTATAGAGCCACCAAGGCATCTCGATGCTGCTCATCAAGTTGCTCAAGGTGAACCAAATGCTCCTCCAAAGGTGAAGTGTCTAGTAAGAGTTCCATAGCTAGCTTCAACGAAGGAATTTCACATTCAACCGGCAATATCAACTCCACTCCATGTACAAGCTGATATGGAGAAAAACCAGTGGCAGTCTTAACTGCGGTTCGATATGCCCACAAAGCAGGATATAACATAATGTGCCAATTATTCTTGCTTTTTGTGATGGTTCATTGGAGAATGGATTTGAGTGATTTATTCACTGCCTCTACCTGTCCATTCACTTGGGAGTAGTAAGAAGAGCAGTGCTCTTGCTTATACCCTAACTTCGATTCCAACTCTTCCATCATAGGGTTCTAAAAGTGCGAGCCATGTTCAGTGACAAGCTCTTTTGGAATCCCAAACTGAATAATAATTTGGTTGAATAAAAAGTGAGCAGCTGTCTCACCGTCAGATTTTACTGTAGGCATAGCCTCAACCCATTTTGTGAAATAATCAAAAGCCACTATAATGTGATGGTGCCCCCCAGCCGAAGCTAGGTTGCAATCCATAAAATCAAGCCCCCACTAAGTGAAGGGACCAGCGGTGATAATGGGATGTAATGGGGCAGGTTTCGAGTGCATATTATGTGCAAACACCTGGCAAGGGTGGCACCTCTGGACCGCATCAACACAATCCTTAAAGATCGACGACCAGAAATAACCCGCTCTCAAAATATTTTGAGCTGTAGAAAGCCCAGATAAATGACAACCACATGCCCCTCTGTGGCAATCATTGAGCACAACCTCAGCCTCGTCATGAGTTAAACAACGTCGTAAAATGGAATCCACCCCATGGTGGTACAAAGTATTGTCCACTATGAGGTAGTTCTTAGAGACGTGATGTAATCGTTGTCGTTCATCTCGTGAGAGGTGAGTAGGGGTCTTCAGTGTTTGTAAATATATTTCGATATCATGATACCATGGGTCTAACATAGAAATTAAGAATATGTGTTCATCAACAAACGTATCTTCACAAACCAACTCCTCAACCTCACTCAGAAAATCCGATATAAGCTCTGCAAAGCTTAAAGACTTCTTCGATTTTGCCGAAACAAACTCGAGATAAAATTCTTGTAGAATGACAATCCATTTGTTATACTTTCCTCCAATCATCCTTCAGGTGAGGAAAAATTGAAATGGATTGACATGGGCCACAACCAAGGTCTAGAAAAGGCGCATGTACGGTAGCTAAAGCAAGCTTCTCAACATGAGAATAATGAATTTTTGTGTCAATAAGGTTTCAGCTTAGATAATATATGACATGCTCTTGGAGCTCCTCATCCTCTTGAACCAAGACCATACCAATCGTCTCTAAAGATGTGGCCACATATAATAATAAATCAGGGCAATAGTCCGGGGGACTAATCACTGAGGCCAATGCTAGGGCTCACTTGAGTGCATCGAAGGACTCCTGGGCTCTCTCAACCCAATAAAATGGAGTATCCTTCTTCAAGAGACAAATGAAGCCTCTAGTGAAATTGGAAAATTTGACAACAAATACTCATAAGAATTTTTCCATGCCTTGCAAACACTGAAGATGACGAATATTCTTCAGGGGAGACAACTGAAGTATTGCCTCAACCTTCAAAGGGTTGACTCTTACACCCTCTTTCGAAACGATGAATCCTAACAAATGACCTGACTTCACACAAAATATGCACTTATGAGGATTTAATCTAGCTGAATAGTTCCCGCATCTTTCGTATACCAATCTCAAGTGATAGGGATGATGCATTCTGATACAAGAATGATCAGCGAGATCATCTAAAAATACCTCTATAATTGACTTGAGATCGTGGAAAATCAAGGTCATCGCCCACTGAAATGTAGCTGCAGCGTTTTTAAGGCTGAAAGGAATTTTTCGATATGCAAAGATTCCCCAAGGACAAATAAATGCAGTCTTATGTTGGTCCTCAGGTTTAATCTGTATCTGATTATACCCGAAAAATCCATCCATAAAGGAGAACACCTCGCTACCCGCACACTCATCCAAAATCTGATCTATAAATGGTGTGGGGAAGTTATCCTTAGGACAGGCACGATTCAAATCGTGGAAATCAGTGCATATGCGGATCGCTCCTTGCTTCTTATCCACTGGAATAGGGTTTGAAACCCACTTCGTCAAGGGAATGGGATAGATTAAACCATCTTTCAATAGTTTCTCTATCTCTGCCTTAATGGCGGATGCTTTCCTAGGATTCACCACACATAAATGTTGTCGAATAGGCTTAGCATTGGGGTAAGTCTTAATCTCATGCTCGACAATACGAGGTTCAATACTTGGCATCTTGTCGTAAGACCAACCAAAAATATCACAGAATTCCTTGAATAGCTCGGTATATTCTAGAATCTCAGCATGGGAACATTCCACCCCAATATAGACATTCTCTATCGTGCCAGGATTGCAAGAGATGTTGATAGGAATCATTGAAGATATGTTTGCCATGTTTCCATCAGCCATCAAACCAGGAGAGCTTAATGGAACCACAAGACTACAAAATCTTTGACTAAGAACCGCCCTAAAATCCTCATGCTCCAAACGGTTAAGCTCTGGAAGAAAGTACGATCTATGATGAAGTTCCTCCCATGGTGGCTCAAATCCCGACATAGCCTCAATAATCGCTTCATCCGAAGGGAAAACCGTATCAAGGTAGTCGTGGGCATGAGAAGACTGTACTGCCCATGACGGAAGCACATATGGGTCCTCCTCCTCCATTCATGAAGAGGAAGGACTAGGCTCTGCAACACTCTTAAGATTAGCTTGATAAGCTATCATGGCTACAGGAAGCAGCATGCTCGTCTCAATAGGCTCACTCGAAGTACTTGGTGTAGGAAGAATCCAAGGGTCTTCCATATGACTCGTGCGAAAAGACACCGATGTTGTAGAAGTCGAAGCCTCATCGAAACTAGATCCTATCATGAGGATCGGTGCAGGACAACTAAAGCTTCCCATGAGGGATGGATACATGCCTACACCCACACTCCCAGTTGCCGACTAAGAGTTCTCAACGATCAGGATCGAAGCTCCCGAGGATGCAGTAACAGACCAATTCTTGAATGTCATTTGATCAATCATTACGATCTTCCCATTATGTGGAAAGCATACAACATAGAAAAAGGAAGAAGCAACAGCTTGCATACTGTACATCTAGTTCCTACCCAGCAAGAGATTATAGTCAAGGGGCACATCAACCACCTCAACCTCTATCGCAACGGTCTTCCCCCCCAAACGGACTTTAAGGGAAGGAAGGATTCCGTGTGGCCTAAAATATCTCCCATTGAATGCAGTTAACATAGTCACTGATTTAGACAGCTCAGGAGAACCAAGACCCTTCCAACAGGCCAAAGACATCACAGAAGCAGCACCGCCCTCGTCAGTGACAGTATGTTTAACAGTCATACCAAGACATTCTACGTGCACCAAAAGAGACACATAGTAAAGCAAGGAAGGCTGAAGTCTTGCAGTTTCAAATTTGATCACAGAGGAAGAATCATCATCGTTCACATCAAGGGCAGAAAGCAATGCCTTCCTTTGCGAAGGACAACTCTGAACCACTTCCAATGCAAAAATCACACAAGGAGTAGGGCCCAAATCCTCGACAACTGAATAATTCTGGGTGGCTCAAGCATTTGGATTATGCCTTGAACACTTAAGGACTCCCTTAGGAATGTGAGGCATAGCCTCAGGTTTATCCGTAGGTTTCTCAATGCACAAAGGGGACCCTAGTGGATCAAGCTCTTTGCCTGGGCTAGGTTGCAACAAACTATAATCTTTTGCACAAGTCACAACTTTCATAGCATGGACCATGTTAATGCACCCATGACCACTACCCTCTAGTGGATCATCATCACTAGACTAGTCATGGGACTTCGAGTTCATATTTTTATTATGCAGTAAAGGTTTAGTTAGCACAACTGGGTCTTGTGCTAAGAATCTTGAAGCTTCTTCAATCCGAGGGCACAAGTAAGTGAGGTGATCGTCCTTAAATAGCTTGCAAGGGAACTTAGCCTTATGTTTTGCTTGCTTGTCCCCCTGATCATTTCTGTTGTTCTTGTCACTATTGTGAGCATTCTCATTCTTATTCCCACCCTTTCGATTATTATTTTTACCCTTTTTTCTATTCCATTCGGGATGTTGGTTACCCTTCTGGTCTGATGATTGCACAGAAAGTACATTCTCCATTTGGGGGAGTTGAGATGAAGCCATAGCTTGTCCCAAAGCAGATTGGTTGAGTGAAAATTGACTAACTTGTTTTGCAACCGAATCTGCAGGTTTCACACTTGCACAACCAACAATGCCATCGACATGTGGTCCAGGTCTGACTTTGGGATCGAAATTGGAATGAGGAGCATTGGGAATAATATCATACAACAAATCGGACTGAGCATAGATCAAGTCTAGTTCCTATGCCCTAAAAATTGCTTGTTCCTCATTCTACACTCCGGATGTGGAAACATCCTTCACTATATATGGCAATAACAACTTGAGGAACCACTCGAGGAGGAATTTCGATGGTATAAAAGCTTTAATTAATCTCTTCCATCTACACGACTCTTGAATATGATCAGAAATATGTGTGGCTTTATCTTGCTGAAATGCCGACAAGAGTTCAGTACCAACATCATAGTGTACCAACATCATAGTGCACTAGTAGCTGGAAGTGATTAAGAAAAGTCATCGCAAGTTTGTCGAACAAAGCGAAAGCTCCCTTAGGTAACTCTATATACCATTTCGCAGCAAGCCCTGTGAGGGTGTGTTGAAATAGTCTCAAATAGACTAAGTCCTGATGTAATGAATTCTAAGAGCACCAAAGGTGAAACATAGTAATGTGTTCACTCAGATCCTCTCCCAGTTTTCCTTCAAACTTAGGTATGTCCGAAGGAAGCTTGGTAGGGACAGCCGGTCAAGCTGGGTCATGAGCCATAGGATTGTTCGTCAATATCGATAAGTCATGAAGATTAAGCATTGCAAGGAAAGGGAGCCTATGATGATGAGGTCGATGAACCGCTCCCTAGTTCATATAGGGTTGATTACCACCATGGCTTTGGCCATAGTGTCCTCCTCTTGTCTGATCCGTATAGGGTGGCATGGAAGTACCATAGTGTGGTGGACCTTGACTAGTAGGAGCTACAAAGCCGTAATTAGGAGAGTAAGCAGGTTGTTGATAACTGCCTCCATAAGGTGAAGAAACTTGTCCATACTGCATCCCATAATAAGGTCCATAGGTCATTGCATGCGATGCCCCATGAGACACTCCGTAGGTAGGAATATATGCTCTGGAAGTAAGGATATACACCTTGAAATTAGCAAGATGACCTCTAGAATCATGAACATAGCCTCCCAAAGCAGCGGGTAGTATGTGAACTTGAGACACAATCGGTCTAGTAACCGCAGTGCAGACCTGACTCGTAGCCATATACTGGCTCGAAGGACCACGTGAATAAGGTGGAGGATGTACATTTGAAGAAATAGGGACTGAGGATGAAGGAATCTAAGTAATAATATATGTACTACCACCTATCATTACTCATCTCAGATCTGGTATCCTAATCGGATCGCTAACCCTAGACCTAGGAGGGAGATACAATGTAGCTTCCACCACTGGGATGAAAGGTGCAATGTGACTAGTGCTCCCAAACCTCTTCGCATGGTAAGGAATGAGAGTGCCCCTAGGCATAGTGTTAGGCTCGAAATTGGATTCGACATGAAATGTCAAATCATGTGTAGGGAAACCAAACATAGCATAACTACTGTAGCTAGTGCTGGTAGGTTCAAAATGAGTCTCAGCATCCTCTGGCATTCCATACCAGTAACACGTCAATGGGGAATTAGACCTGGAGTGAGTAGGCCTATTGTGCAAGGTTCCTATCTCAGAAATCACAGGACCTAACTCAGCTAAGTCGAGTGAAGGATCATAAGTAGGAGTAAATTCCCCATCTTCTACACGAATGGGAGGAGTTGGTTCAGGAATATCCTCTAAACGGTCTCCCATGGTGTGTGAATCAATGTGTGAAATAGTCCTCCTGGACTGTCTAGGTCTCTCTCCCAAAGGAGGAGGAGAAGTAGAAGGTGGAATTCCTTCTAAACGGAAAGAATGGCGAGGAACCACACTCGAATCCACAATGACTCAAAAAATAGAAAAGACTCTCTATTTATGTAAACCCTAGGCCAACTATCATGCATAGAGCAATCACTAATAAAATCTAAATCCAAATGCAAGCAAACAAGGGCTGGATAAGTGAGCTCCTGAATGAAGCAGGTATGTCTCACCTAGGAGAGGCTTGACACTCCCATACACAACAAGTGAAGGCACATAACCAATTATTGTGGCCCTCAGCTTCAACGTGTAAAGCGACTGTGTTGTCCGACCCCAACCTGGCCAGGACACCTGCAGAATAACCCTTGCAAAGTACCCCGTCGATATCCTAGGTAAGGCCACTAAGGTCACCTCATTATAATCAATGCTCAGGCGAATAGTCGCAGGTGGGATTGATCGTATGGGCAGGGTAGCAAAGCCCAAATTTTTTGAAAGAGCCCCCAGATACAAATACAATCCTGGAAATATCTCCGATGCTACTCAGTTATGACTAAGGGTCATCCCAATCAATAACCGCTCACACTACCTCGTGCTTAACTCCCTTTGGAGAGGAGGATCCTGAGAAGCACTGGTTATACCAAGGATTTCACACACTCACCTGGATAGACACCTAGATGTTGTTGTTTAGTGATCTTGGACAATTGACTTACAATGAACTATTCCAAGATCCTAAAACCTAAGCTTGTTGGTGCACCCTAGAAAAGAAAAGAGTGTAATTCATTTTATTTAGCGTTGATTTTAGTTGGCTTTATTACTATAAAAAAAGGGATATGATCGTGCAACTAATGGTGTTATGACGCAATAGGAAGTAAAATGCACACCTAACCATCAATGCAAATGCATTGTGTCCATGAAAATAGGGTATGATACTATGTAAAATGCACAATTCCTCTTCAAATGATAAATGCAAATTTTCCTATATGAAGTCCTAACTAGTACTCCAAAGCAAATCTAGTGCAAGTACAATGCAAAGTGCAAAATGCAATGCATGATGATAAGCAAATGTTTTTGGATTTTTTGAAAATAACAGAGATGCAAAAAGCAAAAGAATGATCCTACGACCCCTAGACTCTGCAAGCACACCCAAACAGCACTCAAGAAAATCACAATGGTAAAAGAACTCTAATGCACTAATATCAAAAAAAAAAAAAAAATGCCATGACAAGAACCTTCTTAAAAAAGAAAAATTTAGCATAAAAAAAACATTTCTGGTCAGGAACAGAGTTCAAAGCAGACCTAGGTAGTGCCAAAGGAGACTTAGCAAATATTAGAATTCACCCAGCAACCAACTATCTTCCCCAAAAAGGCAAAATCAAGGGCATACGCGACTAATCGCAGTAAACCCACGTGTATACGTGAAAATCGAAGGGGAAACCGTGTGTATATGCGACTGTAAGTCAAAAACTCGCGTACAGGAAGAAAGGTGCATAAAATCAAGGTAAAAAGACAGGCTGAGACAAACTTCACACCAATCAGACTCTACCAGGAATACATGCCCCCATACCTGACACAGAAACAAGAGAGAAAGAGCAATTCAAATTCATTGAATGCCGAGAAAACAACCCCCTAAGGACAACTACTAGGAACTCTCCAGCGGAGTCGCCAATTCTGTTATGGAGAGAAATTCCTATGGCTTGGGGTACCACAACAGACATCTTGACTCCAAAAATCAATGCTTTCCAATATGCAATAGAAATTAAATGTCTAACACTAAAGGATCAGACCTCATACCTTATTCCAGACGGTTGAAGTAGATCCCCGTTGAGCTTTCCAATCTTCGTCTTGAATTGATCTATTACTTCCTCAACAACAAGTAAACAATACAAGCATTCTATATATCATGGTGTTAGATCTATTCTAGAATATATAATCAATAATGTACAAGCATTTGACATAATCCCATGGATAAAATATTCATTCAAACACACATTATTGGATAGGAAAAGATATTTCTATTAATATAAATCAGAGATTACAAGGTACAACCTTTGATGGCACGTTTGTGAACTGGAGAAACTGAATCCCCAACTTGGGCCTCCACCACCTCAATCCTCCATCTCTCGATAGCAAGCTCACAAGCAAAAGGCAAGCTTGGGAAGAACACATTAGTGCTCCAAGGGACAAAGGGATGCAGACTCAAGCATAAGTTCCAGCAACAATGGACTATAGTTTCTTTGATCTCAATTCTCTCTTATGCCTTCAATGTACCAAGGGGTTCCTTATATAGCTTTTCAAAGGGGTAATGAAAGGTCAAATCCAAGCAATCTCAAGGCATAGGGAAGGCCAGGAGTCAAATGAGTCGGATCCATGTCAAGGAAAGCTCCAAAAGGATTTGGATTACGCACACATCCTGATGTACATGGTTTTAGTGGTCAAACCTGCATATATACGTGTTTATAGGTTTAAAATTCACGTATATCATTTTTCATATGTTTTTAGGGATGATCAAGGAAAAATCAAAGGACAAAAAGTGGTCCATAGGGTCTAAGGAGTCTGTAGTGGGACAGCGGAAGGCCATACAAAGTGTGATTCACCTAGAGTGGTGAAATCCACTATAACACCCATCTCTAGGATAGCTTGGGGGAATTGAACCTGAGACTTATGCTCTGATAACATGTAAGGTCTGCCGTTACACAAAAACTTGCAGATGATGGTGAAAATTTGAAACCCAGCACAAGGCTCTATCACTAGGAGTGGTGGTTATTCCACTTATTTTATATTCCCATAGGTGGGGTGGTTATACCATGTGGAGGTTGTACCGATACTCCAACAACATCCACCGCAAGGATGGAAGGTTTAATGTGACTAGTTATACCAAACCCCTCCTAGAAAGGAATGGAAGTGCCCCCAGGAACAACACCATGGTCAATAACCAGCTCGATATGGGGTGTTGTACCGGTCTCAAGAATATCAGGCATGCCATACCTAATAGTTCTAGTGTTGATGGGTGCATGGTGAGTCTCATTGCCTAGAAGCAAATACTGGCGATGTGTGTGCATGTAGTCTATGAATTGTGATAAATATTTGTGTGAAGGCCCAGCCACATGGTGTTCAAACCTTAATAAAGTCCCATATGTGCTTAAAAGTTCAACCTCGCATAAGCGGCGAAGTGAAGTGGGCTGCTCCAGAACCTCAAACTCATGATTTCTCATGGTGGGTGAATTAAATTTAGAATAATTCCACCGGGAATGTTTGGTTCTCTCTCCCAAAGGATGAGGAGATGTAGAAGGTGGAATCCCTTACAAACGATGAGAATGGCGAGGTACCACACCCCGATCCACAATGACTAAACAAAAATAAAATACTCTATCTATTTATGCAACCCTAAAAAAACTGGCCTTCACAGAGCATACACCTAAGAAAATCTAAAACCAAAGGACATGAAAAACAAGCGTAGGATAAGTGATCTCCCGAATGAAGTAGATATGTCTCACCTAGGAGAGGCTTGACACTCCAATACACAATAAGTGGAGGTTTGTAACTAATTATAGTGGCCCTCAGCTTCAACACATATAGCGACTGTGCTGTCTGACCCGTACCTGGCTAGGACACCTACAAAATAACCTCTACAAATACCCCATTGATAACCTAGGTAAGGAAACTAAGGTCACCTTAATATAACCAATTTTTGGCTATCATGGGCAGACCCAGGTTTACTGTGTTTAACCAACAACACCCCTAGCTCACTGGCCCTTTCGACGACATACCGCAAAGTGGCCTGAAGTCTCACCCGAAGTGATTCTAATGGGTTGGCCAAGGACTTAAGCGTCTTGGACCAGGTTCTGTGGCATCCTACTTGTGACTCGCAGCTCTGCTAGCCGTGAGGCCTCTTTCTCTGCACGTCGCGCGACCCTTCTGCTCGCGTCGCGCGATCTCCTCATCTCGCAGCTCTTCTGACTGTGAGATCTCTCTCTCTTCCTGTTGTGCAATCCCTTTCCATGTCACACAACTTTCATTGACCCAGGATGACCCTAGCCTTGTCGCCTCTCCGTGCACCAGGCGACACGTAACTTCCTCTCCAATGCTAAGTCCTTAACCTATGGTATCATGCACCGCAGCTCCTCCGCCGGTGCGGTATCGCCTCTCTGCGATATCCTACTCCCGCAGCTCAGCGCACTTAGCGTTGTTCGTATTGACTTGCAGGACTCAACATACCAGACTGTTTAACACTGTGACTAGTGACTGTTCAAGCAAAGCATAAATGAATCCACATACAACATGCCAAACACTTCAACTTATGTTATCCTTCTATATTACTGCGAACTGAATGACGCATTCATACATTCAACTGTAAACAAGGCTCATATAATAACTAACAGATGCAACAAATAAACACAACACATGAACCAATCGCATAACACTTGATTTTAACGTGTTTCACCTCCAGGATGGAAGTTACGTCCACAGAACTATGTTTCTATTATAGCTCAGGGGAAGGTAAACACAGTTCTGCTGCACCACATATGCAACTTGAGATCTTCTGGGTAACTCTGCACATAGCCTAGAGCCCTTCTCTCTTAGATCTCTTTTCTATCTCTATATTGTCTCTCCTACAATATACTCTTCCCTCTCTGTCAATCCCTGCGGATTGTTACAATACAAAATAATAGTAAGCTAATAGACTACTGATGATCTGACTATCTGGATGGCCTAAAATGTCCAAAATCCCAACCTTTTACAATACAAAATACATCCCTTTATAGGCGGCCTGAAGGTCTCTCCATTACAACACTGTGGGCCTGTCCCAACAATAACCCAAACCCTAACTAGTGACAGTCGATGTATTTGTACTTTGAGGTAGCCGCTATCCATCACACCACAGCTCTCTGCAGTCTTCCATGCTTCCCGGCACTGACCATGGGTACTATGCACCACTTCCCTTCACCACAGCTTCCTGCAGTCTTCCATGCTTCCCAGCACTGACCATGGGTACCGGCGCTGCTTCCCTTGCTGTCCTTTGTCTTCAATACCTCGGCCTCGTTGCTCCTTTTCCTTTATGAGGGTAGTTGAACCCTCCTGTCTTCCGCCATTGCCTTCAATGCAGTGGGTGAGTTCTCTCTTCTCAGTCGCTCAAGTACCGTCGTCTTCCTTGACTTCTCTGTCTTCTACGTCATGGTTTTTGGCTCTGCTCTGTAGCTAGAAACCTGCTACAGTGCCGTAGCTCTACCTCTTATATCTCTGCCAAAACTGTCTGTTCGTCAAAATAGCAGCTTCTTCTGTAGCTGCGGGACCTTGCTCCAACACCAATGCTCAAGCGGATAGTCACAATAGGGATCGACCATATAAAATCTCAAATCCTAAAAGCACAAACTGGTACCTCAAGGGTTCACCAACTGTACCTCAAAGGCCCCTAGATACAAATACAATCCTGGAAATATATTCGATGCTCACAGAAAGTGACCAGGGATCATCTCAATCACAATCGCCTGCGCTACCTCATGCTTAACTCCTCTATAAGAGGAGTGTCCCAAGAAACACTAATTATACCAAGGGTTTCACACTCTCACCTGGACATACACCTACTTTTTTTGTTTAGTGGTATTGGAGAATTAACTCACAATGAACTATTCCAAGACCCTAAAACCTAATCTTGTTGATGCACCCTATAAAAGAAAAGAGTGTAATTTATTTTATTAAGCATTGATTTTAGTTGGCTATGATTAATCAAAGATAAATGGTCATGCAACTAATTAAGTTATGAATCAACAGTGAAATAAATATGCACACCTAACAAGCAATGCCAAGTGCACTTCGTAGAATGAAGAACAGGGTATGCCAATACATGAGGTGCAAGATTTTTACTTCAAATGTAAGTGCAATCATTCCTATATGAAAATATAACTATAATTCAACAAGCAAACCTAATGCAAGTACCATGCCAATGCAAAATTTAAGAGATGCATAAGTATGCAAAAACAAAAATAATAGTGTATTTTTTGCAATAAATGAGATAAGAAAGCAATAAATTATTCTACAACCCCCAAACCCTGCAACCACTCACAAACAATAACCAAGCAAGGAACCAAGGTAAAAGAGACCTAATGAACTAATATTAAAACAAAAAATGGATAAATGGATGACAAGAACACAACTTACAAAATAAATGAAAAGAATTCTCTGGTCAGAAACATAGGGTGTATACAGACACTAGAAGCATCCAAGAAGACTCAATAATCACCAGAACTCATCCAACAACACTTAATCCTCCAACTAAGGATCAAAATAAGAGCATACATGAATGTTACATTAAAAGAGTGTACATACATGAATGTTCAACGAAAACCCGTGTGTATATGCTATTGTGATTACAAAACCTACGTACATGAATAAAAAAGGAGAAAAATAGGGCAAACAGACAAGCTAAGATCAAATTTACTTCTGCAGGACCCTACCGGGAAAACATGCCCTCAGACATGATAGAGAAATAGAGAACCCAAGAGTAATTCAAGTACATTGAATACTAAAAACCCCAAAGAGAAACAACTAGGAACATCGCTAGTGGATTCGCCAATTCTGTTATGGAAAGAAACTTCCTATGGGTTTGGGGGAACCACAACAAACAACTTGAAAACAAAAATAAATATTTCCCAATATGCAAAGAAACCAAACATCTAACACTAAGGGATACTGAATCGTACCTTGTTCCAGATGGTTTCATTAGATCCCCATTGAGCTTTTCCAATTCATGCTTGCATTAACAATTCGCTCTCAACAACAACAAACAAGACAAGAATGCTCTATAATAATGTGTTATACCTACTCTAGCATATATATTCAAGAATGTATAAGAAATCAAATACATCCATGGAAACAATATCCATATTCAAATGCACATAATTGGATAGGAAAAGATATTTCTATTAATAAAATAGTAGACTACAAGAGTGACAACCTCTATTGACACATCTACGAACAAGAGAAACCGAGTCCTTTTCCTGGGCCTCCACCACCTCAATCCTCCATCTCTTGATAGAAAGCTCACAAAACAAAGGCAAGCTTGGGAAGAAAACAAAGTGGTCCAAAGGGACAAAGGGATGCAAACTCAAGTATAAGCAAATTGAGCCAACAATGGACTATAGTTTGTTTGCTCTTCAATTCCTTCTCCTTCAATGTATCCAAGGCGTTCCTTATATAGCACTCCAAAAGGGTAATGGAGGGTTAAATCCAAGAAATCTCAAGGAATATGGAAGGACAAGAGTTAGGATCTTCAAACTCATATGAGGAAAAATAAAAAAATGTTTGGACTTATGCACACATCTCTATGTACAGGGGTTTGAGGTCAAAAGTCACGTGTACATGCGAGTATGGGTTTAAAAGTCATGTACAACAATAAACATGGGTGTTTTAAGGATGATATTGGAACATCAAAGTATAATACAAGTTTGGGGGGTCCATAAAGTCTGCATAGGGACATGGAAGGCCATAAATATGTGATCAACCATGTGTGGTAAAATTAGCTATAACACTCCTCTTACACAGGAGTCAAGCATGAGGCAGTATGCACGATTGTGATTGGGATAGATCTTGGTCACCTTCTATGAGTGCCAAATATATTTCCAAGATCATATTCATATCTGGGGGATTTTGAGGTACCAGTTGGTGCTTTCGAGCTTCAGGATTTTCTACTCTGCCCATATGGTCAATCCCACCTGTGACTGTCCACCTAAGCAATGGTTATATTGGGGTGACCTTAGTTTCCTTACCTAGGTAACGTAGGGGGTACTTGTAGAGTTTATACTGTAGGTGTCCTTTCTATGTAGGGGTTGGACATCATAGTCACTTTACGTGTTGAAGCCAAGGGCCACTTTAATTGGTTATGTACCTCTGCTTGTAGTGTATGGGAGTCTCAAGAATTTCCTAGGAGAGACATACCTGCTTCATTTGGGAGCACACATATCCTCCCCTTGGTTTTTTTGTTTTTTGGATATATATTTTCTTAGGAATGTGCTCTGTGTACACTAGATTTCTTAGGTTTGCGTAGTTAGGTTGAGTCTTTTTCTTTTGTTGAGTCATAGTCGATTTAGGTGTGACACCCCTCCATTCTTGTCATTTAGAAGGTATTTCTTCTTCTATGTCTCCTCCTTTGGGAGAGAGAACCAGACAGTTTAGGAATATTAATACCACTTTGATTCACACATAGATCTCACCATGAGTCACTATGGTTCTGAGATCATGGAGCATCTCCCTTCTCTACCTCCCGTGTGGGATGTTTAACCTTTGATCATGTATGGGAATCTAGTAGGGCCTATGTACCATGTAGTTGGGGAATCACATGAATATTTATCACAATTTCTAGACTACATAAATGCAGACTTCCAGTATTGGCCACATAATCCGAGTAGTGAGACTCAACATGCACCCACTAGCACTAGCACAATTAGATATGGCATGCGAGACCTTCCCAAGACCAATTCGGCACCCAATGTAATATCATTTGTTGAACATGGTGTTGTTCCTGGGGGCACTTCTATTCCTTTCCAACAAGAGAGCTTTGGAAGTACTAGTCATATTGCACCTTCCATCCCTGCAGTGGGAATACCTTCACACATGCATCCTAGGCATAGCACTATCGTTCCTATTCGAGGAACTGATCCTAGAGATGTGAATATTGAGGGTACAAGTTACATCCCTTCCCATATGCCATCATCTTCAACATTGGTTCCTTTGAATGAATTTTTGATGACACATCCTCCTCCTAACTCACATGGTCCTTCAAGTCAGATTTCTAGCGTTAGCCATGTAATTTGTACTGTGCCTTCTCATACCATAGTTTCACAGGGCTATGTGCCTCCTTACGTGTCAACCAGGTATGTGCCATCTTATGGACCATCTTATGGATAGTCTTATGGATCATATTATGGAGATTCTTATGGAAAAACTTATATAACTTATGGGTCTGGGTATCAACCCACTTATTAGTCTCCTAACTATGGCTTTGTAGCACCCCAGCCTCAAGGTACTCCAAAATAAAATATGTCCATGCATCCCTATATGGGTCAAATAGGAGAAGGTTACTATCCCATTGGACAAGGCCATGATGTTTAGAACAATTAGACCTATATGAACCAGCCTTATCAAGGGGCATGGAATCATATGGCTAAACCTAGGCTCCCATTCCTTGTAACATTGAATTTACCTAGCTTGTCAAGATTGACAAATGGCCTGGTATCTCATGACCCGAAATGGCCTGTCATTCCCTCCAATATTCCTTCAGACATATCCAAGTTTGAAGGTAAGACTGGTGAATACCTAGGTGAGCACATTACGACTTTCCACCAGTGGTGCTCTTCGAACTCATTGAATCATGATTCAGGTTGTTTAAGGCTATTTCAACGCACCCTCATGGGTCTTACGGTGAAGTGGTATATAGAGTTTCCTTGTGGGACTTATACGATGTTTAATGAATTAGGTATGGATTTTATCAATCACTTTCAGCTACCCATGTGTTACAATGTCGTTATTGAACTCTTGTCGATATTTTGGCAGGACAAAGCCATCCATATCTCTGATCACATTCAAGAGTGGTGTAGACAAAAGAGATTGATTAAATCCTTCATTCTATCAGAGTTCCTTTTGGAGTGGTTCCTCAAGTATTTATTACCTTACATAGCAAAGGATGTTTCCACATCCAGAGTGCAAAGTGAGGAATAAGCTATCTTCTAATCTCAGGAGTTAGATTTGATTTATTCCATGGATAATTTTAGGGGTGAAATTTGTCCCATGGGCGATTTTTAGGGGTTTATATCCAAAAAAAAGATTCACTATTTTGCATTTTTTGAAGCCCTGTTTCACCCAATTTTGATGGGGTAAACTTTTTTCACCCTAAAAATCACCAAATTATTATATAAACAATATGAAATACTTGGAAATTAAAATATTTTTTGAAAAATATCGCCAAACATTTTATAGTTGATGTTTTAAGAATTGATAAGATTCACCAACATTTATACACTTTTAAATAAGTATGGTTCCTTAAAATCATCCCTGAAATTTTATTCTCAATGTGGGATCTTGTACGATATCATATTGAATGCACTTAGATCCAAATTCGACCCTAAGTTTAAGCTTGGGCCACACGCTGATGCTATTTTTATCTCCACAAGTGCTAAAACTATAGAATCAGTTACAAATAAAATGAATAATTTATCTATTAAAAAACCTACATTGGGACAAGCTATGACTTCATCTCATCCTACCCAAACGATGGATGTACTTTTAGTGTAATCGTTGAACCAAAAAGGTAACTAGAAACCTGGATGGAATAAGAAGAAAGGTAAAAATACTTGAAAGGGTGGGAATAGAAAAGAAAATGCTAATAAGGACAAGAACAACAATATTTTTAGGGGGGACAAGAAACCTAAATGTAAGGTTAAATTTCATTGCAAGATTTGCGAGGATGAACACCTTACTCACTTGTGCCCTCAAATAGAAGATGCCTCAAATTTCATCGCATAGAGCCCAGCTGTGTTGACGAATCCTTTACCACAAAACTAGAATATGAACTCAAGGACTGTTGAACCTGGTAGTGCTTCTGGTGGAACTCCAAACCCTCTAGAAACCGTTAGTGGCCATGGTTGAATCAATATTATGTATGCAAAAAATGTTGTGATGTGTTTTAAAGATTATGGTATGTCACAGCCTTACCTAAAAAAAGAATATGCTCCACCTGAGAGCTCTTTGTATATTGAGAATACTAGCGACAAGCCTAAAGCTCCACCTCGCCTTCCTAAGGGAGTCTTGAAGCATTTGGGGCACAATCCTAATTCTAGATCCTCCAAGAACTATTCTATTGTTGAGGAATTGGGCCAGAATCCTTGTACAATGTCTGCTTTAGAAGTTCTTCAGAATTTCCCTTCACAAAAGAAGGCCTTGTTGTTTTCTTTTCGGGTGGCTGATGGAAGCTCTACGTCGGTGATAAAATTTGAAAATCATGAGTCCAAACTCATTTTATTTACTATTTATCTCTTTTGGCTCATGTAGAGTGTCTAAACAACACCATCAAGCGAACAATGATTGTTGAAGGGGGTGCGGCTTCCATGATGTCTTTGGCCTGTTGGAAGGGGTTGGGTTCTCCTATGTTGCCTAATTCAAGAACCATGTTGACTGCGTTTGATGGAATATATTTTTGGATGCACAAAATAATTCCTAATTCCCTTGAGGTCTAGTTGGGAGGGAAGAATGTTACGATAGAAGTTTAGGTGGTTGGTGTGCCCATCAACTATAATCTTTTACTAGGTAGGAACTAGATTTATAACATGCAAGCCATCGCATCATCCCTATTCTGATTTGTTTGTTTTCCTTTGGATGGGAATATTGTTAGGATCGATCAAATATATTTTGATAATTCCATTTTGAAAGCATCATCAAGAGCTTCTATCCCGGTTATCGATCATTCTCAGCCGGCAACTGAGAGTGTTGGGGTGGGAATGTATCCTTCATTAATGGGGACTTCTAAGTGTCTCGTACGTATTCTTATGATCGGTTATAGTATTGGTAAGGCTTCGAAATCATTAAGTTCATTTCCTTTTCGCACTTTGCATATGGAGGATCCTTGGATGATCCCTTCTTCGAGTACTTTGAGTGAAGATTATATACATGCCGAGACGAACATGCCATTGTCTACAACATTGGTGGCTTATCAAGATGATATTGATTCTGTTGTAGATTCTAGTCCTTCCTATTTGTGGACAGAGGAGGAGGAACCTTATGCACTTCCTACTTGGGAGGTTGTGTCATCTCACTCTCATGACTTCTTCGATGAAATTTTTCCATCGGATGAAGCTATTCTCAAAGCTATGTCAGGTGTTGAACTTCCTTGGGAGAGTTTCATCATAGATCTTACTTTCTTCCTAAGCTTGATGATATAGGGTGTCATGACTATAAGGGAAACTTGAAGAATTTTAATATGCTTTTTCTTGGTCATATCAGGAAAGGATAGGAGTAGACCCTCACACTGTTGAATAGAGAATTAGAACTTATCTGAATGATAGACCTATTTGACTAGTTGATAATGGGGGAACAACCTTCGTGGAGCCCAAAAATGGGCTCTCTCTTTAAAAGAACTATCCATGATTCTCATCCAAGTCTGAATTGTTGTATATTATTGTGCATTTTTGTAGCTTACTTTTGGTCTTCTTGTGGTGATCAAGTTTAGTGATTTTATTTCGTTTGTTGTGGCATATGTCAACGTAGTCTTCATTTTATGTAGGATTCGCTAATGGTGCTAACCTTCACACTCAAAACCTAGCTTCGACTGCTTGGGTGATTTATACTCCTACAAGTCAAGTGTTGTCTTTGGTAGGTGTTTGTCTATGGCCTTCATCGAACAATATTTCTAAGTATAGTGTCATGATTGAGTTATTGCATGATTCCATTTCCCATGGTATTCACTCTCTTGAGGTATGTCTTAATTCACAATTAGTGGTATCACAACTTAATGGCTTGTATCAAGTTAGGGATCTAACTTTGTTACGAAGTTTATTGCATGTAAGGTTTCTATAATGGTAATTTGAGAACATAGCATACATTCATATTACAAGAAATTTTAATTTAGTTTCTGATTCATATGCAAATTATGCACTATATTGGCATTTGTTTCATAGACGATAAAGAATTCACAAACACATTTACACATGTAAATAAAACAAGTGATCCTCATGAGTATTTTTCATTAAAATATAAGTCCAAAAATGTGGCTTCATAATACGTAATGTCATATACAAAAATGGGGCTTCCAAGCCACCAAAATATACTACACGGTCATACAACAAAAAATACACCCCATATTCTAAGCCTTGGGGGGAGGGTGTTGATCATGATAGCACACTACAGCTCTAGCTAGCCATCAAAAGAAGAAAACCCATGCTCATGGTACTCCCACCACTTGGCACTACATGGCCTTATAAAAGTCCTTGACTTGCATCGTGGGTACCCTATGTGTCAATCAAACAAAGTTTGTGTGAATGCTTTGGAGCATACGATCCACATCCAAACCCATGATTTAATCACCCCTTCACCTCTGTCGATGATGAGGGAAACCATTGGGTCATCTAAGACCCACATCTGCATGTATATGACCAAGTATCGTTATATGTCATTGCACCAAAAACATGTCTTTTTGATTTCATATATCAAAAAACAAACAAAAATTTAATAATTCAAAAAACAAGTTTGAGTTGGGATTCCTTAGCTATCTCCCCATATGATGAACCTGGTGGAATGGCCATGTCTGGGTCTCCATGGAAGTCTATCCCCTCATAGGGGTAGTCATCTATGGCGATGATCTACCTAATCCACCAGAGGAAAAATTCTATTGGGTAGTGGCTGGCCACTCACCCCCCTCCTAGTATCTGCATGACATTCTCCCAGCGTAGCTAAGATGGATATTGATCACCATGTGGGGCAATGTAAACTCTTGGGATTAGCCCCGACACACACTAAAAAAAAAATCACTCAAGATGCTATCGAAACCAAACTTCCTCACCCTTCTTATCTTGCAGTCTGTGAGCTGCTACTTCATGTTGCTCAGGAGTGAGGTAATCCAATCATAAATGATAGGCTGCATACACTCCACCGCATAGAATATCAACATCCTAGAATCTTGGTGGAGGGATTCCAACCCCACTATCCTTCTAGGTGCCAACGGTATGGCCTTTAGCCTTAGGTTATGGATCAAGTTCGTTGGGATTTGACTCCCAACCTTTTTTGTATCCAGGAGGAAATAAACAAAAATGTATTACTTTATGGTGAGACCTTGTCCTATCCCACAAGCTCGTAGGTTCACCACTTCCCCTCTGCAAGATAGTCCTGTAATGGAATAGATATCCTCAACCTCGAGGCTGAGGAGCATCTCATCTAGATGGAATGTCTCTAAGTCGGGATCCCAATAGTCTACTAGCATTTGGAGTAGCCTTGGTTTTTCCCTCAAGCTGCCAAGGTGCCATAACTTGTACAAACCATAAGCTCTCAAAGCTTTTTGAGCCAATAGATTAGCTTGCATGTCCCTGTCAATGTCCTCATGTTCACATTCTCTCCACTCTAAGACCATCCTACACAATAATTTCCAAGTTTCAATAGTATTTGACCTTGAATTTATTATTTGTGGCCCTATACACGACTGTTTTCAAAATAGTTGTGTACTTACGTGGCTATAACAATTTTTTCCATGTATGTTGATCCCTATACGTGGAAAAAAAATTGTTTTCTATGTGGGCTGAAACCGCCTATTTTGGGATGTCCCAAACTAAAAAATTGACCACGAAAATTAAAAATAAAAGCATGAAAATGAAAGAGAGTGGAACGATGATCTATCTGAACCAGATGGTGTGTGATTTCATGGATGGATTCTCTCGGAATCAGCTTCTTAATATTTTGGTCCAAAAACACTATGTTGGGAAAATTTTCAAATGGCATGGAAAAAATATTTTTTTCACTATTCTATAGAAGTTTTTTTGAAAATTTTACCCACTTTTCTATAGTTTGGACCATTTTTTACCATTTTTTGGACCGTTTGGCCTAATATTGTGTTGTAGGGACCCTATTTGATCACATTTTGACCAAGTCTTTGATTTGTTCGTTCTTATCATAGGTATAATGTCTGAACTGACATATAGGTTAGGATTTCACATCCACTTGCATTTTGCATGGAGTTATGATCATTTAATCTTAACCTTATCTACGAACCCATTCCATGATGTCATAGAACCATCATGTTGTTGTTAGAAGCGATATTATGTCAATGGTAGAGCTTTCCTATACATTGGTGCCCTAGTTAGACCCTATTTTACATTTGGTACCCATGCTGAGATTCCTCCTTTAGGTTATGGGAGTCCTTTTTTAGTCCCGCCATGTTCTTGAGCAAGAAATTCATACTCCTCTTGAACTTTATGCTAACCATTCCCCATAGGGACTCCCTTGTATTTATCAAGTTGTAATTGCATTTCATGAGTTTTGCTTGCCGTATTGATATTTATGTCAGCTCCTTGCATCAGAGTTATAAGCTGTCTAGCCTGAGATTGTCTCATGTATAGCCAAGAATATCCTTTTACATATCCTTTGCAACTTGATCACCCCTTTATCAGGAGGAGACCTTCCCCCAAGTGTTTTTATCCTACACATACTTACTTTCATTGAGCATAGGTATGTTCCACTGCTTGGAACTATTTTTCTTTCCCCTGACACTCATCTCCTCCTAGCTATGTACTATGTTTGTGCCAGAAATTGTTCCTAAGGCTAGGGGAACAAGCCAACACAATCTCAAGAGTAAATTCAATTCAAACTAGGGTTTAGGGTTTTTGTTTTAAGTGTTTTGGTCATAAACTTCAAGAGCATGCAGGGAATACATTCATCAGATAAGCAACAACTAAATCAAACACAATCACTGATAAAGATGCATATATATCACAGAAATCTAACAAAAAGCCTGTATTGAATTTTACACATAATGGACAAGCACTGCTAGAAAACACACATTAACCAACACTGAAATTGTCAATTAAGAGGCTAAACAAGATCACAATAAAGCCAACACAGACAGAAAGTAGGGTAAAGAGTCATATATTCATAGTTTCATCAGTAAATACATAAGAGAGTTACAACACTTATCTTTGAATAAGCCTGACAGTATAGTAGCTAACAGACCTCCTCATGCTCCCAGAAAATTCCAACCTTTCCAATGACTTCCTAACTTTCCTAAATAGACATCCTCCAAAATCAGTTAGGTTTCACTTTCTAACTGCTCCAATCGAATTACCAAGGAGGGTAAAGTCAAAAATAGTTTTTACAAAAATTACAAATTGCTAAAAATAGCAAACTCTTAACTAAATGTTTATCACAAATGACCACTAACTAATAACTGATTTAGATCTTCTTTGATGCCTCTACAAGGAGAGATATTCCATCTAGGCTTCGAATCCTTTTCTTAGCTCTTTTGTCCTTTTTCTGCATGTCAATTAACCTTTTCTGCAAATCTTCATTTTCCTGTTGCAAGTGGTCAACAGTCTTCTCCAGCTTTTCACAGTACCTGTCAGCAACCCTTTTCCTGCTAAGGACTTCTTTAGAAACTTCTGACAGCTCCAAAAAATGCTTATGCATATCCTGCAATTTCTCTACCAACTCTTTATTAACTTTGAATACTCCATCATTCATTTCTTGCAGGTGTTTCATGTGTTTCCTGTATCTCTGGATGCTTTCCTGTACATTTTGCTCATCAAAATCTGGGATCTCTGATATATTGTCCTCTTGTATTAAAAGATCAGAAAAGTCATCATGAACAACTGATTCTACTAAATATCCTGCTTGCCTGAGAATATCCTGATCCTCTTCATCCAATTTATGATCTCCAAAAGCATCTGCCTTTGCTGTATCTTCTTCTTGCTGCTTGGTAAGTCTGTCTTTAATTTCAGCAATTATTTCAACTAATTCAGACCTAAACTTTGTCTCTGCAGGTTTAGAAGAGGAGGAAGGCTTGACAGCTCTCTTTCTTTTACCTTTACTGTTATTTTCAACCATTTCTGTTTTTTCACTAGAGGAAGAACTAATCACCACAGTTTCCTGTTTGGACTCTAGTTTGGGGTTAAGCAGCTTTTTCATGTTCCATCTCAGCTTGTTAGTAGGTCTGGTTTGAGGCCTTTTATATGACCTTCTGTATGAAGCTACCTTCTTCCTTTTCTTTTTCTTAGACTTGTCTGATTTTACCTTTGAGGTAGTAAAGTCTCCACATGCTTCTGTACTTGGTTCAGTTATGATAACCTGCTGTTCATCCTCCAACAGATAACCTTCATCTTCAGATATGATGGTAAGGGGGCTCCTTGGTTTAGTTTGTAATTCTTCTTTAAGAGTAGCATCTTTCTCCATATCAACAGTCAAACCAGGCTGTACCTCTTCACCTGCAAACAATGAGTATTTGGCTTTAGGATACTCTGAAACCACTTTGAACTGACTGTCATCCTTTGCATGTTCTGAGACTTTCTCTGTCACCTTCTTGGCTTTGATCTCATCCTTGCTTGTAGATGGGACTGAATGACCTAGCTTTTTGATCATCACCTTACCCTTGTCAGCTTGTCTTTTTGGTTGTTGGTCTTCTCTTTGAGGATGAATGTCAGACCAAAATAAAAAGAAATCCCAATTCCTTCCCTCATGCTGCAACACTGTAGTGATAATTAGTTTGATGAGGCCATGGTGAAACAGTGACTGTGAGGTGTGATCATCTTGTTCCTTTATTTTGCTTGACATCTTCTGCAGGCTTTTTAAGAAAAATAAAGGCAAATTCATTTTAGACACCCCTACTAAGTGCTGCAGGAACCTGAAGTGGTGTTTAAAGACAAAGGAGTATCTTCCTTCACAAGTCACATAACTTTGAAGGATTCTTAAAGGCTCAATCCACTCCTTTCTAAAATTTTCAATGAGGATCCCTTTGCTCCAGTTAGGAATGACATTAGGCAATGAA
>LPNX010410044.1:959199-970049 GCA_001517045.1 Pseudotsuga menziesii | reverse complement strand
ATATATATATATATATATATTCCCAATTTAACTCTGTACTGCTCACGGGTATCCATTTCACATGTTATCTCTTCTCCCAGTTAACAAGTGTTTACTATGTTATGCTCATGGGTCTCTATTATGTTCGATACACGCCCAAATCCAATAGTCATCTTACCACAAATGCTCCCACCTGCTGCAGTTTAGTTCAAGTATCAACCTGCCCCAATCAACTCTGGTAGAGCATCAGCCTGCCCAAATGGAATCTATTAACTCAGCAACCTGGTTTTTGAATCGATAGACCCAATATTTTTAGAGTGTTTACATGGTGAAATTATGTTTTCGTTTCTTGGCTTATTAGCTTACTAATAAATCAAAAAGTATGTGCATTCACTTCGTCGTTGGGTCCATAACCCATAGTTCATTTCCAGCCAAAGTTTGATACTGAGAAGCAGATCCAAATCTAGCCATTACCCTAGCATCCTCCCTTTCGGTTTAATAATCAATTGAATTTTACTTAGTTCCAATTGTAGATCGAGATTGATATAAAGAAACATAGGATCCTCCAGGTTTAGGACATCTACATGCCTACCTTCCTTTAGTTTGGATGCGCCAATGTTTGTGTTTCTTACATCAAATTAATAGGGTATTAAATGGTGCCTTTTATATGTTGGAATCACTGACTCGGTGTCTTAAGATAAAACAAAATCTCAATGTGGGTCGGGGATGTATCAAGGCCACCCAGTAGAATTAGGTATAGGTTTATTGTTCATGTGGCACAAAGTCTGTAATAAAAGCATTCTTTGGTTGTTGAGACGGTGAGATCCACCACGCATGTTCTTATCAATAATAATTGTGTCCTAACTCATCCCCAGCATACACGTGATAAGAGCGTGATTCCAATTCTTGATAGCGAGATCACGTTCATAATCGTGCTTCTGACCTTCATTAGCCAGATTCTTACTTTATTTAGTGATAACTTTATGATTATGATCGTGATTTATATTTTAAAGAGAAAACCCAAAAGCATAGACAACCAACTTGCTAGTAGCAAGACCAGCAAAAGATTCAGTTGGTTCTGTTGTTTCAGTCGAAGAAACATTTTGCCTTCGTTCTATTCCATATTCATGTATCAATATAGTTAAAATCCATAGCCCATAGTTTGAGCATATTATTTTCCTTTTACTTTGATTGCTTAGCTTGGACAATAATCAAGACCTAATTACATTTAGTTTTAAGGAAACCCTATATCGTCTCAAGATGATGTTTAATATGACCTAATTCCATTTCATTTCAAGGACATGTTTAATATGACCTAATTCCGTTTCGTTTCAAGGCTATGTTTTGCAATATGTGGGATGAAACCCTGTTTCATTTCAAGGTGATGTTTCCATACATGTAGGATGAAAAACTAACTAGTGCATTATAATTTCAAATAATTGAATTGCAATATAATAGCACAACTACAAGTAAAGTGGTTAGTGAATGTCGATAAACCCAACCAACCACTTAGTTTTGTAAAGATAGCTTGTTGTTAAACAAATGCTAAAATATATAATGTTATATCCATTATTCATACAAGATGGTTAGAGTTAATATAGCCACAAAACAAATACTATTTTATTTAAGAAAAAAAAAAAACTTATATTTAAAAACAAAAACAAATTGTTAACATTTTCTTTAACCACATTTTAACACAAGCTTATTTAAATCTAAATCAAAATGTATTTAAGCATAACAAAATAATACTACCATGAAATTAATGTTTTAGACAAGATCCCCTAATGAATGCTCATTGGTTTCTTAATTCAAGTGCTTAGATTCAAAGGGAAAGATGATGGGTAGAAACCCTTCCAGTGTTAATATGTTAATATGTAGATGGAAGCTACAATAAACATTGTTTTTTTTTTCAAAAATTATGAATACATAAAAAAATCCTAACCACATAATTATCCACTAGAAAACCCTTTAGACATATAGCAATATTCACATCCCTTTCAAAATATTATCCATGAATTTTTAAAAATATGCTAGCAAGCATATATAATTGATGATTGGAAAATGAAAATTATTAAAAAGTCTTAAGTTAAAAAACAAATGTAGCACTAGTATTCTAGATAAAGATGATAAATAGATGTTATCTCGATGGAAATTTAGGGGTCCATCACGCACATCATGTTTGTGCATACCTTTGCATTATGTTTACATAGTATGTGCATAAATTTTATGTCATATTTGCATCGTAGTCATGATGATCAAAATATTGAAACATATGCCATTATTGTTTTCATCGATATTGCATCATGTTGAGTCATGTGTATTAAAGTTGTCATGAGCTACTAAATTATATTTTATGAATTTAGTGTCATATTTTTAAACAATTGTCTTGCATATTTCTAAGTAGATTCAAATAATCATTAATACGAGTAATAATATACCCAATTTAGGTAAAAAATCTTAAAGAAACTATGAAAAGAATGATATAACCTAATGGGGAGTGTGGATAATGAGAAATATATTACAACAAAGGTGTAACTATGTATGACAAAAGTAATGAACCTATTGTAGCATATATGTTATAATTGATGCATTGAAATTCCATTATTCGAACCAAATATATTACATAAAGGTAATATGTAATATATTTTTCTATGAAAATATGATGTGTCTATATTCAATGAAACAAAATTGAAATTGAGTAATCAGGAAAACGTGCATCTTTTTGTATCTTATTACTTTTATTCAATGTTTAATCTAATACACTACACAAAATCATAAAATGAACCACCATTCAAGTTGTTTTTAGGTACCTAGTGTTGTGATATACCGCCTAACCTAGATTCATTTTAAAAAAATATTTTCTGATAACTTATTTTATTTTGGTCAAAAGATGAGACTTATGAATCTCTTTTAATCAATGAGAAGAGTGAAGACAAAATATAGTCAGATGTTGACTTATAATGTCGTGGTTAAAAAATTGACATATGAAGAAAGGGATTTGAAAGGAGTGACTATAAACATCTATCAAAAGCCTTTCAAGAGAAGGATATTGGGTCTTAGATTTGTTCTCGGGTTCATGTCAAATTTCAGATATTACATATGGAAACATATTTCAAGTTTTATTGTTTTTTTATTATACATTTTTTTAAAGTATGCTTCTTTATGCTATTTGTCTTAACTATTTTTTTTTTTGGTGATTAGGTACAACAATAGCATGCTCTTTACAAAAATGAAGAAATTGCATATCCATTGATAATGATCCACTACAATGCAATTACATCAAGCAAAGAATTAATGATATTCAAGTTCTTCCAAATGAATTGCAAGAAGTTGATTTGAAGAAAATAGAGTTTAGTGAAACACTTGTGGCAAAGATGTCAAAAGAGCCTCAACCCCCATTAGGAGGGATGTTTGGAAAGGAGTATTTTGGGAATCTTGCAGATATAGAAGACCCAATGGAAGAGGACATTGATGTCCCTGAGAAAGCCAAGCTCCAGAAAATTCCAATTTCGATGAAGAATTTGGCCTACATGATATTGTTGATTAGTTTAATGTCTTAAAGAAAATGTTAAATTTGACAACTTTTGATAAGATATATTAGTATTGTTTTGACTTCCAGACTTTAATTTAGAAATAAAATTTCGATATATATTGTTTTTAATATGTTATTTACAAATATATGGTATATTTTTTCATGAATTTATGTCAATCATAACATTTTGGAATATAGTATGAAATAGTATCATTTTTATACAAAAAATTCTATGAAAAATTGAAAATGGTTGTAAATGCCTTTATTTTCTAGAATTTCTTAGAATTGTGTCAATAAAAATAGTAATATTTTGCCTATAAAAATGTCTTATTTTAAAGAAAAATTTGCATAATGTATATGTTTTTCAATATAACTTGCTTCTATATGTATGTTATTTTGTTAAATGTCAAAAAAATGCACTTGAAAATAGAAAGTAATAATATTTTACAACCAAGATGATTCACACGCCCAAAAAACATGCCTTAAATTGAAAATGTGTGATACCAGCATCAACCCTTTTTTAAATGGAGGTAAAATTAGCTACTAAAATTAGGAGAGAGAAAAACGAGAACTGTGTCGAGCTCTCGTTTCATAGTATAAGTGGTTAAGAAAGAATGAGAGAATCAGGGAATAGATGAGAATTCGACTATATGGTCCTTCAAACTGCAACTAAAACTCCTTCATTAAGCTCCAATGAGAGGTCTGAATGGCCTTTTCATCAACCAACTTGGAAAGGAATCCAACTCCCTTGAAATTGGTTCACAAGCAGTGAGAGTGAACGCTCACCGTAAAATGGACAAACAAAATCTCTCCGAAATTCCAAAGTCCAATTAACAAATGATCAAAATCCCTTCTAATTCCTCATGAAATCCTTTTATTAACCTCATGAGGCCTCCTAAGGTCTAATTTCCCTCCATGGGATTCCTCCAACTCATCTTAGTGGTTTAGTAACTCTCATGGCACATGTCTTCCTCTTCATGCTCCAATTCTTTCCCCAATTCGAATGGTTTCCTCTAATTCCCAAATTCGACCTATTGGTGGCTATTTTTAGCCCTGTCATGTCATATTTGTCTAATGTCTACAATCAACTCTCAATTTGTCATACTTGGCATAGAATCTTTCATCATTTGTTGTCATAGAGTGCATGGAATCTCCTTACAAGTGGCACACATTGTCTTCTAGTCTCTTCCTTTTCCATGGAAGTTAATCTCATTTACCAATTCGAATTCCTTGGATCATTATATGATATTTGAAACGGCATCACCCTCCAATAATGTTACATTACCCATGTGTTTGAATTTGGATGAAGATCATGCCAAGTGTGTGGAGAATCTAGTGACCCAAAGACTCCACAAGGTTCCAAGTGTCTTCGTGGACCCATGCCACCTTATTTTCTTAACATTTATAATTTATGTGACCCATTTAAATGTGAATATGGTAAACTAAAGTCCTTTTGGGTCCCATGGTCCCTTTATTACAAAATTTATGTCTCCATCTCAACCTAGGGAACTAGTAGGTTGGTGAAACATTATTTGCAAGTAACCTTATTTGAATGGGAACATGACAGGGAATGAGCTTGCAAGTATTCTTATTTGAATGAGGACATGACATGGAATGAACAAGGATGTAAATAGTTGGGAATGGAAAAGGTTCTAACTGGTTTCGAGCACATGGTTTTAATGGAAATAGGAATAATAAGAGTTTATTTCTAAAAACTCTTCTTCATTGCTAAATTAAAAAGCTTGTGAATTTGTTATGATATTTTAATGCTTAAATGACAAATCAATAAACTCTTATCTTAAACAATGTGTCACAAGGCCATAAAATTCATCAATTAAAAAAAATGTTTATAACTTACCATTCTTACTGTTCGTAAATGTCTTTCTTGGTCGTAACATATTTCTTATTTGTTTGCAAGGATAATATTAACTACACCTTTTAAATGTTTGACGGAAGGCTTATCGCCCCCTGGGCTATTGGGTTTGCTTATCTACGATTTGATCCTAGACTGTCTGACCTATTCCTTACTATATTTGCTATACATAAGGTTTATGTGTGCAAGCTTATGTTTTATCCTTACCCTACATACGATTTGGCATAATAGCTTGTGGGCTTTGTAAGCGATGAGGGGGGTGATAATTATATGGTATGACTAAATTAACATGCGATAATCCATAAGATGCTTGGACATATGTTTTACGCGTTGTAATAAGGTTCTTGGTTTACTTGCATAAGGTGCTAGCCCCGCGGGAGTTACATGTGAAGAGGGTGATAGTGAAAAGTATGGCTATGTTATAAAAGTTGTATGCCATAAGCTTTGCATATGGCCACGGGAGATACAAGGTGGCGACCAGCTGCGAGGTGAAGTTTTTAATGTGGTTTTTAATGACGTGTTTAAACTTTGTCATAAACTGTTGATTGCATGGGCAGACCCAGGTTTACTATAATCAATCAACAACACCCCTAACTCACTGGCCCTTTCGGCGACAGACCGCGAAGCGATTTGAAGTCTCACCCGAAGTGAATCTAATGGGTTGGCCAAGACTCAAGTGTCTTGGACCAGGTTCTGCGCATCCTACTTTTATTCTTCTTTCTCTTACTCCTGTGGGACACAAGATCAGCTATCTCTACGCATCACACGTCCTCGTCTACTCGCAGCACTTTTAGCCGTGCGATCCTTATCCACGCGCCAGTCGCACGGTTTCTTCCCACGTCGCACAACTTCCACTTACTCACAATATCTCCAACCTTATCGCACCTCTGCACACCGCGGGACACCCAACCTCTCCTCAACGCTAAGCCCTCAGCTCGCAGTATCGCGCACCGCAGCTCCTCTGCCGGTGCGATATCGCCTCCCTGCGATATCTTACCACTACGACTTTGCACTCTTAGCGTTGACTGTGTCGATGTGCGAAGCTCTACTTCCCAGAAGTTATATTGTGATTAAATGGTCATTAGAAACAGACGTAAAGGAGTCTTTAAGCAGCTTACTAAAATACTTCAACTTATCTCTATCTTCTTGCATTACCATGATCTGAACAATACATACATTCACTTACTGCAACTAACATCATATGCATAGCAACCAGTAACAATAAGCAAGTACAATCACATTCATGCAACACATGACACCCAGATTTAACGTGGTTCACCCCCAGGATGGGAGCTACGTCCACCAAACTGTGCTTCTATTATATATCTTGAGGGAAGTTAGCACAGTCTGTTGCACCACATGTGCAGCGCGAGATCTCTTCTAGATCTCTGACCTATTTCTATCTCTATATTGCCTTTCTTTCAATATATCCTTCCCTCTCTTCCTCTCTGTGGATCGTTACATACAGACTCAAATGACTCACAGACAAGCTAGGTATCTGGATCGTTACAACACAGTCTATCTGACTGACTCCTGAGTCTACTTCAAAAATGATCTACTGACCAACTAACGACTCATCCTATGAGCCAACCAACTGGCTAACTGACTGATTAGCTAACCCTTTACAATACAAAATGCAAGCTTTTATAGGCGGCCCGAAGGTCTCGCCATTACAACACTGTGGGCCTGTCCCAACAGTAAACCCAAACCCAATTAGTGACAATCGGTCCTCTCTGTCCTTGAGGTAGCCGCTTCCCATCACACCATAGCTCTCTGCGGTCTTCCATGCTTCCCGGCACTGACCATGGGTACTATGCATCGCTTCTCTTTCTGTCCTTCGCCTTCAATGCTTGAGCCTCGTTTCTCCTTCTTCTTTATGAGGGTCGCTGAGCCCTCCTGTCTTCCGCCGCTGCCTTCAATGCAGTGGTTGAGCTTTCTTCTCTCGGCCGCTCAGGTATCGTTGCCTTCTTGACTTTTCTATCCCAAAAGTCATGGTTTCTGGCTCTGCTCTCCAGCTGGAAACGTGCTACGGCGTCGTAGCTCTGCCTTGTCCTCTTTCTGCCAAAACTTATATCTTTCCGCCAAAACTAGCAGCTTCTTCTGTAGCTGCGGGACCCTGCTCCAACAGTCCCCTAACACTTACTTGTGGCTCGTCCTTGAGCCACCTGCAACAGGCTTCTCCTACTGCAACTTATCCTTCGCCTCCTGCGAAGTCTTCTGCAACTTCTTCCGAAGTCCTTCGACTTCGGTCTTCATTACCTCAACACATTCTCTTGGAATTTCGGTAACTTAGTTCGTTGGGCTCTCTTATCCTTTCTGCCCATATTCACGGTTTCGCTCTCTTCGTTCTTTCTTCTGCATGAGCGCTCTAGTGTTTGAGAAGTGTTCCACAGATATCCTTTCCTTTTTATCTGGGTTAGAACTTTTATCACAAGGAAAATCTGTATCTTCCAGCCTTCTCAAACCTTTCCTTCCAGCTAGAGCCTCGTGGACGGAGAAGAAGCAACCCATGAACTCCGCTCCGAGAACAAGCCTTTGTCCTCGTTCTGGAAGTCGCCCCTTCGTTGGGCTTGCAGTCTTCTTCCACCTCTCTTCTCTTCGAAGTGGTCCAAATCCATGTGCTGCTGCTGACCCTCAGGTTTCTGTTTCAGTACCTTCACCATGTTTCGTGCTTTTCTTAGCTGATCAGATAGGTCAGTGACCTTCTCCCGTTGCTTTATTTTTCTCATTTTCACCTTCCTTCTAGCGGGAGATTTCTTCTCATCAGTCTTCTGCTCTGCTTTCTTATCTTCAGTGATCGGCTCAGCGTTCTTCTTCTCCTTAGCAGAGACTTTAGTGACAACTTCTACTTCTGGCGCTTGACTCTTCATCCTTAGCAACTGTCTAACTTGTGCTGTCTCTAGTTTCACAACCTTGGGTGGCGTCGTCATGGCGAACGCATGGCCAGTACGTTCTTTCTAAACTTTACTTCTATAGGTTCGGCCTCAGTCAGAATTCGCTTGGCTCAATACTCTGGGCGTGCAGTGGCTTCAAACTCTGGGAGTCACTGTACTCTGCAACTTAATTGGCTTTGCACAGGGGACACTTAGCACTGCCTTGCATGGCTCTCGAGATTTGGCAACTGTACCCTTCCTACTTAAAGGATGACTGCTTTTATGCCGAAGGCATACTACCGGACGCAACGGTCCTCCTGGGTCAACCCCGTTGGTCATCATAATTACTTGGACGAGACCCTACCCGTCATTCTGATCTGTCATAATTGCTGAGATCTGATCACGTGTCCCTCAAAGCGTGCATATCCAGGCATCGGTGTCGTCGGGGATTTACCAAATCTGGAAAAATTTATTAAACTGCTGCCAAATCTACGGTAGGGGATACCGGTCATTTCTTCATTAACTACCTGTCAGATAGTGACTTGACTAGCCCACTGTTGGTTGCAAACTGGGTACGTGGCAGGGGGAAACATCTTACTGCTGCGATGCAACTCCGCATCACCTGCGCAAACAAACAGTGTTAAAAAATAATTTTTATTTATTTTTTTTTTTAGGGTGTAGACTCATTCCCGGTGCAATGCCTCCTTTCAACTACACTGTACATCTGCACCTTCATAAACTGTTCATGCTAGGGCTGAGAGGTGGGGAGGTTGTCACTATAGAGTTTCAGCCTACTGCCATTAATCCATGTGGGCAAGAGCTCCCCGTTCAGCTGGCTGAGCTGAACAGCACCTCCTTCTGTGACTCGTTGGATCTGGTATGGCCCCAGCCAATGCGTCTTAAACTTCCCTAGGAACTTGATGAATTTGCTGTCATAAAGGAGCACCAGGTCTCCGGTTTGGAAAGTCTTATTCTTAATGTGTCTGTCATGCCAAGCTTTTTCTCGGGCCTTCTGCACTCTCTGATGGAATCCAGCGATGAACCGGTCTTCTTCTAGGGAAAGCAGTTGTGCTAACCTTGCTTCGACTGTGTCCGTATCAGTCATCCCGGTAATCTGAGCGATTCTTAAACTGGGGAGAATATACTCCATAGGCATAACAGCCTCTTGTCCATATACTAAGCTGAAAGGTGTGTGTCCCGTAAGTTTCTTGCATGTGGTTCTGTATGCCCATAAGACAGCGTTAACTATGAGGTCCCAATCATTCCTCTGGCTATTACAGATCTTAGTAAGAGCATTTTCTAAAATCTTATTGAAGGCCTCTACTGTACCATTAGCCTGCGGGTGGTAGGGAGTGCTCTTATGGTGCTGGATCTGGAATTTTTCTGTTAATGCCTCAATAGTACTGTTCAAGAAATATGTACCTTGATCACTCATCAAAATTACTGGGCATCCAAACCTGTTGATGATGTTTTCAAAAAGGAACTGTGCAGCTGTAGCAGCATCACAATTTCTTACTGCTTTTGCCTCTGCCCATCTGGTGAGGTACTCTGTTCCGGTAATAATATATCTCGCACCAGTGCGCTTCCCTGGTGGGTTGATAGGACCCACAAAATCTATAGCCCATTTGTCAAATGCGCGCAGCATGACCTACAGTCGTAGCGGCATTTCATCGCGTCGCGAGGGTTTTCCTACCCTTTGGCAGATATCGCAGCATCTGCAAAAGTCCTTGGTGTCTTTGTGCAATGTAGGCCACCACAAGCCTACCTCTAGGATTTTCTGCGCAGTCGGTTTTCCTGCGAAATGACCTCCTGCGGTTCCTGAATGTGCTTCTCTGATAATAACGTATTTTTCATGCGGCATTACACATCTGCGTAGAACTTCATCTGGGCCTAACTTGTATAGGCATCCTGCAAGGAGGGTGAAGTCTGCTGCCTTAACAACCAACTGTTTCTTTTGTTGCTTAGTAAACTCATCAGGTGCTACTCCTGTGGTGAGGAATTGAATAATGTCGGCATAGTACTCATCTGTAATCTGTATGCAAAACAATGGCGCATCTGGCAGATTGTCTTCTAGGTTACTGGGCTCTTCTCCTAAGTCTAACCGCGACAGATGATCCGGTCCTGCATTCAGTCTTCCTGGTTTCATAATGATTTCAAAATCATACTCCTGGAAGAGGAGTAACCATCTGCAGATTCTTCCCCCTAACACTGGTTTATTGACTAGGTACTTCAATGCGGAATGATCAGTAAACATTTTAAACGAGGCGCCCAATAGATAGTGCCTGAACTTCTGCAGCGCATATACCATAGCTAAGCCCTCCCTTTCTGTTGTGGTGTAGTTCTTTTCCGCTGTGGATAGCTTTCTGCTGGAGTATGCGATGGGATGGTCAAGATCCCCTTCTCCTGGCTGGGTCAAGACGACTCCTAATGCGATGTCGGATGCATCCACATGTACATGGAAAGGCTTAGTCCAGTCCGGAAATACTAGGATGGGTGCTGTAACCATCTTCTCCTTAAGTATGTCTAGACTCTGCTGGCATTCCTCGTTCCATAGGAATTTTACATCCTTCTTGAACAATTTCTCCATCGGGGC
>LPNX010410044.1:878556-950629 GCA_001517045.1 Pseudotsuga menziesii | reverse complement strand
ATACACATTCAGTCGGCTTTACAGGCTGTCGTTAGAGTTGGCTCCCGTGGAATGTCTGCCCGAATTGCCAGTTAGAAGGGGCGGCGTTATATGAAACAGTTGTCCTTCCATCGCTGGTGGTCACCTTGAAGGAGAGGCTCTGCCCGTCCAAGTAAGAATTGCTTTGCCAGTTCTGTCCCCAGTTGCGTGACATGGCCTGCCACCCACTTTTTGACCCTTTTATCGAAACCGCGTGGACATCTCCAGCTCCTCCAACGTTGGAGAGGAGCACCAGGTTGAAGTATGAGTGCCCGTTGATGGTGAAGCGAATTCCTCCCTTCCTCAAGCACGGCACCCTGCAATATTTCAAGCCGCTTATATATAAATCAATAGACAGACAGACTGATACGGTGAATAACTCTAAAATTCTAAACAAAACAAATATGAAATTCACAATAAAATCACAAAGCTAATGAGGCTGGAATACTGCAAATACAGAATGGGCTGCAATATAAGAATTACCTTCTGTAGAGTATGGGGACAATCCCACCCTTGTATTTGGCAATCTTTTCAAAGGCGGGTTCAGCCATGTCAAAGTGCTGCAACGGTGGATTGCACCATCCACCGTTGTCGTTGGGGAGAGCGTTGTTTGGAGGGCAGAAGTTGGTGGCTGTGATTGTGACAGTACTGCCACCAGAACACCACTGGGGATCGTCGTTACATTTCATTTCGTAGCAGGCTCCGCAGCTCAGCCCGTTGTTGAACAGAGCAGTGCTAAGAGCAGCAGTATTGGTTCCATAACCTTGGCTGTACAAGTTCCCGTAACCGCACGCCCCTCCTGGAGCCAAAAATTCAGCCAAATTAAGGAGATCCAGCTAATCAATACAATGATGTCTATAATGAAATACATCAAAAGATATGAGATTGTGAAAGATTACCCATTGTCCCAGAAGCATCACTGCCACCATAGAATGTGGCGTGAGCAGATTCCCAACCGCCATATCCATGAGCTCCAGTTAATAACCAGATGAATGTCAACAATGAGACCATTGCAATGCTCTTTGCCAGTTCCATCGATCTGCAACAATATATCATGTTGATGCACAATCAGCAGAACCAGTGGAATTATTGCCCAGAACAGCGACTCGGCTATGAATAAATAGGTCTGTACCTCTCAAACGGAGGGAGGACTGAAGCAAATGCAGAAGACTTATTTGTTCGGATCTGCAATGAACATTGTGCACTATATATAGATATAGATGTGGATCCTTCCGACAACTGTAGCATTCGTGAATTAGAATGTATGTGTTTAATTTAGTAAGACTTTAGTAAACAGCATATGGGATGCAAACACATGTCTTCAACGATCCAGCTGCACATGCTCCGGGAACGAAGTAATGGCAGACATTGATGCAGAGCCAGAGTGGGTAAGTGGGCCTCAATGCCTCGTAGAAAGAGATATTTATCCATTTGACAATGGACGCGTTTTATAACAGATAACCTTATATGCCAACTTCATAGCAAATTCCATAACGCAACTGACACAGAAACTACAAAAGTAAAGACTATGGGCATTGATTACTGTCAATTTTACCTTTCATTTAATTTTAATAGTTCAGTTCGATTGTACCCAACTGGCTGGCAAGGTTGTCCATGGCTGCAAAGTTTTTTTTAATTTAATTTTAACAGCTCACTTCGATTGGACCTAACTGGCTGGCACGCTTTCCAAGGCTGCAATCTTTTTATTTGATTTAATTTAATAGTTCAGTTCGATTGCACCTAACTGGTTGGCGTGCTGGTTCATGGCTGCAATATTGTTTATACATTCTAAGCAATATTGTTTATACATTCTAAGCGATGAGCTGATGTTTTTGTGGGGTTTGGTTTTTATGAGGTGTCAAGTTTATATCTTCATAGTGAGAGGTTGATGAGGGGTGAATCAGTGGCGAGGATTGTGGCTGACTAGATGGAAGCTTTCTTAGAGGAGGTGTTGTCCTTCTTTAATGCCTGGTACAACTACTGTAACAGTTCTACTTGGGGTTGGACAAATAGGTCTCACACTCAAATTAAGGTTGGCCTCAGCGCAGGTTTACTCCTACAAAAATTGACTAAGGTTTACTGTTACATAAACTTAGACTAGGTGATCTACCCTAGCTCTAACTCAACTAGTGTACACTATGCATGTTTTGGGTGGAAAATATATATTGTTACAGAAACTTGAACTAGGTGATCTACCCTAGCTCTAACTCAACTAGTGTACACTATGCATGTTTTGGTTGGAAAATATATATAGTACCTGATTCCGAATGTATTAACAGGAAGAAAAAAATAACAACACCTTATTTATAATCAGAGGTGTTCTTGTGACTTAGATTATGCAAATCCTCAATTTGATAAACTTTAGATGATTTATAATTTGATTTTGCAATTTTAATAACTCAAAATTGTTATTTCAACAATTCTTATTTTGACAAGAAAACCCTAGATATTATGTGCAAATCTTCTAAAGTTAGTTTACTACTTTATAATTATAAGTGCTTTTATGAATATATTCTCTTGTGTTCTCCAACATTTACAATTATTATAAAAATTCTCTAAAATAATTTTTTTCAATGTTTTTTTATTTTTTTTATTTAATCCAATAAATTTGGTAAAAAGTTACATTTAAGTTTAATTTCATGGCCTTAAAAGTTCCTAGGATTTCTGAATTTACTTAAAACGTCCAAAAATCCATATAATTATATCAAATTTAGATTATTTACTTCACTAAATTTAGACCATACTAAAATTTTCAAAGCCATTTGAAAATAAGTGATATACTAATCTTGTGTATTTCTCCCTCTTCATTTAAATGCCACTTATAAATTCTACTAACAACAACCATGTTAATGAAAGGTAGAAAGGATCGTCGATCGTCGCTCAAGCAGCCGTCGCCCTGCCCTTCGTAGGGTTTGCTTGTGCTCGTGCTGCCTCAGGCCGCCCCCATAGCTGCGCCTGGGGGAGGGCTCTCTCCTCTCTTTGCTCCTACCTCCGTCGAAGAAGCATTCAAAAGGTTATTAACGTCACCTGGAATCAAACCGGTGGCCCCTTCCATTCCGAAGTTCATCAAGAAACTTGATGCAGTCCCTGAAATTGAACTTTCGATTGAACAACCCATCAAGATCGCTCTGGCTCTGGCTGAGCGAGGATTGGTAGGCCAATTCATGGGGCTATGGCCATCAACAAGAACCACGGACGATTGGATCCAAAGGAATTAGAGGCCTCAGCTCAAGAACATTGTTACCTGCTACCCAGTTGGACGAGGGTTCTTCATTTTTGAATTCATATCCAAAGAAGACTGAGATCTTATCTTCAGAAGCGGCCCATACTTCATGGGTACCCCAAGGCCTGTATCTCAATAGATGGACTCCGGATTTCAATGCTAAAGTTGATGTTCTGAAGGAAGTTCCAGTGTGGGTGAGGCTTCCAAACCTCCCAGTTCACTGTTGGAACATACAAACCCTGGAAAAAGTTGGGAATGCTCTTGGGAAATACATCGATAAAGCCGAAAACAAGGGCCAATACTCTTGTGCCAGAATCTGTGTAGAGGTCGATCTTGAAGCAGGGCTGCCTGAGGCAGTTAAACTAAAAGTTGGAGCTTGGCACCATCACCAAAAGCTGGATTATGAACAGCTACCATTCAAATTCCGTCACTATCATGAACATGGACATTTCCAGAGAAACTGCCCCAAAATACAGGCTCCTGGGGAGGGAGAAGGCTGGCAAAAAGTTAAGAAAGGGAAAACGACTACCAAAAACCAGGAAAAAACGGTTGCAGGGGGCATGCAGAACCAGCCGTCAAGTTCAAATAAATCTAACCAGGAAGCCACAAAAGTTGCACCAATCGTTATTCAAGACGATGAGGAACCATAGAAGATTAGAGCCCCAGCTGGAAAAGACCCGGCTTTTGTAAGCATTGAAGGAAATCAAACTGAAAATCAGCCTAGCAGTAAAGAAGTAGAGTCCCAAGTTGCAGATCCATTGGAACCTGGGGAAATACCCCAACCCGATCCAGGAGTTTCGACGGCTGCTGAGGCCCCCAGAACCTCCAAAGAAACAAATGAAGACTTCTTGCTACTAGAAACGGATCCAGGTGAAGAGACGGACGAGGGTGCATCATCAAGCAGTTTGCATGTTGTTCCCATCAAAAACCCAAGAGGGAGGAAATCAAAAAAGAAGAAAAGAGAGGAAGCAACATACCTAGCTGTCCTTGAAGGATCGCAAAAAACTCTAAAAAGCATTATGCACACCAGATCTAAAAAAGGAACAGTTTCGGCCTCAAAAGGGGCCAACCCCACCTCCCATAGTACTTAATGCGGTACATTTCCTGGAATTGCAGAGGCTTAGGTTCTACTCTAAAAGAAGAAGCAATGAAAGACCTGGTCCGAATTCATAAACCTGAGATTCTGCTAGTCCAGGAGACAAAACTGGAGGAAACTGCTATCCTCCAAGCTGGGAAAAAGTTCTGGAAAAAAGGTCCTGGGATTGCCAACAACTCCAGAGGTGCTTCTAGAGGCATTGCCACCTTTTGGGACTCCACTTTGTATGACCTTGAAGCTGAAGAACATGCGTTGCATTGGGTTTTCACAAAGCTCATCCACAAACTATCCGGACGAATTGTAAGTCTTTTCAACCTCTATGTCCCCGTCTTGCATTCGGAAAAAAAAGATTGCTGGAATATGTTAGAGTCCTTTCTTAACTTGCAGCAACTAGAAAATATCATAGTAGCAGGCGACTTGAATGTCACCCTTGCCGCCAATGACAAAAAAGGAGGCACGTCGGTCAGAGATCCAGCGAGGGAATGGGTCGAAGATATCATCCTTGGATGGGATCTAATTGATATAAAGCCTATTAAAGGAAATTTTACTTGGACTAATAAGAGAATTGAACCTGATCATGTTGCTGCCCGGCTTGACAGGTTCCTAGTTCACTCTTCCTTTCTCTCCATGGGCCTCTTAGCCTCTTCCAGAATACTCCCTCATTGCACCTCCAATCATAAGGCCATCCTTCTTGAGTTGGCTCTAAATCAAGACTTTGGCCCGATTCCCTTCCGTTTTAGTCCGCTCTGGATCCAACATGAGGATTTTTTGCAAGTAGTTTCCGACTCCTGGAAAACCCAAATAAAAGGATCGTCGTCCTTCATCTGGGAAGCAAAAATAAAGAGGCTAAAACATGACCTGAAAGACTGGGCAAGGCTCATTACCTCTCCCATATCAAGAAGGAAAATAGCTCAAGCCAATCTGGAAACTCACCAAATCTACATGGATGCCTCTCCCGTATCAGAATGCCTCCTAAGAAAGGAAGAGATCCATCAGAAAGCATTCTTCTCGGCCTGCAGGCTGGAAGAAGAATATTGGAGGCAAAAATCCCGAAGTCTCTCGCTCTTAAGTGGGGACAAAAACACAAAGTACTTCCATAAGCAGGTCGAGGCTCGAAAGAACTACAAAGCGGTCTCTGAAATAAATTTTCAAGGAGGTCTGCTCAAAGACTTTGAGGGCATAAAGCAGGAAGCCGTGGCTACTTTCAAAGAGATATTCACAGCTCCCATAGAGGACCCGCTTGACACTTCCTCCCACCCGTTTGATCTCATTCCTCCTCTTATCAATCCAGAGGAAAATAACTTTCTTACCACTCCAGTCACCATGAATGAGGTTAAAGGTGCCCTTTCGATTATGAAACAGACAGCGCCCCCGGACCAGATGGTTTCACAACAAGATTCTTCACTTGCTGCTTGTCAATAATCAAGTTTGATCTCTTAAAAATGGTCCGGTATTCTCAAATGGTCAACAAACAGGGAGGCAGCACCAATTCTTCCTTCCTTGCTCTGATCCCGAAAGAAAAAGGTGCCACCTCCTTCAATCGATTCAGGCCGATCTCTTTGTGCAACACAGGGTACAAGATTATAACCAAGATAATAGACACCGGGCTTAAAAGAATTCTGCCTAGGATTATCCCGGAAAATCAAGGAGGATTCATTAAAGGAAGGAAAATCCTCGACAACATCATTCTTGTCCAAGAAGCAATACATTCAAGCTATCAACGCAATGAGAAAGGTATGGTCATTAAACTTGATTTAGCTAATGCTTTTGACCGTGTTAGGCATGAATTTCTGTTTACAGTTATGGCAAAATTTGGCTTCTCATTCGCCTTTATAAGCTGGGTCAAAGGATGTGTGTGTGGTCCGTGGATAGCCCCTCTAGTTAATGGAAGGCCTACAAGTTTCTTCAAAGCCTCTAGAGGTCTAAGGCAGGGCTGCCTGCTGTCCCCTCTCCTCTATTCCATTCAAGCGTCAATGCTCAGTTTTCAGCTTAATCTTTGTCAGGAAATCCATATGCTTCCAGGTCTAAGAATAGCGAATAATGTTCGGGACATAAACCATGCTCAATTTGCAGATGACACTCTGTTGTTAGGGGGAGCAAACATCCATTCAGCTGAACAATTTAAACAAGAGGTGGAATTATACAAAGAGGTGTCTGGAAGTAAAATAAATTTCCAAAAAAGCAAAATCTTCAGCTGAAAGTGCTCAGCAAGAGAGCTAAGGGAAATAGCTAAAACGCTTGGGATGGAAGGCACGATGGACTGGGATAGCTTCATTTACCTAGGCATCCCCATCTGCAAAACCAAAATCAAACCAGCAAAATGGGAGCCTATTTTAGACAAACTTAAAGTCAGAATTCAAAGATGGAGCGCCAAGTGGCTCAACCTAGCAGGGAAGACTATTCTTATAAAAGTTGTACTAAACAGCATGCCAATTTACCAATCTTCAATACTGCTCGCCCCAGGTTCGGTAATTCGCAAGATTGAAGGACTGCTCAGAAAAATTATTTGGGAAGGGGGCAAAGGGAATGAAAAGAAACTCCACCTCGTCAGTTGGGATAAGATCCAAAAACCTCGTGATGAAGGAGGGCTTCAAGTGCGGAGTTTAACCATCCAAAATCTAGCTTTAGGAGCAAAATTGCTCTAGCAGATGATCACAGGGAAAGAAAGCTGGAGCAAGGAAGTTCTCAGCAAAAAATACTTCCCGGGAACAAGGAAGCGGTGCCTGGACACGCAACCCCCTCTCAGAAATGGTTCTCCGGTTTATAACTTATGTATTAAAGCGCTGGAGCCTTTCAAAAGGAATCTATACTGGATACCAGGGAATGGGAAAACAATCAAAGTATGGGAAGACTCCATCCTGGGAGAAACTCCAATTGGGTTACGCATGGAAGTGGACAACATCAAACACTGGCTATTGGATAAAGGAGCCACCTCATTGTGGGATCTGTCAGCATGGGAAGACAACAACTAGATTGGCTGGGATCTAGGCGACCTCCCTCCTGAACTAGAAGCAGAAGCTGAAATTCTAACAAACCTCCTCCAAGGAAAATCTCCAATTAAAAAAGGAATCAGAGATAGAAGAGGGTGGGGAAACAAATCAGAAAATTATTCAACCTCATAAGGTTACAAGAACATCCAAGCAATCCCTTATGCTGCTCCCAATCCTGTGGTCTGGAAGTTTCTTTGGTCAAAAGCCTTCATCCCGAAAATTGACATATTTTGATGGACGCTGGCCCACAAAAGCATTCTTTCAAGAGAAAACCTAAAGAAAAGAGGTATGGAAGGCCCAACTCGATGCCCTCTTTGCAAAAACGAAGAAGAAACCTCGGATCACATCATCCTTGGATGTCAATTCTCCAAATAGGTGTGGATAAAAGCTATGAGGCTAAATCTTGGCATCAATCTTCCAGACACTGTCCAGGGTCTTCTATCCAATTGGATGAATCTCTCTCCGTTTCAGCTGGCCAAGAAAACTCTGCTCCAAACTGCATGGAATTGGATTCCAAAAGCCATCGCTGGAAAATCTGGATCGAGAGAAACAATCGAATCTTCAGGGAACAAGAAAATCAACCCACTAAAATTGCAATTCAAGCAAGAGCAATTCTAGGGGAAGCTCTGGATCACGACCTATCCCTGAAAGACACTATTCAACTTCTGCCTGAAGAGTCACAATGGTTAAGCATGATTGTTCCCAACCTTCAGAATCGAACCCTGCCAAATCAACCTCAAACTGCCCAGTGGGAAATTAGGCTTGATGAACTTGATTTCATCAGCTGGAAATCTTCTCTGAACGAACTATGCCTCTTCTTCGACGGAGCTTCAGAGGGTAACCCAGGCTTAAATGGTGGCGGTGGAGTGATCATCTCGGCTAATGGAAATGTGCTCAGCAATTACTCTTGGGGCCTAGGTACTGAATCAAATAATATAGCAGAATTTTGTGGACTCCTGCAAGGATTAAGGATTGCGCTATCCAAAGGAATTGCCAAGCTGTCGGTCTTTGGTGATTCAAACTCTAATAAGGAAGAAGCGCCCCTCTCAACTTAAACTGGCTCAAATTTACCAGAAAATTCGACTTCTAAGTAAAAAATTTCAAACCAGTAGATTCTTCCATGTGCTTCGGGGGCTAAACTCTCTGGCAGACAAAGAAGGCAATCGGGGGACCCTCTTGGGCAGAGGTATCTTACTCAAAGATGGAGTTGAACTTCGATGTGACGTCCCCTAGCTGTAGTAGATTCAAGATCAAAAGCCAGCGATTTCATTTGCGCTGCAGTGCACCTGTGTACCACGAATATTCACCTTCTCCTGTCAATGCCAGAAAATCTCTGCAAAATTGCATTCGATCAGGGTCTTCTCGTGACTTTGTTTCCCTCCCTTCTTGTTATTTAATCAATGCATTACTCATCCTTCATTACAGTAGTGAAGTTGAAGATCCAGCGAATAGAATACCCTGTGAAGAACCACGGAATAGATTTCGCTGCGCGGCCAAGGAGAATCCTTCCTATACTCTGTCAAAAGCTAGCTCTGCTCTCTCTCTAAACTATCTGAACCAGGAAAAGGCTATTAGTTGTTCGCAATGGCATCACATGGATCTTCCTCAAACTTCGGACCATCAATGGAAGAAAGGATCGAATCATTGGAGAACACAATGGGGAGGCTCAGAGCACGAGTGGATAAACAAGACAAGCTCCTACAAACGACCAATCAGGCAGGAGAGCAAACCTGGGACATCCTCAACGAAGATATCAGGAAGCTTCGCGCAGATCACTCGACCTCAACAGAGAACCTGGAAGACTTCAAAGAAGAGACTCATACCAGTTTCAAGGACGTTGCAAATACCCAAGGAGACTTTTGGAAACGCATCAGTGCTCTGGAAACTGCTGTCTCTAAACTGATTGCCAAACTTGGCAAATGAAAAGCACAAAGCTGGAAGTCTGAAGTCCCTTATTCTCAAGCTGCGTCACTCTCTTATGTTCGACCTTCGTTTATTTGCCTCTTTAAATTATTGTAATCAACCCATTGGGATGCTTTGGATACCTAGATCCATTTTGAAATAGAATCTAGCTCAGCTATGGAGCACTGTAACTCTGTCAAAGCCTGCGGTAGCCGTTTTACCGGAATCAATATATTCTATCCCTATGTTTTAGTTAAAAAAACAACAACCATGTTAATAAAATTATATGTATAAGTAGAGAGCCATATCACTATTGGAGTTATCTTAATAATTGTATCATTATTGGAGCTAATCTAATAGTTATCCATTAGAGTTGAAGTTAAGCTAACAATTATAAATTTATTGGAGTTAACTTAATAATTGTATCATTATTGGAGTTAATCTAATAGTTATCCATTAGACTTGAAGTTAAGCTAACAATTATAAATTTATTGGAGTTAAGCTAATAGCTGTATCTAACACTTTGTTGAAAAAAAAATATTAGTAATTGCAGTTCAATTAAAAGTCATGATTGGAGTTGAAGTTAAGCTAAAATTGTATCATCATTAGAGTTAAGCTAATAGTTGTATCCGATAATCTAATAGTTGTATCATCATGATTGGGCATGTTAAATAAGCTATTTTTATTTTTATTTTTAATTGTTAATTATGAATTATACTTGTCTCATTCTCGTCCATAAATGAAAAAACATAAATAATAGTTCACTATAAAATGATAAGATATAATGTTTATCTAAATAATAATAAACTTATCATATTCACTCACATACTATTTATAAATTCTATTATAAACTTATCACAGTGCTTCATCTAAGCTTCATGCAAATATTTTGTTTTTATCTCTGTGTTATTATTTATTAATCATTTAAATATATTATAATTGATATTATTTTAAATAATTTAAAGAGAAAAATTAATATAGTCATGATAATAAAGAATTCACATTAACTGTATAGAAACCCACAATAACTTTATAGATGCCATATCATATTTAATGGCAGTTTTATAACTTTATACAAACCCACAATAACTTTATAGATGCCATATCATATTTGATGGCAGTTTTATATCTTTGTTTGAAACTAAATAACTAGTTTCTTTATTTTTAAAGACAAGGGACTTTGCTTTTTAAATAAAAGTAAAGGTCTAGAGGAAATTTGAAGTCAGTGATTATTGGGCAGCTTTTATTGACACTGCTTTCATTACTGTCATTCAGCTCATTTGTTAAATCATTTGTGGGTTTGTATTGACAGTAACGCAGCAGGATAAGTTTAACATCTAATTTACTTTTTTGACGTTTATAGAATAATTATGACTGATACTCATAATTGCCACTCTACTTCCGCTATACCCCGAATCTCCTTAAAGTAATATCCAATAACATACAAGGATCTAGTTCATGCCAAGCTGATGTACTTCATACATTAAAATATAAAACCAAAAGTTTAAAAAAATTGACATTGGAGTTTTATTCAAATTTGTTGGATATGGAGGCCTCATTATCTAATTTTTATTAATCAATTTGGTAACAGACATGCAGCACCCACCAAGTCCTTATCGACAGACAGAAATAAACTAAAATACGTTACGGTCCTTATCGACAGACAGAAATAAACTAAAATACGTTACGTAAAGGAAATATATTGTCGGTCTGAGGTGAAATAAAATTGTAATGGAAATGGAAGACACATCATCTATCTTTACAGTCCACAGTCCGCCATTAAAAAGCAGTGCATTGCGTCAATCAGTGAGTTTAATTAATTTAAATCTAGTATACAAAAATTTNTATATATATATATATATATATATATATATCCATCCTCCAGTCCAGACCAGAAGAAGGATTACATAAATCACGTGACGTTTTTAATAACGAGATTCCAATGTTCTCTGAATTGTGAAATCTTTCAATGCCGTTTGGACCGGCAGCCATCACCTTCTGTGTCGTTTCCATGATGAACCGTGAGGATCGCAATGACTTTTGTTTGGTGGATGAACACGATGAGAGCTAAAAGTGGACGGTTAAAGTTAAATTGACGGCATTTTCAAATTTTAAATGTTAACTATTGGCATGCATGGTTATTTGTAAAAGAGATCATGGATATCTATATTTAATTTGTCATTAACATATTTATTTATTGTGAGAAAAATATGAGAACAAATATTATATAAATTTGAATTTAATGACAATTACTATATATATATGTGTGCGCCAAGTAGTGAAACAAAGATGCTAAACACTAAAATTATTATATATCTAAATTTTAAAAAATTAAATTTAATATTAATTCTTTTATATATTGTTATTATTAAATATTTACTTTGACCTTTCCTAACTTTATATGTTTTATAAAATAAATTATATTATTGTTAAATATTTATTTTTACTTTTTCTAACTTTATATGTTTTATAACATAAATTATGTTATTATTAAATATCTACTTTTTAAAATTATGTTATTATTAAATATCTACTTTTTGACCTTTCCTCACTTTAGTGGACCTTATTTGAACAATGATAATGCTTATATTGTTGCAATCTTTTGCATTTTTTTATATTAATATATAAAAGGCTGTACTTAGTAAGCATGTCATTATAGGTTCATCTTAGTTTTATAAATTATAATTATCTAATTTTTTAAATAATGAATTTGATGTCATTTTAGTTTTATAAATTATACTTACCTAATTTTTTAAATAATAAATTTGATGTGTATCTTAAAAAATGTTTATATTGATGCAATTTTTTGCATTTTTTTATATTAAAATATAAAACATCATAAAGATGTTGTACTTAGTAAGGATGTCATCATAGGTTTATCTCAGTTTTACAAATTATAATTATTTGATTTTTTAAATAATGAATTTAATGTGTATCTTAAAAAAAAATTGCTTATAATGATGCAATTTTTTGCATTTTTTTATATTAAAATGTAAAATACCAAAAAGATGTTGTACTTAGTAAGCATGTCATCATATGTTCATCTCAGTTTTATAAATTATAATTATCTATTTTTTAAAATAATGAATTTGATGTGTATTTTAAAAATAATGATATCTAAATATATCATAGTTTTAAAATCAAAATAATTTAAATTAATATATATTAATATACCTATATTATATTATATAAAAATACTTTGTTACAAATGAATATAATTAGTTTATAAATTTATAAATTAATATTTAAATATAAGTATTAGTATATTTGAAATTAAAATAATTTAAACTAATATAATATTGGTACACCTTAACATCTTTATAAATCGAATACACTAAACATGCACAGAGGCATGCAGATGTCACTTTGCTATGAGGTATTTAAAACACGAATTTAGGATTAAAAGGGTTTAGGAAAATCTTTCTCACCTTGAAATTGAGTAATGGATTACTTACGACAAAGTAAACCTCGTCCCATGGTCCTTAGGTTACAATCCAATCCCTTTTAAAAAATTTAAGGCTATCAAGGTAACCATTTCAACCCCAATATGTAACTCTCCATAAAATAAGAATTTAACTATGAGTAAAGGAAAATTTCTTTAAACCCTAAATCCTATGTTTCCAACGAAATGCTTACCTTTTGATTGAAGTCTGGGCCTACTCTCGATTCATTCAATTGATTGAGTAGCCACTCCTTTGGTCCTCTTTTCCTCACCTATCAAAACAGAGCATTATTTTTTATTTCTTAAAGTGTGAAATTGAACTAATATGTTTTGACAAAACTAACTTGGGCATAGAGTTATACCTTCAGCGAGTGCTTAGAGAGATGAGGGTTCTTATCCTCCAAGCTCTGCATTCTTTCTCTGCCCTGCACACAAACCAAAAATAAGAAATTAGGTCTTCCTTTGTTTCCTGCGAAAAAATCAAATAGATTAGAGTTTTCAAATCTTAAACAAACTTATTAACTTTCTTTTTTGCGAAACTCGTCGGCCTGGGAAGCTCGTTCATCAAATACTGAAGGAAATTACACCTGGAGCCTTACACCTTACCACACAGAAACTGAAATAGCTAGAAGACTGTGCAAAGGATGAAACTCAGTTGAAACTAGCTGATAAAAATACTGATAGCACAACTTAGGTGTTTGTTAATTGAGCAGATCTCTACAAGTCATGCCTAGAGGAAATTTAAAAGCAAACAAAGCACAATCGTGCAACAAAGAAACCCATAAAAACCATCAAGCAACCACCACAGGGAAATAGAGAAAAAAAACCTCCACGATCGATTAACTACACTAAACTCGACATAAAAACCCTAAAATTTCTTTCGACGATGTGGATCGCGTGGAGTATAGATGTAGGGGCAGGATCTACCTTCCCTTTTAAGAAAAGCATTTAGAGCCTTCCTTCAACATTAAATTGGCATGGCTTCTTTGTCAACTCACACGCCATGGTTTAGAACAGCATAAAAAACTTCATTTAAATACCATCTTAACTCACTAGTTGTCATCCATCCTCGTCATTCATCTTTAAAGAACCCTTGAGCGCATACCATAACCTTGGCATAGTTTTGTAACATAGGTTATGTCGTGTAACCCTTGTGACTCCCTTAAGTCGCATAACATTCTTTAGCCTAGGTTGTTTCAGCACAATACTTTAACTTAGGGTGTTTCAACATAATACTTTATCCTAAGGTCTTGTAGCATAGTACTTAAATAGCTTATGATGAATTGCATCATAGTTCGTTAGCATAAGGTGTTACCCCTTAGTACTTTAGCATAGAGTGTTGCAACATAGTACTTTAGCATAGGGTATTTCAGCATAGTACTTTAGCATAGGCTATGCAAAGAAACACATTGTAACATTAACATATCACATTGTCGTAAAGCGGTGATTCTCAAAGTGTCATAGTCGGAGTTATTACCGGACGGACAATAAGTCATGTCTTCATACATACAAGAAAATGAATTAGAAGTATTCATGCAAAACAATGGAACTCAAATTACGACTAAGAAAGCAAACTACGACATTTAAATAAAAAGAATTATTTTTTATGGTGTAATTTTTGGGTTCGTGACAAAATATATATAAACAATTTGTTATAGATAAATATGGATTCGTAAACCTATTTTTAAATAAATTTTTTAAATTCAAATAAAAAATTGTTTATTTTAAGTTTATAATTTTATTTTTAAATTTTAAATTTAATTAAAAATTAAATTCTATTCATTTTATTTTTTTGACACATGAAATCTATATATCACTTATTTGCTTACCCACCAAGACATCATACAATTAATATCATGAAAATTTTAAAGCATTCATACTTATTTAAAAGTGTATAAATCTTGGCAAATATTATCAATTCTTAAAATGTAACTATAAAATATTTGGCAATATTTTTCCAAAAATTTTCAATTTTTAAAGATTTTATATAATTTATATAATAATTTGGATTTTTTTAAATTGAAAAAAAAATTACCCATCATGCCAAAAACAATTTGGAAAAAAACATGAAAATTTAGCCCATGGATTAGATTCTTCCCCTAAATTTTTTCTTGATTAATACTCAATGTTCCAAAGCACTAATACCATACAGAATAACACAAAATACATAGATGATATACTTTACAAACCAAGAAAATATTAGTAACATCGGAAAAAACAATTATGCCCAATGAAAAGAATTGATATCTTCATTATAAGTTGTAATGGTGACCAACTTTACAAGAAAGCATTTCTATGCAATGAACTAAATGATCTCCCAAATTTATAGAGACTCACCTAACAACCTATGAACTTTAGTTGACTCAATTTACCTACAAATTGTTACCTTTAAACCTGTCACTTCATGGTTCTTGTAAAAGTGTGTTATAGGTCAATTCAGTATTTTAGACCTTTCTCATTGTAGTTTTTCACATCTTTAGGTTTCCTAGTGAATATTTACACATATACAACTACAAACTCAATTTGCAATGTTATTTATTCACAATATTACAATTATAACACACATAGAACAACTTCAAACTTCCTTTCTTACATCTGAACATTTATATTTACACATATACAACTACAAACTCAATTTGCAATGTTATTTATTCACAATATTACAATTATAACACACATAGAAAAACTGCAAACTTCCTTTCTTACATCTCAACATTTTTGTTATTGGTCTTGAGAACACCACAACCCAACTACAAGACATTACATGTCCTAGTTCCTAATCTCACTCAAATCATAAATAAACACTACATGTCCTAGTCTTCAATCTTTTTTTTTAACAGAAACCTAGAGGATATTGTATTTATATAAAAAAGTTGTAACCAGCCAAGCATACAAAAAATGAGGTTTGAGACCTGCAAAATATATTGATTGTACCCAAAATTCCAGAAATGTTTGTGCTGGAAACTAAAGACTTTAAACATGCAACTATGCCAAAATAAACTTATATCACCCTTCGAAGGGTATATGAGAACATAGACACATAAAACCAAAATGCAGAAAAACATAGAATACCATTTGAGTTTGGATTACTCCCGTTTCTTTCCTTTTGGGTCTTTTATTAGCTGGACCACTGAGGTTTCCTCCATTGCCTTATCTCTGATAGGGGAGTCATGAATATGGCTACTTTGGTTCATATTGACCAACTTTTGTAAATCCTCCTTCATGTAGCCAATTGTGCCCATTAGCTCATGAAAATCTCAATGGTTGTCTTCTATTCGAGCGTCATGGTTCCCCATCTGTCAGGCCATCTATTTGAGTTCTTCCATTATTGAGCTACCTGTTGTTACACCTTTATTCATAGTGGCATAGAGCCATCTTAAGTGCTTCTTGATATCCTTGAGAGATGCTTGTAGGTCGTCCAAAGTGACATCCCTAGCTTCCATATATGCCTAAGACAATGTTAATTCGGAGTGTGCAGCAAGAAATTTCGCTTGAGAACTGGGAAACCAGTCCTTTTCTGCAATGCTTAAGGAGCCCAATGAAAAGGAGAAAAAGGCTCTGCAAGGGACGAGTTCACGGCGCTATCCTTTGTTGCACCAGGAAGCAAATTCACTGCAGCAGGAGAATAACCATTAATTGCACCAAGGTTTTCATTCGCTGCTCCAGGTAGAACATAGCCTATCGCAGTGCAAGCAACCTATGAACTGGAAAATACGTTCACTGGACCATGAAATTCATTCACTACACCGTCGAAAACAAGCTCTACACCAGATGAAACAAGAGAATAATGACCATATGGAGATGGATGACACTTCATTAGGAATTTTTCTTGGACTCATGCAAGAGATATAATCCCATTGAGCGGGCTTGGGGACGCATTAAAGCTCGTCACATGGGCTGTGAGGAGACAGTTGGGCGTCGGAGACCATGCACCCTGCCGGCTGGAGGAGCGACGGTAAGTGGGGACTTCCCCCTGTTCAAAAAAAAACCTTTTTTTATTTAACAATGTAAAATAGAGGGGAGGCCAAACGCCAACCTTAGACCACACTTGGACCCCTTTATCCTTGCAAATTTTCCTAAGGGACATAAATTATGTTTTTCGAGTTGCCCTTCACCTTGGAATATCCCATTTTTAACTTGGCTCCTTGGTTTTCCAGCTTATCTACATTGGAATTGTTACCTCTGAGAATGTGGAAATATGAGACTTGAGCATTTACAGAGACTTGTCGAATTCACTCATAGATTCTTCAAATTTTGATTGCTCCTTTGTTGTAACCATTGATCATTTTGTTGATTACTTGTTTGGAATCTCCCAAGACAATTATTTTGGTGATCTTTAGTTTCTTAGCCAGCTCCAATCCAAAGAAGAGCACAAGCCATTCAGCTTCATTATTGGTTTTTTGACCAAGTCCCTAGGCATAAGACGACACTGTATTTCCTCTGGGATCAAAGATGATCCCACCCGCACCTGCCTCCCCCCTACCTAGTCTTCAATCTCACTCAAACTTTAAACATACATTACATGTCCTAATTGTCAATCACAATCAAACTATAAACATGCATATTACATGTCCTAGTCCTCAATGGTTACATTGTGGAATTCATAATAAACAAGTGCATCATGGCAGCAAATACCTGTCGAGGTTGGTAGGTAGAAATAAATAAACAAAATCTTTAGGAGTTGTTGTTTTGGGGTGTAACTCAGGTTTTACATAAAATGAGCTCAAGAGTAGTCTTTAATGACTGACTTTCTAATACTCCAAAGGAAATCATAAAATGATTTTCGCTTCACATTAAAGATTTGTTGTACATAAAAATAGTAAATATTGAGGATGTGATTTGGTATGCCACATTAAAAGTAATTATGTTTTTTTAGTTGCATTTAAATAAATGATAATAATTGTGGTTTTCTAATCATGTTCAAATAAATGATAATAACAATTGAAGTAAGTATGTAACTGGAATATTTTAACCTCACAAAATACTTTATTTTTTCGAAATAGAATGGAAAGCGACACATAATGTTTATATAGACTACTTTAAGTTAACTAAACTAAATTTTATAACATTAGAGAGAATTTGAGGTCAAAAATGGGCCTCCTAAGAGATGTACTACAAAAATATAAGATATATTAAAATATTATGAGTTAGGGGTTTTATGGGGTAGGTATATATAACAACTCATCTCCTACACTACTTTTTATGCACAATATAAATAACCATGGTTGAGTTACTTTTCTAAATTGACTATAAATAAAATTAATAAAATAACTCTACAATGATGTGACTATAAAAAATTATTGTCTTTTAGAATTTATTTGTATTGAACTTGTAAATAAAATTAAACAAAAAAGAATTTAATTTATATGCATAACTAACATATTTTTTTCATATAAATATCATTCATGAATTTAATTTATTTTAAAAGTACAAGATTCAATATATATATATTAGTTTGACATTATGATATTAAATACAATTGAGTGAATATATAATTTAAAATTAAAAAACATGAAAATGACAATAGATTATTTTATAAAAAATATGAAAAAACATTTTTATGAATTATCACTTTACTTGAAAATGACAAGAATGTTATTTTATGAGAAAGTGAATTGTGAGTACTTTACTTGAAAATAATAATAATATTATTTTATTAGAAAGTGTGAAATGACTTTTATTGTGAGTACTTCACTTTATGACTTAAAATTACTTGTACCACTACCTTGGTTAACTATGGGTTTTCATCCACCATAGAAAATGTGACAAATAAGCATTCTTAATTCATGCAATGCCACCTCAACCATGGGGGGTGATGTCATTTACTAGAATGTAATTGGTTGATTTTTATAGTACATTTTGGTCCTTTTGAGGCCCATTTTTGACCTCAAATTCTCTCTAATGCTTCTAACTTCAAGAATGATAAGAGAAATGAGAAATTTTATACTATTCTAACTTCTAACTTCTAACTAAATTTTATTGCTTGGAAGGATAAGAGAAATGAGAAGCCTGACAAAGGAAGAAATTATTCAAAACTTCTAACTTCAGGAATCAGCAGAAGCAGCCATCACAAGCTATGAGTAAGCCAGCTAGAGTGATGGGAGAAAAGCCAAGAGATCCACAACAGAACAGAGAACCACTCCAATGCTGGAAATGTGGAGGACCCCACATGCACAGGAATTGTCCACTTGAGGATGGGTATGTGAGGCAAGCTCATAACATTGAAGAAGTTGAAACTGTGGGTCAAGTTGAAAGGACTGTCCCTAGGATATATGCAGCACTGGAGGACCGCCAGGAAGATCATCAGTCAGCTATGGTTGAAGTTGCAGGGAAGATTGTTGAGCAATCTGTTTTTGTTTTGATTGACCTTGGATCTACTCACAGTTATATTACTCCTAGAGTAGTTGAGATTTGTGCTTTTAAGAAGTTAAATCATAGCAAATCATGGTTAGTTCAGCTAGCCACTGGGACTAAGAGAAAGGTTAGTGAGATGGTAGATAAATTTCCATTGGTTATGGATGGATTGGTCACTTATGTAGATCTAAATGTTCTACCACTTGGTTCCTATGACATTCTCATTGGAATGGATTGGTTAGAAGCTCATAGAGTTAAGCTTGACTGTTACAACAAGACCTTTGAATGCATAGATGAAGAAGGCAACTTAAGGGCTATAAAAGGCATTCCAAAGGTGATATCTGTTAGGCATATTTCAGCAATGCAGCTGAAGAAGTTCTATAGGAAAGGTTGCAGAGTGTATGCAGCTCATGTTTTGGAGGCAGTAGAGAGTGAAACTCCTAGGTTGGAGGACTTTCATGTGTTGCAAGAATTCGAGGGTGTTTTCCCTTATGAAATTCCAAAAGGGACATTGATTTTGATTTCACAATTGAAGTTGTGCTAGGAGCAGCACAAGTGTCCAAGACACCCTACATGATGAGCACACCGGAAACTCTAAATATGAATATCCGGCTGCAAGAGTTGTTGGAAAAGAATTACATCAGGCCAAGTGCGTCTCCTTGGGGAGCACTAGTTATGTTTGTGAAAAAGAAAGATTGTACACTCAGGTTGTTTATACAGCTGAACAAAGTCACTATGAAGAATAAATACCCTTTTCCTAGGATTGATGACCTCTTTGATCAAATGAGGGGAGAAAAGGTATTTTCCAAGATTTACTTGAGGTCTGGTTACCATCAGGTAACAATCAAGGATGAAAACATTCATAAGAAAACCTTCAGAACAAGGTATGGAAATTATGAGTTTGTAGTGGTACCATTTGGTATCACAAATGCATCAGCTACATTTATGTGTCTCATGAATAGTGTATTTAGTAGGTATTTGGACAAGTTTGTTCTTGTTTTCCTTGATGACATTCTTACTTGTTCTAAGAATGAGGAAGAACATGAAGAACATATGAGATTGACATAGAAATTTCTTAGAGAGCATAAGATGTATGCAAAGTTGAGCAAGTGTGACTTTTATAAAAACAGGATTCATTATTTGGGTCACATTATCACAAATGAGGGCATATTTGTAGACCCTAAAAAGATTGATGCCATTATGAATTGGCCTACTCCAAGAAATGTGACAGATGTAAGATATTTTATGGGCCTTGCAGGATCCTATAGGAGATTCATTGAAGGATTCTCCAAGGTTGCACATTCCATCACTTCTTTGCAAAAGAAAGGAATAAAATTTGAATGGACACCAAGTTGTGAACAAATCTTCCAACAGTTGAAGAATCTTCTCACAAGTGCACCAATTCTAAAAATTGCAGACCCAGAAAAAGATTGTGTGGTGTATACTAATGCATGTAAACAAGGACTTGGAGGAGTTCTTGTTCAAGACAACCACGTGGTATGCTATGAGTCAAGAAAATTGAAGGATCATGAGAAGAACTATGCCAATCATGATTTAGAACTTGCAGCCATAGTACATGCTCTCAAGATGTGGAGGCATTACTTGATAGGCAAAAAAATTGAGTTAAGGACAGACCATTGTGCTCTGAAATATGTGTTTGATCATCCAACTCTAAATGCTAGGAAGGCTAGATGGTTGGATTTTTTTATGTTAGTTTGATTTTGAGATCAAACACATAAAAGGAAAAGAGAATAAAGTGGTTGATGCACTCAGCAGGAAGGTGCATGAAATGCATGTGGCATCTCTTAGTATTTTCCAATCATATTTGAGACAACAGATTGTTAATCATACTGCTGAAGATGAAATGTATGTGCAGGTAAAGGAAAAAATGCAGCAGCAAAGTCTTGAGAAGAGGTATGAGGGATATAGATTGGAAGAAGATGGGCTTCTTACTTATAAAAATAGAATTTATATTCCAAATGTAGCAGATTTGAGGAGAATTGTTATGGATGAGATCCATCAAGCTCCATATTCTGGTCACCCAGAATATCAAAAGACAATTGCTACAGCTAGAAAGTAGAATATTTGGCCAGGAATGAAGAAGGACATTGCTGAGTATATTTCAAAGTGCATAAAATGTCAGCAGGTGAAGGTTGAGCATCAACACCTAGCAGGTTTGTCGCAACCTTTACTAGTTCCGAAATGGAAATGGGAAGTTGTTTCCATGGATTTCATTACAGGATTTCCAATGACTTGGAGGCAACATCATTCCATCATGGTTGTAGTGGACAATTTTACAAAGGAAGCATATTTTATACCAATAAATTCCACTTATAATATTGATTCCATTGCAAAAATCTTCATGAAGGAGATTTTCAGATTACATAGATTTCCTAAGGCAATAGTCTCTGATAGGGATCCTAAGTTCACTTTCAATTTTTTGAAGGGTTGTAGGTTTGGGTACCAATATGAACTTCAACACTGCCTACCATCCTCAGACTGATGGTCAGACGGAGAGAGTGAATCAAGTGCTAGAAGACATTCTCCGCATGTTGTGATGGACAAACCATCCAAGTGGGAAGATTACTTACACTTGGTAGAGTTTGCTTATAATAATGGACATCAAGCATCCTTGGGAATGATTCCATATGAAGCTTTGTATGGAAGGAGGTGTAGGACACCTGTGACATGGGATAATCCAGTGAACAGGATTGTGCTTGGTCCGGAGTTGCTCAAGAAGATGGATCAAGAGGTTGCAAAGATCAAGCAGAATTTGAAAGCAACGCAAGAGAGAGAGAAAATCTATGTAGACAAGCATAGAGTGCATAGAGAGTTCATTGTTGGGGATCATGTTTACCTCAGAGTGAGAGCAAGGAAGACTTCCCTGAAGCTTGAAAGTTGTGCCAAGCTGTCAGCTAGATACTATGGGTGGTTTGAAGTGCTTGAAAGAATAGGGATAGTTGCATATATACTTGCAATGTCTGCTAGCACTAGAGCTCACAATGTTTTTCATGTTTCGTTGCTTAAGAAATATGTACTTGATCCTAACCATGTGATAAATTAGGATGTGATTCAGGTGGAACCCGAGGGAGAGTTCCAAACCGATCCATTGCGCATCCTCGACAGGAAGGTCACAATGCTCTAGAATCGAGTCTTTGGACAGGTGAAGGTGCAATGGGAGAACTACAGTCCTGAAGAGGCTACATGGGAGCCGGAGGATGCCATGCAATTGGAACATCCATTTTTGTTCAATTTTTAAAAGCACATGTATAGTGCTAATGAAGGGGGAGGGGAATGTAACACCCCAATTTTGACCCTAAAGGGGGAGGGGAATGTACCACCCCAATTTTAACCCTAAAGGGGGAGGGGAATGTGTGCCCTAGTTTTAACCCCATGGTATTGAATTGTACATGATGTATATGTTATGAGAATCATTGCAAGGAGCTCGAGGCCAAGTCCCTACCATTGATTTCGTGTTTGTGTATAGGTGATCATAGTTGATGCCTATGGTTCATTATGTTGGTCAATGACATAGCATTATGAATATCATGTAAATACACACAATTTCATAAAATACCACAGCTAGCTATGCACTGCAAACGTGAAAAGAGATGGGGGCATGATTTCACAAAAGAATAGAGATGGATTAAAACCAAACTGATTCCAGGTGAGTGATTGCAGGTTCCATCCTCAAAAAACCTAGTTTTCTCAGCGTAAAAACCTTCGTTGATTTGTTGTCCAAGTCACCCGCTGGATGCGAGACATAATGAATCCTTTTGGATCAGAAATTTTGCGCCTGCTAGCCGATGTTAAACAAATTTCTAGTTGAATCAATGGAATCCTTGTGGACCGTTGGATCTGTGTCCCCACCAGATCAACGTTGGATTCCAAACTTGATGAAGCGGATTACATTGGAATTTCGTGCACATAAAAATTTGTTTAGTCGCGCAAGTTCAGTCAGCGAAATCGTTGTGTGTCGTCGATCTGTTTGATGGTCTATCTTAGCAGTAGATTTGTTCCAAATTTACTCGTTCGTTAGCTCGTCCACCCTGGTTTGTTCCCAGTACTTAGTCGTTCAATTTTCTTATAGGAAATTGGTTGAGGCAGTTAATGCGTTGGGAAGAGCAAGGCATGGCAGTCGATTTCATGACTAAGAAAGCCTGCAATCTGCATAGGCCATGTTCTTGCTTTTGAAGCAAGTAAAACACATGATTTTATGCCCAGTCTCTCAACCCCAACCTTCATCTGAACGTTGTGGTCATTGGAACAATTCAATTCATTCATGATTAGGCATTGTTCTTCACTCTCTGGAGTCGCAAAGAAGGTCTCTATTCATGGTTGTGCAGTATGGTTCACTGTTCAATGTGGTTTAGTCCATTTACATTGTGTTACAAAGTGGTCTACAAACATGTTTTCTCTGTGTTACAGAGTGGAGCCTGGCTTGTTGTGTTTTCCCTATGGTTTGTTATGATTTGCACCTGGGTTTTGGGTCTGAACTATATGCAAGACTACGGAGTGGAAGAGAATAGGAGTGGGCTTGATAAACCTAATGTAGAGAGGAACCTCATGAAAAGGTAAGAGTGGATGGTAAATCTTCACTACATGCCCTGAAGAGCACTGGAAGGGAAGGCATAGCCCGAGGGACTATGGAGCAGAGAAGGGGATGCTTCCTTGTGTTAGGTGTGTAGGTAATGTGGATCCCAAGCCAGATAGACCTTGTGGAGGTGTCCCTAGCTCTTGAATGAGCCACTAGCTTAGTCATTATACCTTTACACTGCCTTAGCAGCCTGATAAACCTAACTGGTAGTTGGCTTGGATGTGTCTTGTTGTGCATTTTTGGCCTTGTGAGTAACCCTTGGCTGGACAACCTGATAAAACCAGCATTGTGATGGCTTGACTGTGGATAGTCTCATAAACCCATATGTTGGCTTGGTTGGTCCTTATTGTGAAAGTTGGATTGACTGAGAACAGACAGATAAACCCAACTATATGCTAGCTTGGTTGAGTAAGCCTGATAAACCCAACATTGCTTGTCTTGTAAGCCTACAGCCTGATAAACCCAACTTGGTGTTGGCTTGGCTGGGCAGTTTGATAAACCCAACTAAAGGTTGGATTGACTGTGTGTTATGATATGGCTGTGTGTAAGTCTGATGTTCCCTAGTTCCTTGTGGAAATCATGCCTAGCTCGGGGGTGGCAGTTGTGTTGAGAGATTGATGAACACAACCGGCCTATGGTTGGGTGGAGAGTTTCAATGACATAGCTAGTTGTGGGACAACACCATCATCTAAGATAAGCATTCTTTGTTATTCTTGTTTATGCAATGCATTTGGTTATGGATGACTATACCAGTTATGTAGAATGCTGATGAATATGATGAATTGCTATGTTCATGTTGAATGTTTGTTGATGATTAAGTAGAGGATTACTTGTGTATGTTTCCCTACATTTTACTCCTATATATGCCTTGTGTTTTTGTAATGCATTTTGATTAAGTCCTTGGAGGCTAAAATCTTGGTGGCAAGATCAGAATGCATGTGATTTAGTGTTCCTGCCCATGCATGTGATTTAGTGTTCCTGTCCCTTGGAATCTGCTTAAGGAAAGTGAAGGCTAGGAAAAGGGAAGTGGAACAAGGCAGAAAGTTAGTTTTTCGCACATCAGGATCCGCCGGCGGAAGGCGGAAAAGCAACGAAAAATTCCAAGGAAAATTCGAGTTTCCGACTTTCGAACCACTATGTAAAGCGGAAAGGCGAAAGGTGAAAATCGGAAAATCTGGAAAAGTTGAAGGAAAAAGATGGATTTCTGCGTTCTGAAGTCGAAAGTCGGAAAGCGGAACGTCGAAAGTCAGAAAGCGGGAAACCGACGGGCAAGGCAGTCATTTTGCACATTTCTGCATTCCGAGGTCGGAAGGAGGAAAGCGGAAGTGTGGAATGCAAAATAATGTTGAACATTTTCGTCGAATGTTAAAGTATTGATTCCCAAGTTCTGAGGTCAAAAAGGCAGAAATTGGAAGCGCGGAAGGCAGAAGAGTGATTGAGCATCTCCGTCGGACATGGGGTTTCTGATTCCTGAGTTCCACAAGCATAAGGCGGAAAGCAGAAGTGCGGAGTGCGGAAAGAACAGGTTCAGTGCGGAAATGGTGTTTTCGGTCGCAGAAGGGATCTGTGAAGGACGAAAATACTGTTGCAGTGATTTCTAAGCATAAGAATGAGTGTTGAAGAGTGTGTTAACACCCATGCCTTGTGTTTCAAAAGGAGAACAAGGGTTCTTGAAGCAAAATTTTTAATTATTCCGCATTATGGGGTATGGGGACGTTACACCTTCCAGGTAATCAAGTTCCCTATTAGAGGGACTGCAATTATCATGGCCTTCCATCCAATAAATCCATTCTTATGATTTTTTACTGGATTCCTGAACTTCAGTATTTGGAACTCATAACCTTCCCCCATAAGGAAGTTGGGGAATGAGCTGATTTCCATAGGGATCTTGCTGCCAAGGACTTGTAAAAGAGTTCCAAATTCTTAATGCCCCACCCACCAACGTCTATTGGGATCGACAATGTTGCCCATTTGAATAGAGGGATCCCATCACTTTGTTTGCTAGTTGTCCAGAGGAAAGAAAGAAAGAAAGAAAGAAAGAAATCTTAATTTGGTCAATATACCTTTATGAATGTAGGAAATAGAGGCCTAGTATACTGGAAAACTTTGAAGAACTTCCTTTAGGAGAACTAATATTCCTCCTCTAGACAAGAATCTATTTTCCCTGCACGAGCTTATTGCTTCAATTTTTTTATATAACCCTGCTGATTCTTTAAATGAGTAAGAATTTGGCCTGAGCATGAAACCAAGGTATTAAAAGCCTTCTAAAAAAGGCTTTACAGGATAGGGAATCATTTCTTTTATCCTTGAAAACTCTTCTTCTTGAACCCTCTTGAAAGAGCAAATTGACTTTTTAATGTTTATCTACATACCTGTAGCTTTCTTGTAGAGCTCTATTAGATCTTGAAAAGGCTATAAATTCCTATTACTAACTTCCCAAACATTAAAACATCATACACCAAAAGAATACACAAAAAGAATATGAAACAATTATATAATTATATATTTTAATTCATAAAAATATATATTCATTCTCTATCAACATATGCTTTTTAAACTCACCCAAATATTTATAATTACATGGACATTATATAAATAAATTTTTATATGTTGAGGTTTGAGTAGACTTATGTATTTTTTTAATTCATACAAGTATATGTTCATTTTCTATCAAATTGTGTTTTTTAAATTCATTGCAAATATAATTATGTATTATTACTTTATTATTTATATTTATTTTTGGTTATATAATATGGTTATACTTTATTTAAATTTTTTAAATATTTAAATCGTCGCCACAATTATATATATGTGGAAGGTTACAATTTTAATAGATAGAAAGTGATTGTTTTTGCAATTTTAATAGATAGAAAGTGATTGTGGAAGAGATTGAAATATACATATATGTGTGTGCAAGTTTAATAGATAGAAAGTGATTGTTTTCCTAAATTAATATTGTACTTTTAAAACCATAAACAAGCTGTGGGAATATATATAACCTTATGGAGGGTTGCAATTTTAATAAATAGAAAGTAATTGTTTAAAACCATAAAGTGGGAGATTGAAAACATAAATTTTAGTTAAATAATGATTTTAAATTACTAAAAAAAATAACCATTTTAATGTATAACACATATTAACCTTTCTAAGTACTAAAAGAAGTGGCAATTTGAATTTTGAATGTCAAAATTAAGTAAATATATAACTCATATTGATTAATAAAAGTTGTGATTTTAAGAATTAATACTACAAACTAATTTGTAATAAATATTTTTTAAATTAAATATAATTAATTTTTAATTAAAAAAATAAAAATTGGGGAGTAATTAATGAGAATGATGGTTAAAAATGGGACTAAGTTAAACTCTAGGCCATTTGCATTTTGTGGGCAAAATTTGTTGGAATTCTGGGGAGAATTTTTGCTTAAATTGTGATTTTGGTTGTTGAAACTGCAATTTAAGTTACAAAAATAGATTCAATACCCTCCATAACCACCCTCCATAACCAGTAATCCTAGGGCATCAGAGATTATACAATTTTAACAATTCTTATCAAATTTTAATCAGAATTAAAAATAATGCAAATGATCTAGAGTTTAGCTGACTCTTTAAAATGCATCAAAACTACGCGCTAAAATAAGTCCAAATTGAGTTGATGTATATTACTTATTCATCATTTATTTAGCATAATAAATCGCATTTCCTCGCCATTATTAAAATATGACTACTGTAACATTATTACAGGCTTGAAAACAAAACTGAAGCTATCACACTGTAATAATAGCCAAAAGGGAGTCCTCATCCGACCTGCACGTACAGAAATACTTTGGCAGGCAGAGAAAATTTATTACAACTAATAGAGAGAAACATTCTTAAAAAGAAATATGTTAAGTTCAGTGGCACTGGGCAGAGTCCGGCCTACATATTCATGAATATAGATCTGTAGAATTCAATAATCACATACAATACATATAATAATGCGATCATAACAATGGAGAGAGGGTGTACTCGGGTCACCACATCATCCCAAATTATTGATCCAAATTATTCCTTAGAGTTGGCTTCCCTGGAATGTCTGCCCGAATTGCCAGTTAGAAGGAGCCGCGTTATATGAAAAAGTTGTCCTGCCATCGCTGGTGGTCACCTTGAAGGAGAGGCTCTGCCCGTTCAAGTACGAATTGCTTTGCCAGTTCTGTCCCCAGTTGCGTGACATGGCCTGCCACCCACTTTTTGACCCTTTTATCCAAACCGCGTGGACATCTCCAGCTCCTCCAACGTTGGAGATGAGCACCAGGTTGAAGTATGAGTGTCCGTTGATGGTGAAGCGAATTCCTCCCTTCTTCAAGCAGGGAACCCTGCAATATTTCAACCCGCTTATATATATATATAAATCAATAGACAGACATACGGTGAATAACTGTAAAATTCTAAACAAAACAAATATGAAATTCACAATAAAATCACAAAGCTAATGAGGCTGGAATACTGCAAATACAGAATGGGCTGCAATATAAGAATTACCTTCTGTAGAGTATGGGGACAATCCCACCCTTGTATTTGGCAATCTTTTCAAAGGCGGGTTCAGCCATGTCAAAGTGCTGCAGTGGTGGATTGCACCATCCACCGTTGTCGTTGGGGAGAGCGTTGTTTGGAGGGCAGAAGTTGGTGGCTGTGATTGTGACAGTGCCTCCCAAACACCACTGGGGATCGTCGTTACATTGCATTTCGTAGCAGGCTCCGCAGCTTAGCCCGTTGTTGAACAGAGCAGTGCTAAGAGCAGCAGTATTGGTTCCATAACCTTGGCTGTACAGGTTCCCGTAACCGCACGCCCCTCCTGGAACCAAAAATTCGGCTAAGTTAAGAGCTCCTAATTCATACAAAATCTATTAATCTTCATGAAATATAATTGTGAAACATTACCCATTGTCCCAGAAGCATCACCGCCACCATAGAATGTGGCATGAGCCGACTCCCAGCCGCCATATCCATGAGCTCCACTTAATGACCAGATGAATGTCAACAGCGAGACCATTGGCGCAATACACTTTACCAGTTCCATCGATCTGCAATACATCATATTAGAACAATCGAGCAGTGACTCTTCGAGGATATTATGAAGAACTAACAAAGCAGACTTCTTTCTTCGAGGATAATATGAAGAACTAACAAAGCAGACTTCTTTGATCCGAGCTGCAATGAGATTGTGAAGGATATATATAGATAGCTGTGCAGGGGTTTATACCTCCAACAGATGTAGCATTCGAGAATTTCTGTTTTGGTAGTGGTTCCATCGTAAATTGATGTTTGAACTAAAAAGTATTTTGTTTAGTAAGCAGCACATGGGTGTGCGAACACGTGTCTTCAATTGACCGACCTGCACATGCTGCGGGAATTAACAATGGCAGACATTGATGCAGAGCCAGTGTGGAGAAGTGGGCCTCCAGATATTTGTCCATATAAAGATGGATGATGCGTGTGTTTTTTTAGCCTATGCCGATCAGGCTCACAGCCAGCTCCATAACGCAATTCCCACATAAACTACATTGGAAAAGACTGAGGGCACTGTTCATAGTTCGCTTCAATTAGACGGAACTCGCTTACAGTCTGGTCCATGTGCTGCAATGTTGTTGTACAATATATTGCCAGATTCCCAATAGATTATCTCATTCTCATTAAAATGTACAAGCAGTGTATTGAGATCTCTTTAAAATCTAATTCTATTTAGGATGGAACAGGAAAGGTTCATACACATAATTACTTTGTTTTATCACTATATTAAGTTATTGACTTAAATTAACATTAATATTAAAAAATTAATTATTATAATTAATTTATATCCTTTTTAATTTAAAATAAAACTAATTATATTTTAATCGTAAATTCATTTAATTTATTTTCACTTATATTTCAAAATGAACCTAAACTCTTTTATATTTATTAGCGTCAGTGTAACCCTCGACTTTTTTTAATTTATTTGCTTCTGAATACCAAGAATAATAAACCCGTTTGCATCTAAATTCCACCACGATTCATAACCTAATTGTAAACTCTTTTTAATTTATTTGCATTTAAATTTCAACATAAATCTAAACTCTTTTTAATTTATTCGCGACAATCTGAGCCTAAACTCCTCTTTTATTTGCGTCTAAATTCCAACACGAAATGTAAACCCGTTTAGATTCGTGTTGGTAATTTTTTATTTTATTTGAGTCAAATATATAAAATTTGATTCTTTTGTTTTCTATTACCTGTTACTACATATAAATTTCTTTAATTTTGAAGTATAATCATGAGTATTTTTAATGGTTTTTATAATACCAATAGTTAGTCATTATATTCTATTTTTATTTGACACATTTTTAAAAAACAAAGTTGTGGTAAAGTTATGATAAAAAAAGGTAATAGCATATTTAATTTATTATTAAATCCCTTTAAAATATATTAAATTTATTTTTATCAAAAACTTAAAAAAAAACATATTCAAAATAAATTGTTTAATATTATTATAATTATAATCAAAATTTATTTTTATTTAAAATAAATTGTTTTTTATTATATAATTATATGTTTGTGTTAAAAGTATATGCTCATAATCCATCAATGTTAAGAGTTAAAGGTATATGCTCATAATCCATCAAAGTTAAGAGTTAAAGGTATATGATCATAGTGTATCAAACTTTAGAGTTAGGGTTAATGGTTTATGGTGATTCTCCTACCATTTAGGATGTTAAAATTTACTATTTGGTTATATACTTAAATATTACATAATCTATGATACTACTACTAATGTTTTAAAGCCTCAAACACACCTAGAGTCAAATTGGCTCAAATCCATAATTCCATAACTTGGTTTCATTTCCATAACTTGACTAGACTAAAAATTACATTAAATTTTACAATTTTTGAAAAATATATATATATATTAAAGATTCCAAGCTATGGTTCCAAACCATTAGAGACAATATATGCAAAGTCTACTCATGTATATACCATGTAAGGGTGCCATATATCAAAATAATGTCAATTGTGATACACATCTAAATAAAAATTGAAAATATATAATCATAAAAATCATTCACCAATAGCACCATGTACTTCCCCCCCGCCCCTCTCTTCTAGGCTCTACCCCTTGCCTCTACCTAGAATCTCAAGGTTAATCCTCCAAGGACACATTAGTCAACACTAAACAATTTTGATGAAACTTCCTAATGATTCCAAGCATTAAAATAAGGTAGAAAAAACTTCCTATGCTTAATAAGTGACTTTGCTTAACTAAAGGGTATAATTTTTATTAAGGTCGTGACAAAGGAATTCAATCAACTCCAATAACCAGGTGTTTGCACCACCGACATCAAGATACATATCTAGATTTTGATGTGCTTGACTAAATTCTAATCCCTTACCCTCATACATGATTGAATCCACTGGAAACGTTGCAATCTTGAAATCCTGGAAACTATTAACTCTGTTGAATTCTAAGTGGAATCTAAATTCTACTTTTTGTATATGAAGTCCAATGACATTGGAACTACCCTCAAACATCCCGAAACAGTTAATCATAATGTCAAAAATTTAAGTAAAAGGATGGATAATGAAACATGAATAGAATGCCACTTTTATTGTAAGAATTTACAATTACCATTCAATAAAATGACTTCAATGTCACTAGTACAAAACAGGTCAATTTAAAAAACAAAACATTTGTTTCTAGCCTCCACACACACACCCTGGGCATATTTGGAATAACTCAATCGAGTTAATGCAAAGGAAAATGGTTTGAGGCCAATTTGGTGCCAAATCGACTAAGTCAAGATCTCACTTAGACTAGTCGATCCCAAACCGGCCTCTAGACTAAGTTTTGTCTCGGTTCGAGGTTGATTAGGATTAAACCAATCAACTCATTCAGTTCTTGTTCTGAGTTGACGAGTTTGTAAAACATTGACTACTACCCAAATCATGGATACAAGTCAAACTAGGTATTTTGTTAAAACAAAGTCCTCATTTAACCATAAAAGATTCAGGTTAGAACCATTGCTTAAATAAATTATAACTTTATCTAGGAAGTTTGCAAGGTTGTAGGAAAGCTTATACAAGACAATTTATTTTGGACTCTTAGCAATGGGAAACAAGTTAGGATGTGGGAGGATAAAATATTAGGTTGGGCCCCTCTTATTAGCAAGTGGGCCTCCTAGAGATAAACAAGACTCACCACAAATGGTTTCATATCTCTCTTTGATCTGTCTTAATGGACATGGTAAAGACAATGGAGAGGGTGGAAACATATCAATGAGCCAGAGCACCTCAAACAGTGACTTAGAACTGCTCTTCTCTCTTCTCCAAGGTGTTGCCTCAACTCACATCAATGACAAGGATTCTAGAGGGCGAGGAGCGAAAGGGAGCTACACATTTAAGGAAGGTTACAAGAAGCTCATTCGCAACCTAGCTCTTCCCATGTTCTCTTATATGTGGAGGAAAATCATACATCAAGACGATCTACCCAAGGTCAACATTTTCTACTAGAATTTATCTCACAATCTGCTTCTTAGTGTGGAAAACTTAAGGAAAAGGAAGAGGGCCCCTCAATCTGTGCATTATGCAGAAGGGAGGAAGAGAACTCGAGGCATATTATTCTAGAATGTGAATATGTCAAAAAGGTCTTGACAAGTATCCTTAACAAATTACATTTTGATCTTCTTATGCCTTCCAACTAGAGTGACCTCTTCTTCATATGGAAAGATTATTAGCAGGGCTCTCTCTTCAACAAGCCTTCACTTGCCAGAATATGGAATGCATTGTAGAAATATGTTTGTTGAAGGTTTGGATGGCAAAGAATAAGGCCATCTTCGACAATGAATGTTTTTTGTCTGCATCTCTGTGATTAAATCCAAAGCACTCCTTCGTGAAACTCTCCTCTCGAGGGGTTTTTCAAACCTCTCTTCAGAGACTGTTTCCCAACTAGAAAACCTTCGGGTTAAGATCTCACCAAAAGCCCCCTTTAGTCCAAATTCCAGTGTCCTAAGTCGCCCCCCTCTCCTAATTGGCAACAATAAATGAAACCAAAAAAATTTCAAGAGTGGTTGGCGAAGCAAAATTTCCATACATTATTATTTTATAGAGCCTCTAAGGGAAACTCAGGGGTGGAAGCTCTAGTGTGGAGGGGCGAGGGGGTATTGTTCAGACCCCGAAGGAACATTTGTGTATATTTCTGCATGGGATCTAGGAATGGCCACTAATAATAAAGCCGAATGGTTTTCTTTGATGATGGGAGCATAGTGTCTAGCATCTCTCCAAGTGTGGAAAGTGATCATATTCAAAGACTCCATAATTTTCATTTGCTGTGTGACGACATGTTTAGTTAAAAATGAGGCTAACCAAGGAAGGACTCAAAGGAGAACCCTTCGCTCTCTTAAGGAGGTTAAGGAATTGAGCCTAATGCACATTAGAAGACAAAATAATTCCCTTGCAGACATATTGGCAAACCAAGGGGTTGATTTGGACAAAGGCGTTTGTATACAAAAAGATCACTACTCGTGACGAAGGTGGATTCTATAGTGCTTTTCCCATCTAGTTGTGTCATATCATGGCATTAAATTTTGTAGTCACATGCGTTGTTATGGATTGGAACTTGGCCCTTGAAAATATTTCAAGCCATCCTATGAGATTTAATCCTCCCTCAAGAAAATCCCTCAATCCATACTCTTTCTTGTGTGCTCACACACTAGGTATTATGCCAGTCTTTAATTCCTATTGGGAATCATGTGGGGTATCTTTTTCTAGAGACGTCCATTCAGTGCTTCGCCTTTTGCCCATTTTTTATCATTTGTTCCTCTCGAGTCTAACTTTCAACTCTTCTGGTGGGCTCTCGGTGTCAAGGATTTCTTCATGGGATGTTATAGCTCCTAGGCTCATCCACTCATTGTGAATTCTCAAGATTTTGGCAACAAATTCAGAAGTATCTATTGAAAGTGGTGTTTTATGCTTGAATTTGGTCCTTGCTTCAAAGGAACCTCGCTCTCCTCCCATAGCAAGGTCTCCTTTTGATCTTTCTCTTCTTCAGATATTGTTCTCAATCGAGTATGTGAGGTTCGTGTTGTTGGAGGTTTGAGGGCAAGGCGCTTTGTTTTAGTTGGCTTGTAGAAGGGGGAATTCCTAGAGAGAACACTACCTAGAAGGCAAACTCTGTGTGATTTTGGCCAAAATAAGGGATATTAAGGCCATGCTCAAGATCTTGCAATCTCCCTAAGATGGAATGGTGGACATGATGCGTCAAATTCCGTATCATATCTTCTTTTGGATACCAACATGGACAATGTGAAGAGCAAAGTTAAGGTGCAAGGTGGCCACATAGATAGGTTGTAGGGCGAAGTGCACACATTGTTAAATTTAACGAGGAAAAATTTTAAATATAAATGTAAACGAATTTGTATATCATATATTTTCTTCATCCTAAACCTTCTTTAATCTCTTTGCATATATATAAAAATTATATATTTTTAATCCAAGACTCTTTTTAATTTATTTGCATCTAAATTCCAACACCTCAACAAGCGTTTACTATACGATAAAGAGGAAATTATATTTTTTTAAATCAACTCTTTTTAATTTATGTGCATCAACGTACCAACACAAATCTAAATGGGTTTACGATATAAATACATGAGGTATTTTAAATCCTTTAAACTCTTTATAATTTATTTGTAGAAGAAGACCGATGAAGTATTTTAAATCCTTTAACACTTTTTAATTTATTTGTATTAAATACTTACTATCCAATTTTCAGTAAGGTCAATTCAATGTTTGAAAGATTATAAATATAAAAGAAATAAAGTTCAATGAGGTTTGGAGTTAATGGTTTAATGTTACTATCATTTGACCAATTAATGTACTCTTTTTATCAATATTATTTTAGATTATGATTATATATATACTTTTACGGGAAACCCAGCAATACTCCTAACCTCAGAGAGGACTCAAGGCTCAAACCCATGACCTCCTCCAAACAGAGAGTGTACACACTTCTTACCAATTGAGCTAACCCTTGGGACTTTTTTTTTTCTCAACTTTTATAAATCAATTGTGGACTTTGTCTTTATAATAAGCAGGATATCATGTGTAACATTTAATATACCAGTTTTTGATGTTTACAGAATAAGTACGATACTCATAATTGCCACGATAATTCCATTAAACCATCAGACTAATTAAATTAATAGCCGATAACGATATGGCGATTTACTTCATACTAAGGTGACAATCAAACCTGATTAAAAAAATAAAACCAGTAGTTTAACAAATTGATATTGGAGTTTCAGGTCAAATTTGTTTGATATGGGAGCCTATTCCCTACGTTATCTAATCTTCGTAATTCGATTTGCAGGTAATGGAATAGATAATAATAATGGTGACAAACACGCAGTGCCCCACCATATCCATATTGACAGAAAGAACAAGGAATTGTCGTTTTATCTGAGCATGAATTAGAATAGCTGGAACTACAGTAAACATGAAATAGAATTGCAATATGGAAATGGAAAACACGTACATTTGCACTAACTATACACTTTCTTCCACCATAAAAAAGCAGCCCATTGCGTTGTCGTATATGTCAATCAGTGATTATAATTTATTTACCAAATATTCGAGTAGCGTCCCATCAATATGTTTTCATGTTGGATTATTGGATTAGGTTAAATGGTGTCTTCATATTGGATTATGTTAAATGGCATCTTCACGAACATAAAGATTGTAAATTACATAACATAGTGTAATTTATCTTGTTCATATGGGTATGGTTTATTGACAGTTCACTTGTTTACCAGTGTTTTATGTTTGTAAGGTGTGTGAAGCACCTGAACTTATAGTGGTAGTTGGATTGGATACCTGGATTCCGTGTTAGGCTAGTACCAGTCCAGTGTTTGCTAAGCGTCAAAAGGGATCAAATCTTTTTAACTGAAATCCCTTTTTACTGAATGTTTATGGTTTTAATTTGTAATCTTGTATATGTGGTTCTAAAATTGTAACATTTTTTTTTATAAAAGACACTGTCAACTTTAGGATAAATAAATGACACCTGTCAGCTTTAAAATGAGCACATAATGACTTACACATCTTTCCTTACTAAACTGTAAAATAATCACATTACTAAATTCCATAATTATCTAAATTATACAGCCTGTTAAAATCCATGGAAACCAAAGGATTGTAATGTCCTTCCAGCTCAACAATCCCCAGCTTCATGTTGTGGATGAACACGATTGGCGCTCATGATCACGATGATCACCTTTTGGAGTTAAAAATTGCAGCTTCGGTCATTTTCAAAACTAAACGGTAAATTTTAAATTTAAATGTCAATTTAACCTGTAATAATGTTATCTTGTGTGCCCTTTAAATTCATTTTAAATTTTATATTGATAAAATTTGTGACTGGGATCATTGAACAGGTTTCTTAATGGTCAAAAATGAATTCGTCAACCTCATACTTTGAGAAAGGCATGTTCATTTTGTCAAACAAAAATTTATATTTTTGTCCTGCCCATTACTTTAACTATCCAAAAATAAAAATTTCCATTGTCATTGTGCATAATTCTTATCAACTTTGGTGGGTAGATATTAACTACTAGCTAGCTTTCATCAATCGTCATCCTTTTTAAAGAAGAAAATTAAGACATTTATTTTATATTAAAAATATTTGTTAAATAAGCTATTAGATCACATTAAGTTATACGCGTTGTGAAAGGGATCGGAAATCATTTAAATTTTCAAAACAAATATGTAAACAGTATAATAATAAAGTTGAACACATAAGATATTAAATCAAGGTGACAATTAAGCTAAGCTATATACATTGTAAAAAGGATTAAAAATAAATGAAAGTTTTCAAAAAATACATTGTAAAAAGGATTAAAAATAAATGAAAGTTTTCAAAAAAATGTAGAAGGTATAATAACATTCTTGCACATAAGTTAGCCAATGAAACGACCAAATTGTATAAGGAGGTGTTTATTTAAAATGGGGGACTTTTTGAATGTAGGTGGTTATCCTAGATTTTATTAAACGGTGGATTATAGATTTCAATTTCCAATTTCCAATTCAATGAACTTTGAAACGAGCGGCATGGCTTACAACTAACGATACCTTCTCAATGCAAGGGCTCATTTGAAATTTATGGAAAGTGAGGGAGACATAACACTCCCTCCTACACTTACTCACCCTCTCAATAATTTGTTCTTTTCTTTATGGCCCTTTCGTTGTCTTTCTCCATCTTTCGTGGGATAACTCTAGTGAAAGATACTAGGGGCATGACAAAACTTGGGATGCAAGGTCATTTTGATGAGCATTCAAGTTTTGAAATTGATCGTACTTACCCAATTTCCTTGGCAGTGCAAAGAGATATGGACAATCACCTTCTCTATGTTTCCTTTGGTCAAGATAAGAGTAAATTTTTAGCGCTCATGGTGGATTGTGGGGTGGGAACTGTGGAATCTCATTTATGTCATGTTTGTTGCAACTTGTATTATCTGTGTGGAGAGAAAATCATTTCTTGGGTGGGGAACCCCCATATTTCAAATAATTTACTCTATGATGGAATGGAAAGCCCCTTGAACTAGGAAGCAACTAGGAGAGATGGTTTGAGTGGCATTTGTGAAATAAAGAGGACGATGTGTCATTTGAACTCTCAAATGGATGGAATGAAAGGGTCAATTGATGGAATAAAGTTACATATTGCATAACAGGATGCTAGATATGAGGAACTTGAGAGTAAAGTGGAGGAGCAAGGGAATAAAATCGACATGTTAATCAATGACACAAAGATGCATTTCAAAATCATTATGGGTTTACCCCAGGGCACGGAGTCTCAAATAGTTCACTTTATGAGTTTCAAAGATGACAAAGAAGGACGAATTTCAGCTTATCATAGCAATTATGGAAACCTCTACGTTCAAGGGACCTAGTAAAGAAGAGTAGCAAATGGAAGAAGGCCACGGTAGTCATATTTTCTCCTAGTTTTTTATGTTTTAGAGTATTATGCTTGTACTTTTTATAAGGATAGTACATTTGGATATATAGCTATAAGTTTTATGTGGCAATAGTAAGCACATTTTTATGGATGCATTTTGAAAAGAAGTTTTTTGGCAAGAAGTAACTCTACAACAAATAGAGTTTTTTGAACAATCATTAATATGTAAATTTATGGCTCAATACACCTTAACATTTTTAATGCAAAGAAGAAGAAGTAAAAAATACAAAATCAAAGTGATGAGAAGCCATTTATTACTAATAAACTGATATATTTTTATAAAAAAGATGATATATAAATAAATGTGAAAAACTGACATAATCATCATAGTTAATAGTTTTGTTATCAAACTATTTGATACTATTTTAGAAAGAAAAATAAGTAAATGGATATAAGAAAACAATGTTGATACTTTTCAAAATGGTTTACTATCCAAGTATTTAACCATTGACCAAACTTTTAAAGTTATTGTTAAGAAAGTCAAAGAAAAATATTATTTGCTAGAAAATTTAGGCAACATCAATTTTCGAAGGCAATTATTTGGTAGAAATTTTGGACAACCATCAATTTGTTTTTTATATATAACTTAAAATACAAACCATAGTGGAAATGTAGGTTAAAATTATGGTCTAAATACTAATCATTGACAAGTTTCAAGGTTGAAATATTTGTTTATATGTAAAAATTTTGCTTTTTGATAATATAAATGATGATATATTATTAAGATAAATAGTCATTTGAAATTGATATTGGTAAATGTTACTATTTATAATTATTTAGTTGTAATCTTAATCTGTCATAATATTATGCTTAATTTTAGTGGACCTAAGTCCTAAAGGTTAAGAACATGTGTTTCCTCTTGAGAAGTGACAGAGGGGAGTGAGCTATGTACACCTTTTTGGCAGGCTATGGCAATAAAACCCAATGTTGTATTATTATTATTATTATTATGATTAACTTATCATCTTTTATCATAAATAGGATAAATATTTCTATAAAAATTCTATTGGTAATTAAGGATAATATAAATCATCTTAAGTTTCTAATTGCAATATTATTTATTGTAATATTATGCTTATCCAATATTAATTTGTCATTTTTTGTCATAATATTATGTTTATTTAATTTGTAATTAAGATGTTCTAATTTTCATAACTCTTTTATCCTAGTATAATTTACTCTAATAATTTAATGTACTACCATGGTTACTCAACTTATTACAACAATATTCAAGTAATGTTATGGATTCCTAAACACTCTTTAAAGACGTCACTATTGAAGTGTTAGACCAACAACAATATTCAAGTAATGTTACGGACTCCTAAAAACTCTTTAAAGACACCACTATCGAAGTATTGGGCCAAGGTATTCTAGTGATGTCTCAATTTCTTCATTCTCTAACTTATACTTAAATTATCAACCCAAGGGTATAAGGAATGGAAATAGAAAAAGAAAACCACAAACATTAAAAATATATATATACACTATAGCATAAGCCTATAATTTCAACATAGATTCAATATTTCCTAGACAATTTGGACAACTATTAATTAGATTTTCTTATATAAACTTAAAATACAAAATCAAGGTGGAAATGTAAGTTAAAATTATGGTCTGAATACTAATCATTAACCAGGTTCAAGGTTGAAATATTTGTTTATATGTGAAATTTTTGCTTTTCTCATGACATAATTAATGATATATTTTTTAAATTTATATTGGTAAATGTACCATTTGTTATAATTATTTACCTATAATATTAATTTTTCATAATATTATGTGTCTTAACGGTTAAGAACATGTGTTTCTTCCTAAGGAGTACCTTCTTCCTATGCTATCGTTGTCAAATCTCTTTGTATTATTATTTTATATTATTTTATTATTATTATTATTAATTTGTCATTTTTTTTCATAATATTATGCTTGATGAAAATACTAAAACAAAAAGTAGTTTTTTGTCCTCGGTGTGTGCAAGAAAACGAGGGTCACTTTTGGCACGTTATATGCAATGTAAAACTGAAAAATCAGGCATCCCTCTACTTAATTGTATTTTTGTGATACATACACAAAATATCTTGCTTTGAGTAAAAAAGATGAAATGTAGGAAATTGAATCACGTTTCCGAATATATAAGTTTTATGTATTGAAAATTTTAATAACTATGTCAAGTTCCATGTATTTTCTGACACACACTTTTTATTGTTTAAGCAAATGATAAGGTATATGTTTTTTGTGGGTGTAGCCATTGAGGACCAAAATGATGGTTTCGGGCTACAAAAATTTGCATGCATGTAGAAAACATTTAGCACTAATTTGCGCTCTTTTTCAAAAATAAAATCAATAATATTTAATTTTTTTATAATTATCTAAGTGATCATTCCTCGAAAATGGTACGTCTTTTGTGGGTGCAGCCTTTGAAAGTCTTAATGAAATAATCATGAAATGGGTATTTTATAGAATGAAGAGGTCAGTGTTTTCTAGTGCGCCATAGAATTTGTTTTTAAAACAATTAAGAATTGAAAAAGTTGTAGAAAAAACACTAACAACATATTTTTTTAGTTGAGTTAGGACACAATAGACATTGAAAAAAATAGGAAAATATAACATTTTTAAATAAAATTACATATTTAGGATCTGCAAAAAAAAAATATTATTTATGTTTAAGTTTTGGTCAAAAATTATTGTGTAGCATACTGTAACGAGTGTGTAAACAATGGCTTCTACAAAAACTGGAAGAAATTTCCAATTAGTTATGGTTTATCATATACCATAGCACAGGTTTGGTATTACCGAAGCAAACTCCAAACCATACACATAGGACTATTGGTGAAATGCGAGTAAGTGAATTGGGATGGTTTAGGTGTTACAAAATGAGAGCACGTTATGTTTAAATTCAAATTGCATTTCCCGCCCTTATAGAACTACAAAACGTGCACGCATTATGTAGTTCTATAACGTGTGCGCATTATGTAGAGAAAAAAATCTAGCACTATATGCAAGACATCAAATGTATGGTTAATAGTTGAGAGGGGGTGTGGAAGGGTCAAGGGTCTAGGAGGATGTTGGAAGTTCAAGTGGAAATGTTTAATAATTGAGAGGGGGTGGGGCAAGGTCAAGGGCCTAGGAGGATGTTGGAAGTTCAAGTGGGGATGGTTAATAGTTGAGAGGGGGTCGAGAAGGGTCAAGGGCCTAGGAGCATGTTATAAGTTCGAGTGAGTATGGTTAATATTTGAGAGGGGGTGGGGAAGGGTCAAGGTCCTAGGAGGATGTGGTAAATTCAAATGGAGAAAGATGAATGGAATGGGAACATGAAGGGTTACAAGGGTGAAGAGGAGTGGGGATTGAGAGCATTATTAGGAGGAGAAGAGGTGTTGAAAACGTATACGGTTAGAAGCAGTACGTGAGAATTGAGAGACGAAGGGGGATAAGGTGGAGGGGAAAAAGTGGGTGATGGTTTAATTAGAGAGAAGATTGGTGAATGGAAAGGTGGATATGGAATATTAGAGGAGGAATAGGGTGTGTTGGAGGAGAGAGGCGAAAGGAGGGGGAAATTGAAGAGAGGGGAATGAGATGCAATAAAACAAAGAATAGGGGTCACAATGAGGTAGGGGATTGAGGAGAAGAGATAAGTTGAAAACATAGAGGAAGAGAGAGAGGGAGATAATGATGTACATAGAGTGTGAGAGAGAATAAGATAGAGAGGGGGGAGGGATGGAGATAGAGTGAAGGAAAGAAATAGTGAGGGAGGGATAGAAGGTGTGTGTGAAAGAGAGGAGGGGTGGATAAACACAAGGAGAGAAAGGGGGGAGGGACACACATGTATAGGGAGGTCTAGAGAGAGAGAGAGAGAGATGGTGTCAAAGACAGAGGGTTGAGCGTTGGAGAGAGAGGGAGGTTGTGAGAGAAAGAAGCATGGAGAGGGAGGGTGAAAAGAGATAGGGAGGGAGGGATACAAGTTGAGAGAGACAGAGGAAAGGGGGGAGGGATGAAGGCATGGAGGGCTGGTAATTAAGGGAGAAGGGAGGAAGAGATTGATAGACGGAGGAATAGTGAGGGAGGTAAATAGAAGGTGGAGAGAGAGGGAGAGACAGAGGGAGTTTGTGAGGGAGGGGACACACACACACACACACAGATTATGTGGGAGAGAGGGGGATGGGTGAGCGACAGAGGGAGAGGGGGAGGGGTGAGAAATAGAGAGAGAGTGATGGAGGGAAGGATAGGGAGGAAGGTATAGAGAAGGTGGAGAGAGGTTATGAGAGATGGGAAGTGAGGGAGGGACACACACACATAGAGATAGAGAGAGAGAGGAGTGACACACACACACACACACATATTGTGTGGGAGAGAGGGAGGGAGGGGTGAGCGACAAAGAGAGAGGGCGGCAGGGTGAACGATTGAGAGAGTGATATGGAGGGAGGGATAGTGAGGGGGGTATATAGAAGGTGGAGAGAGGCTATGAGAGAGGGGNGAGAGAGAGGGGGGAGGGATAGTGAGCGATAGAGAGAGGGGGGGGAGGGATAGTGAGTGAGAGATAAAGAGTGATGTAGGGAGGGATATTGAGGGAGGTATAAAGAAGGTGGAGAGGGATTCTAAAAGATGGGGAGTGGGGGAGGGACACACACACACTTAGCGATAGAGAGAGAGAGAGAGGGAGGTTGTGAGAGAGAGAAGGGGGAAAGACACATACACATAGAGATAGAGAAAGATGGAAATACAAAATTCAGGGAGGGCCAGTGAGTAAGGCATAGAGAGATAGTGAGTAAAGCACATGCATAGCCATAGATGCCAACAAGATTATTTAGGGATCAAGTCTTGGATTTCCTCCATTTACCATGTTGAGGCCTTAATACCCATATATCTAATGCTCAAAACCTCTTAAAGGAATGTGCATATTTCTTGGAGATCGAGCATACCTTGAGCAGATAATGTGTGGTACTTCAAGGAATTTTTCATTAACATGGGTGCCTAAAATATTCCTTTATGGCCCAAGGCACAAGCATATTTCCTCAATCATGTCTTGGAGGTCCGATACTAGTTGTTCATAACCACCTAATTCCACTAACATGCATATTCATAGTCCAAATATACCTATGAGATGCCATGTGTGAGTTTTTAGGCATTCTTCCTATCCTTAGATGCCTAGAAGCTTTAGTTAGGGCCTAAGGCCATAGTTTCCTCCACTGACCATGTCCATCGCCTTGAGATGCATACCCAGTGCTCAACAAATGATGATGTCATGCATATCCCCATTAAGATTCAAAGGAATCACTTTCAATGTCATGTGTGGTGGTTGGAGGCATCAATTTTGGCTCTAAATGGTTAACAACTTCATTTAAGGCCCAAGGACCAAGTGTTTCCCCCCACCCATGTCAAGGGGCCTAATATATGTACTTAGTGCAAAAAATGTTCTAATGGCACTAGTATCCCAATTTCAAGGTAAATGATACCATGGAAGGCTCTGTTGTGGTTGTTCAACCCATCATTCTTGGCTCTAGATGACTAGAAGCATCTTCTAGGGGCTAAGGCCTAGGTTTCCTCCCCTTATTATGTCTAAGGTCCCAAGACACATACATAGTACTTAGAAACCCCTGATGGTCCCATATCCCCATTCAAATCAAAACAATCAACTTGAGAGGTCACTTATGGTGATTCAAGGTGTGGTTCATGGACCTTGAGCCCTAAAAGTTGGTTTACAACTTAAAATTAAAGCTTTCTATACCAACCATGATTAACACCTTATCCTCCATATCTAATGCTAAAAAAATCATAAAAATCATAATCATGGCCATATCCCAACTAAAAGGTTGAGGATACCCTTAAGAGATCAAATGTGTTTGTTCGAGGTGTTTTTCTTGGCCCTATATGTCCATAGGATTCCTTTAGGGCCTAAGGACTAGGTTTCCTCCCTCAACCATTTTTACGTATATCTTCCTAGTGCTAAGAGATTCTAATGCACTGCATATTCTCTCTTAGATACAAAATATGACATATGGAGGTCCTATGTGCAAGTTCAATGCCTTGATCATGGACCTCAAGCCTTAAAAACTATATTTAGGGCATAAGTCTTGAGTTTTCTCCCCCAAACATGGTCAAGTGACTATGACCCATGCTTAGTTCTTAAAGCCTCCTAATGGTGTCCATATTACAACATAAAAAAAAAAATTATGCTCTTAGGAGGTTAGGCATGGTTGTTTGAAATGTTGTTCTTGATGATGCTAATATATTACTATAGGTCATAAGCCTTGATGATGCAAACAATTGTTTGTATTCATTTCCTAGCCATGCACCAAAACTATTTTTTTGGTTCTCCAAAATGCGTGCGTGTTTTGCTTTTCCAAAATGTGTGCATGTTTTGCTTCTATAAAACCCGTGCACATTTTGCTTAGCCTAAGCTATGTGTCAAATGACATGTCAGGCTTGAGCTTAACCAAACCAAGCATTACATAATGTGAGTGTGTTGCATTTTTTATGTATCGTGAGCGTGTTTCCTAAAAGTAGGATTGCATCTAAAAGGTCTCTCATCTTCTTGCACACACCCTCCTCTCCTTCAAAATTTATATTATTGTTTTAACTATTATTTTATTATTTTCCTTAGGAGGCTCATTTTAGACCTAAAATTTCCTCTAATAAAAGGAAGACGGTCTATTGAGCAATGGGAGTGAAGTTGGACCAAAATTTATGCTCTGAAATTTAGTGTTGCATTGGGTTTGTATTTGTAGGTAATGTTTGGTGAAGATGAGGATTTTGTATTGTGCCCTGGAATAGTGTGAATCTCTCGGATTATTTCTCTCTGCAATTACAGGTAACATGAATATGGAAATTATAGAGGTGTGGAGTGTTGGGTCACAATCGTGCTTAAAGATGCACTAGATTGCAGGTGCAATAAATGGCAAGAAAAGAAGAAGCTTGAAAAAGTAAGTGCATAGAGAAAGTATAACCTAGAGCTTTCATTTTTGACATTGTTGCAAGATCAAGAGATAGAGACTATGAAGCACACAGTGATCGTGGACTACCCAGGGCTGCTACACAAATAGTGTTGACAATATAGAATAGGCTCTATTGTGTTCCTCTATGCATTGACACTACAGGAAAAAAGGGTGGTTGTCAAAAAGAAGTGATGTGCAAAAAAAAACATTGCGATGGGTCTATGAAATAAAATATATTATCTTAGTTATGCGTAGGAGATGGGATCAAATTAGATCATGAAATGGGAATGTGATCGTTGTGCGACCTAGCATTGATATTTAGCATTGCCTCTCAAGTAGTTTGTAACTGAAGAAATCAATGAAGGGTTGAACACAAACTTACTGGAATGCCTTTATAACACCTAGGATTTGTATGAAACACAAGTTTGAAGTGTGTGCAGAAATTTGAAAGGATTGAAGACTATCTCAAGTGATACTAATTGCAAGTATTCAAGGGTTGATTGCATTCCTACATGTTAGCAGGTCTAAAGAGAGAAATTGAGTCTGTATAAGAGCTATATGACGACCTACAACAATGTAGATTTGAAGTACATTTAAGGGCAAGCTTGAAGTGATTGTACCAAGGAGAGTTGAAACTTATAAAATTCAGAGGGTTGGAGCCCTTCTAGTTGTAGTTGGAGAACAGGGGTGTCGAAGCATCCCATCAGTTGAAGCTAATAAAATTCAGAGGGTTGGAGCCCTTCCATTGGTAGTTGGAGAACATAGTGTTGGAGCATCCTTTCAATGGTAACTGATAAAACCTAGGGGGTTGGAGCCTCCTTTCATTTGGAGCTGGAAAATTGATGAATGGAATCTCCTACTTGATGTAAAAGACTTATGGTTTTTATCAATATGATCTACTGAGTTTTTCATATATATCTTGTGCCTTCTCTTGGTGATGGTGCATATTTTGATGCTTACATATTAATGAACTATTGTACATGGTTATTGATGAATGAATGATTGCATATGTTTTATGAAGTATTAAAGAATTAATAAGTGTTAAAAGTGCCCAATATTGATTCACCCCACCCCCCACACCCTCTCAGTATTTTGGTGATATTTCCAACAATTGTATCAAAGTGGGTTCCTTCATGAATAGTCTAACCTCTGGAAGGGGAAGATAATGGAGGATATTCAAGAAGTTTACTCTATAAATGGAGTTCCATTGCTCAATGAATCAAATTATGCACATTGGAGTACAAGGATGAAGGTATATCTAGGGGCATTAGTATTTGATGTTTGGGATTCCGTTGTATTTGAGTGTATTCCTCTAAAAGGGGCACCAAAAACTGTTGCCAAAAAGGAGCTAAAGATGAATCATACAATGGCAATGGAAGCCATATTGGATGGATTACCAGATACATTGAGGGAAAGAATGGGCCAATGTACTTCAGCGAAAGAGCTTTAAGACAAATTAAAAAAATTCTACACAATCAAGAAGATTGATGAAGCACATAAGGAAACGGTTGGAGTAAAAGCAATGCAGGAATGTACATAACATCAAAAGGATGATACACCAAAAGAAGAGGCAACATCAAAGAAGATGGAAGATAATCCAAATGAACATACAGTTGATGAATCTTTTGAAGATGAAGACGAAGAAGTTGTAGTTGACTTGGAACCAGAACTTATTAGTGCACTTGATGAGTTAAGTAAGGAATGAAAGAAATGAACAACTTGAGAAAGAACTGATTAAACAAAAGGGTGGAATTGTGAGTTTTCTTGTTGAGTCTTATTGTGAAAAGATAGAATTACAAGAAGCCCTTCACTATTTGAGTGAGTCATGATTTATCAATGGCGAGAATAAATGGTTTGGTAGAATTAATCAACAATGTGCTTCGCTCTTATGTCGACAACACTGTCATGGTCGACAAGATTACACATTCATATTCAAAAATCCATAAAAGATTCAGAAGACATCCTTGAATTTTTATAGCTTGAGTTGCAACTCCAACGAAAAGAAACACATTCTAAACTTGTTCATTTTCAGAACAATCATCTTTATGACTCCTTTTAGCAACCTGCACATAATGACGCCACTTCAATATCACATAAGCAAATCATTGTCCCCATCTTCAAAAGCAAAAGAAAATGAAGATGAAGTTATGCATACAGAAGTTCTGCTTGTGCTTCTCAAGCCCATCATCAAACCATTAGAGGAGGTCGTTAACTACAAGCACATAACCGATTTTGGATACGAAAAGTAAGTGACCATCATTCATTCATGATTACTCCAAGCCAATCTAGTTTCAGAGTGTTGGGTTCTTAAAGGAAAATTCATCTTCATATGCTCCAGTTCAAAGTTCTAAATGCCAAAATTGTGATCGAGTTGGCCATATGAAAGATCAATGCTTTGATCTTCACCCTTGTAATCATTATGGAAAGCATACCCATTCTTCAAAAGCATACCCATTCTTCAAACAAATGCTTCATTTAAAGAAACCTGAACATGAGAAGATTCACTATGGGTGGATCGCTTCTTGGCAATGGTCATCAACAGCTAAGAAGGTATACATGTCATACCGAAGAATCCATTCTCAAAAAATGATACATCTTGCAGCTAAGAGATCTTCTTCTCCTCGCTTTGTCCGTAGTAGGGGGGAACGACATCACCAAATGGCAGTCAAGAACAAGTGAGCTTGTATCATATCCAGAGCGTTGATCCCGAATTATCTAACCAAACTCAGAGCTGCAACCAAAAGCCAAAGCCAAAATGACTATTCATTTAATAGAATGCATCAGATTCTACTAACATTTTGGAATGTTCTAAGAACCTTTAAGCCTTCAAGCCAAGTTCCAAGAAACTTTGAGCCTTTAAACCAAGTTCCAAGAATCTCTTAGCCTTCAAGCCAAGTTTCAAAGTTTGTGGTAATCCTTAAAGCATCTCCATTGTTCATGGTCATTCGAAACCACCCTTCATAGCCTTGGTTAATTTGTGGTCATCCAGAACCAAAATTTTATAGTTGTTGAGATCTATCCGTTTATGGTCAACTTAAAACCACCCATTTAGTAGACGACATCAGCTTCTGCTAGCCTTTTGATTTAGAGAGCACATTCAGCCATTTGTAGTTGTCCTTCTCTAGTTTTCAACTCTTTGCTTGGACTCACATACCCCCTTTGGATTAAGGGAGGATTGTTGGAAACCTAAACCTTAGGGTTAGGCATATTATTAAATTATTATTTTGTATTCTCATTTATGAGAGAAAATGTCATTGGGAGTCCAAAGGACACCTTGGAATTAGAAACCAAGGGCCATCTCATGTATCTATATGTACACGCATTAATGAGAAACACAATGCACACTTATCTATCTCTTGTGTCTTTATTTGGTTTTGTGTTAGCCAATGTGTATCTCTACCCTATTAGGCATCCTAACACGTGGTATGAGCTCAAACATGAATGCAAAGCCTCTAGACCACCTCTACAATTTAGTATGTGTTGCTCAATTTCACATGTGTTATTTTTTAAATGGGAGCTAAGTGAAGTGTATTTATTATGGTACAAGGATCAAGCTAAAGCATGGTTTTGTAAATCTCAATGGAAATATGTGCAATGCTTTGTCCATTGATTTGGCAAACACAGATTTGGTTCTCCCTTCTATCTTGTTTCAGGCTCTAACCTCGATTCTGAGAGAGGTTATATCCTTGGTTTTGGCTCATTCAGTTTAGAAGATGGCACAATGTCACTGTCCTAGTGGATGGTGTGTGCTCTACAAGTTGTAGGATATGAATAGGGGCTTGAATAGGTGCAAGAAACATATTGTTGCATCCCACTACATCATAATAAATTGGACAGCTAGATGAAATAAGTTTAAGGATGAGATCACCAATTAAGTAGAGAAGGACAATGATGCACGGAACATGTGTGAATTGGACTTTGCAAAAGAAGGTTGATGCTTTTATAAGTAATCAACACAATGAGCATGAAGAAGTCAATGTGCAAGTACATCTCTCTAGTAGAAGATAGGAAATATTCTCTCATCTGAGCATTCAGTTTATAATGATTTTTCCCTCCTTTGCACTCGGATTAAAGTTGTCTTCATAGCTCATCTCTCAAGGGTCATTTCGACCCCCGTGAGGAAAATAAACATGTTGAATCCTCTTGTCCCAAAATTGGAGTTTATCACAACAAAGGCTCACACAAAAGCCAATAACGAGGATGTAGATGGATGAAAACAAAGTGAAACCCCATGAGGATTGTTTGAAGTGATTCGACAAAGACCAAGTTTAAGTTATTCTATATGTTTTTATGTGTATTGTTGCATACTATTTTGCTCAATCAATTTGCAAGGCAATATACACATCTTATTTTGAAAACATGGACACTTTTTAGATGAACAGATGACTTTTTAAATGTTGGCTACAGCTTTCTATCTCTCCATTTTATAATACACAACCCACCAATTTGACCAAAACATTATTTATGGAAAGTAAAGTTCAATGAGGAATTTAACAATCGAGACTCCCAGTGTTTTGTAGAACTTACAAGTGCCCAAACTTATGGAAGTTGAAACTTCATAAAAAAAAAATGCAAGAACAAGATTTAATTGCGTTGACATAACACTCTCAAAGAAGACATCTCTCAACCGAGAACTTGAAACACAACTCTCAATTAAGAGTTGGTGTCTTTTTTACTCTCAAGTTAAACTTTTTAAGTCTTAAATACTTGATCAAGAATTTGTTTTGATGAAGAGATGGTGCTGACTTCAACTCTCAGCTGAGAGATTGTATCAGCTCTAGAATGAGAGATTGAATTCATCAAATCTCCATGCATCATTGCCAAAAAATTTGACACATACTCATGAGAGTACCCGTTGTTTAAAAAATGATAAAGGATAAGCTAAGAGCAAGATAATTGATGTAACAAGGACAAAGAAGTTAGCATCCAACAAATTAAAAATACTTGCAAGCACGTGTTATATGCATTATCCCGATGATTAACTTGCTTTATATAAGATATCATGTAATTCCCGAACGTATTATATACATTACCTTGATGATTAACTTATTCAATGCAAATGTAATTCATCACACCTATCTCTGGAGATTTGAAACGTCATCAAGGTGGTTACCACTATCCTAAATAGTAAGAAAGGAAAAGAAGCAACAACTAGTAAAAGTAGGGGGCAAACTTCAAAATAATAGCAAAAACTACTAAAGAAATTTGGAACCTTTTGAACCCCTAGGCTAAGGCTTTCACTCCTCGTAGCTAGGAAACCATGATGGAGATTTCAGTGGAAGGAGATATTTGCTTAGGATCTTGATACAGGCCTTCAAGCAATGAATAATGTAACCTCAAACTGCAAAAAAAAACTATTTACGAATGGATTCTGATGAAAAGGGAGTGAACATAAACTCAATTTAGGAGGTGGACAAAGGAAGTTGGGGAAGAGCAAAGGCAAATGGCAAGGGGCTCAACATAGATGAGATCCAACTCTTGGAAGCTTATATTTGTGTCAAGGGAATATTCCACATTCTCATGAATCATAAGTTTCTCGATGCAAAAGTGGTTGTCACTGCCTCAAATATTATGAAAGATGCATATGAGCAAGCCTTGATGGCTCTAACAGTAAAAGAATAGTGGCACGGATGAAGATGACCATGGAACAGGGGGTGTATTAAATGCAAAATCATGTATGCATCGTTGTTCATAATAAAACATCAAAATCTACTTCATAGAGAAATACTGGAAAAATCCATTGGTTGGAATAAGCACGTACTTGTTTATCTGTATAGATGTACCAACTAGATAGGACATTGTTTGTCATACATAACTCGGTAATATCTCTAATTCTTTGTGAATTCAAAAATTGAAGAGTGGAGACCACCATTAACACAAAACAATGATAAGTTAGCATTCCTGTACACTGTTGCTGAACAGAAAGATTATTAACTATATATATCCTTCATATTTGAAAACGATACTTGTTGCAATATACCATATGTGACTGTATACTATGAACTTCTGGATGTGTTTACTCGTGCACAACAATGGCAATTGAATAATAACACCTCTCGTGAATCAAGTACAATTCCGCATAGACTCAATGCATTGGAATGAATCTTCGTAACTTGGGAAATTCAGAGCATTAAAATGGCTATAAAATGCTTATATAATGACTGTAGAAAACTGTTTCCCCTTGAATATGATAACTGATCTGCTTAGAGTTGGAGAAACAATGACCAGAGAATCTAAAAAACACTAAGCTCAGATAAGTGAAAACAAATTGCCAGATGTTACTAATGAACATAGACAATCAAAAATTTTGAGGGACTGAACCATGTCTTGCCTATATTGAAAAATAGATTAAATCCCAAACATTAAATCAACTATTTTGGATATAGTTGACTTGGACGGCGAAGCCATAGCCTCTGTGGCACGTTGACTTGTCTCACTTGATTGAAGGTAGTAAGGACGAGAGACTGCATTTTTAGGTGGAGGAAGGGCAAAACCTCTACTAGATGACTGCGGTGGTGATATCATCAACCCATAGTTAGCCTTCTCAATTAAAGCTTGACGTTGTTGTGGATCCAAAGGCTTCACACCTATAATTAAAATCCCATTAATCTGCATTCCGTTCTTTTGGAGAGCGTTTTGTGCATCATAGTGGCTCTGCATACAAAGGTCAAACATTGAATAAAATAACATTTGGAGATTTAAAAGAAAATATGATTGATTCAAAACTAAACAAAAACAAGCAATCAACTTTGCCAAAAATTAAGTCCATAAGATCTAAAGAATGATTCAAATAGGCACTCCAAGGAGTCGTGTTGATAAAGAAAATTTGTATCCTCATAACATGATCACTATAAAGCATCAGGTCAAGCTTTAATATAAATTTGTTGGATAAAACCTAATCTCCTCTGTAGGCAATATTGATTACAGTCTGTATAACAACTAGAATTGGTTACAAATTCAAAAACAATATGGATACTCAAAACTCAAATCAAACCTCAAGGAAAAAATGTAAAGAAAATATCTAATGAAAGAAAAATATAATTAAATTGAGTGGGCTACTTACCTCAAGTATAGACAGTGCATGAGAGAGAATAGAAGAAGCAACAGAAAACCCCAGGTGAGTTTAGCGGAAATTTTGAAAAAAGGATGATGAGTGAAGATCGATGGAAGACTTTAAGCACATGTTTTTTCAAGATAGCCTTGATCTAGTCCATTGTTGTATCGATCTAGCCCATTGTTGTATCTACAGTGTAGAGAGATGTGGGATGGAAACCCAAGCTAAAAGTAAATTTGACCAAGTAGAGATGGCCTTAGGACGAAAACAATCAATAGGTCTCCTGGTGAAGAACTACATAATTAAAATAGGAGGTGTTTATACTAAAATGAAATTGTATAGCACTACTTTAGGTGCATATGATGTGGGAATGGATTGGTTGGAATCACATCGATCTCTAGTAGACTGTTATGAGAAGAAATCCTTTTGTAATAATGATTTTGAAGAGCCAGTGGTGATTGAGGGGCTTAAGCGAGACATTTCTCTATGGTTTATCTTTGCTGCCAATGTAAAGAAATGTAAGAGGAAAGGATGCAAGATTTATGTCGTAGAAGCGATAAGTGAAGGCAATAACACCTCTGAGGTGTCACATCCAATCCTCTTTGAGTTTGCACAAGTCTTTCCTTCTGAGTTACTAGGATTACCTCTAGTGCGTGAGTTTGACTTCACCATTTCCCTAAAACCTGGTACATAACCAATATCCAAGACCCTGTTATCAAATGGCAGTGGCGAAAATCAATGAGTTACGTATTCAACTCAAGAAACTTATTGATCAATAGTTAATCCAACCTAGTGTATCTCCTTGGGAGCGCCAATAATATTTGTTAAAAAGTAGGATGTTACCCTTCGTCTGTGCATCGATTATCGAGATTTGAACAAAGCCACTATCGAGAAAAGGTATCCCATGCCACGCGTCAATGACTTATTAGATCAGTTAAGAGGGGGATCTCCAAGATCAACCTACGATCAAGCTACCATCAATTAAGGATCAAGGAATGGAATGAAAGTGGACATAGTGCACCATGTAGCTCGTTCTTTAGAGTGTCAACAGGTAAAGGTCAAGCACCACCAACCAGACTCCTTCAGCCACATGAAACACTTGAGTCCAAATGGCAAGTCATTTTTATGAACTTCGTGGGGGGATTACCCATCACTCCCCAGAGACACGATTATACCATGGTCGAGGTGGACAAGCTCACCAAGAGTGCTCATTGCATTCCAGTAAAAAGTACCTTTAACACACCCACCATTGCGCAAGTACTCCTTAAAGAGATAATTTGACGACACGAGGTCCCTTGAGAAATTATTTTAGATAGGGATTCCTAATTCACATCCAAGTTTTGGCAGAGCCGCCAAGGAACCATGAGTACACAATTAAATTTCAGTACAGAGTATCATCCTGAGACAAATGGCCAGACTAGGAGAGATAACTAGGTGAGGGAGGATACGCTGAGGATGTATGTCATGGACTAGTGGAAACAGTTGGAGAGATATATTCCCTTGGCAGAGTTTGCGTACAACAATAGCTACCATATCTCCCTCGGTGTTGCATCATACAAAGCATTGTATGAAAAACTTTGTAGGACACCCCTTAGTTGGGACTGTTTGGAGGATCGTGTTAAAATAGGCCTCGACCTACTTCAAGAGATGGAGGAGTAGATGGCCATGAGCAAACAAAGGCTTAAGGAAGCCCGTGACTGACAAAGAGTTATGTTGATGCCAAACGACTTAACATGAGTTATAAAGTATGTGACATGGTGTTCACTCGAGAAAGGCCCATGAAAATCCCCTTTAAATTTGGAAAGACAGCTAAGTTAGCACAAAGATTTGTCAGAGCATTTAGGATTATGGAGAGAATTGGGCATGTTTCTTACTGGATTGAGTTGCCACCCCATCTAGGAAGAATGCACAATGTATTTTATATGTTTGTACTTATGCATTGTATTCCATACCCGTCTCATGTTTTGAGTTAGAGGGATTGCAGCTTTCCAAGGGGTCATCCAAGTAGAACCATATTGCATACAGGACTCCAGGACTCTGCAGTTGCGCATGCGCATAATGGACCAAGTTAAGGTCGAAAGGGACCAGTATAGCATGAAGTCGGCCACCTAGGAAAGCACAGACACTATGGGTCATGATTTCCCATATATTTTTGGGTAGTTATGGTTAGACACATGACTCATAGCTTTGTGATGTTGTTACCTATGTCAATACTCAGTTTGGTTGTTGTTTCATATGATGCTACTTATGTTGAACATGATTTGTTATTTCATAGTTATAGGATGCTACCACTTATATTGACGCACAATATGATTATATTTCACATGATGCTACATGTGATGACTTTTAGCATGTTGTTACTTTATAGTTATGAGATGTTGCTACTTTAAGTTAGTATACAGAATTGCAATTATTACTTCATGATTGTCAAAACATATAACAAAAATGATGTCTTGATATTATATTTGAATAAGTATAGAACTTAATCGGTTCATTATAATATATTGAATTCAGTTGTGATATGATGTCTCAACATATGTAGTGACTGATGATATTGGGCTCTATGATATCATGTTGATTATATTGGCATTAGGAATGGAATTTTGTAATAAATGTTAAACGTGATGGATTTTAATGCTATGTCAATTTCACGCTTTGAATGCTGAAGCTATTGCATCATAGGTTACTATTTGTTGAGAGTATGTTTAGAAAGAATTGATATTATATTGTTGATCTACAAAAATGAGTACTAAACATTGTTCTTGGTGGCAAGTGAAAGTATGTTTCAGGAAACTTACTATCTTTATATCATTTCATGGGGTTCCATAACCATAAATGATAATGATGATACTATATACTTTTATGGCCTAAGGGACAACCCAACAAATAATGCTATGCCAACTATAGTTATGAAGAAAGTCCACTACTTGAGGTATATTAGCCACATGGGGGAGGTATATGGAGAAGAACTTCCAAATCTTAGGGATGGTTTCCATAGGGAGGATAGGGAGAAAGTCAAGGCCAACCTTTCGAGATTCTTGGGGTACACTAGGGGTAGTATACTAGTAACCAAAATTCAAGGTGACCAGCAACTGCTGGGTGATGAGATGAGACCCAGATTTCGGCTACGGCAGATGAGATCGCAATATAAACCAAAAGTTCACGCATGTTCACATACTCTCCACGCCCCACACTCTCACACACACCTCCCTGCACAACACTGCTCCACTCTCTTGCACCCTACGTTCCCCAGCACTTAAGCTCGTCACTCCTCATCCCCCCCCGACCTGCGCTCTCACTCCATCTGCAATGGCCACGCTCCCTCCATCCACAACACTCACACTCCCACACTCAGCCCCACGATGGTCATCCCTGCAGTGCACTACCACCTGCACGCTTCATCTTCCCACTCTCCTCCTACACCATTGATCTATTGTGGCTTGTCCAACCTACCAGCACTACGCCATACCTCCGCCCTACTCCACCTTCGTTAAACAACTCATCCACGACCACCTATCCTCATCGGACCTCCAAGCATCCAGCCCTACTCCTTCCTCCCACTCCCTTCTCTCCTTTCGCCTTCCATCTTTCGTGCCTCATCCTCAAGTCTACCCCTGCTCCATAGACCCACCCTCCCGACCTGTATACCACCATTCAGCCGCCTATCCATTTTCTCCACCCTTCACGTAAGCCCTACCTACGGCCAAAACACAAAAAGAAAAATATCATTATTATCATTATTATTATTATTATATTTAATTTTTTATTTTGTTTTAATAAAACCTTACAATAATAAATATATAATAATATTATTAATAAGCTTTAATAATTATTATTATATTTAAATTTTCCCACCATTAACCTTGTAAGTTAATTATTAATAATTAACTTAAAACCTAAAAAGTGTCATTCACTACCCATATAGATAAAAATGGCCTCTATATATACTCCACATACCAGAAGCATGACGACAAAATTAAAAAGTCAATAGGAGAAATTGGAAAAGGATGTTCAATCCATTAAAGAAATCGTTGCCAAGAATCAAGAGAGTCTAAGAAAAGAGATAAGAAATAATAATGTGACACTTAAGAAGGAGATTAAAGATGAACTTCTACCAGACATGGAGACTAGGTTAAACAACAAATTGGATGCTATCATGGAAATGATGGAAAATAAAAAGTCTAGTAACCGACGCCAACGCCTAAGCAATTCGAACATGTCACTCACCCCATCTAGCAATTCTGAGTCGCCACCATGCAATAAATCAGAAGGCACCCAATATCATTTTGTTATAATGTACCCACCGAAAGCAAAATTTGAGTTGTCGAAATACAACGGAAGTAACGACCAATGTGTTGCATGGTTAAATAAGGCTGAGGAATACTTCGATATATACAACATTATGACAAATGAAGAAAAAGTGATGTGTCAATGCACCTAGAAGGATACACTTACAATTGGTACATATGGTGGAAAGGAGATCATTTTCCTGTACTTGGAAATTATTCAAAAACGACTTTCTGAAAAGGTTTCAAGGAATCACTGAGGACGAATTCTTTCGAAGCTTACCAGGTTACAACAGAAAGGAAGCGTCGACGAATTCACACATCAATGGGAATCCCTTGTCGCACGAGTGTTTGGATTATTTGAAAAGCAATTGCTTCAAACTTACTTAGGAGGCTAAAACCATATATACAAAGAGAGTTAAAGATGCACAACATTACAAAAGTCAAAGTAGCAAGACATAAAGCAAAAGCAGTAGAACTCAAATTTGAAGGAATACCAAAAGCAAGAGTTGGCAGAAATCATTTACAAGAAAAAGTGGTAGAATGCAGATATTGCAGAGACCATTGGTCACCAGATCATCAATGCAACAGTTCCCAATTGTATGGCTATGAAGTTGAAGGGGATTCAAAAACATCCACCAGTCGCTATGACATTGATAGAAGAAAGAAAAATAATAATTGTTGTCGATGTGGTGAAGATTGGATTCCAAACAATAAATGCATATCCAATCATACAGCACACTGCAAAATCATTATCGGGAAAGAAGTACAAGTATCAATCGAAGAAGATACATTCGATTCTGATGAAGACACAAGCTCATCTAAAGTTTCAATAGCGGCCATCACCTGTGTTCAACAAACTTGTAAGGAAAAAGATATGGCGACAATTAAGAAGGTTAACACCCAACAAAAGGAAAGCCAATCACTCACAAAGAAATATATCCCGCCTCGATTAAGAATTTGGACAACCTTAAAGATGAACAACTCCTATTCCGAGTAAAAGAATCAAAGAAGTCAGGGCCAAAGAGATTACAACTTACTGGGCCAAAGAGATTACAACTTACTGGGACAGTTAAGAATAAGGACATCGCAATTTTGGTCGATTCTGGAAGTACCCATAATTTGATTGATATCAACAAGGCAAGGGAACTTAATCTTTTTGTGTTCCCTGCAAAAGGACTTAAAGCGTTAACCATCACTGATCAATACGTCGAAGAAGTGGGAAAATGTCATAAGGTGGCAGTGCAGACACAAAACTTACACCTACAGCTCAATTGTATTGCCTTACCACTCAAGGAAGTAGGCATGGTATTAGTTGCCGACTGATTAGCATTGTTAGGAACTTACTCTACCAACTTACAAAAACAATACATGGAATTCAAGTTTAAGGGAAGTACCAATTGTATGGACCAGAAAATTCCCCATCCAACCAGGCAAAATCACAATACAAAAGGGATCTAGACCTTCGTCAAGATTAGGAGACCTGTTTAATATTGCATAGATCAAATCGACGCTCGACACAAATCCAAAACAAAAAGCAGCATCAGCAATTCATCTTTGAGGACAAAGTTGCCCTTAAAGGGAGTGGCAATGTTGTGTACATAAATAGTAAGATTAATAATAAATAAATATAATATAATATGTAATTAAAAGGTTAAAGGGTGTGTCCTTTACATTGAAAAGGCATGAACGGGCTTATATAAAGTCCATGTAATGTAATGTTTAAGAATCATCTATCTATCTATCTATTCATATTCATATATTTATCAAAATCGAAGTTGGATTCGCTTCTTTAGTTTAAACAACCGGATTCATTTGTACTATAGACCTAGAGGAGGGGGATCTAAAAATTTTATTGTAAAGGCCAAAGCAGATTATATTGTATGGATATTTGGATTAGGGGTTGTTGTCCCCCTGGATTGGTCATGGCAAGCTCCCTTGACTTCACTCTTAGAAGTAGTTAGCTTTGTGGCACAGCTAACTACCCCTTTGGTGTGTGGATATCCCCACCATGCAAAGCTTTAGGCCCATAGGTTGGTGTTTGAGGCTTCTGGGGGTGACCCACTAGCGCACATGACCACCTTGGTTTTTGGTTATGCAGAGGTGATTACATTTTGTAAAGGGTTGTTATCCCCTATCTAGCACATCTCCTTCACCCTCTTGGACCTATTTTCAACACTAAAAAACTCCTCCTTTAGTGTCTCTAGCCTATGACGTCATCCTTCACCAGATGAACCTACAAGTTGGAAAGGCGGGCATTGACGGACAATCATCATTTTGGGGTTAGTTGGGGCATGTCGTCCCCCTTTCACTCACTATTTCACTAAGTGAAGCCTTGTTTTAGTCTATTATGCTATATTTTGTCCATTTTAGGGCTCATTTCCCAAGTTGTGAGGAATTTACCCTAAAAATTAGTATATTTTTAATTTAACTTTATTTTAGACTTGTAGGCTCAAGAATTAAAAAGTAGAGGATGAAAAGTATAGATTGACATTCAGACACCATTGTAAAATCATAAGACAAGGGTTCTAGTACGATTATTTTTCTTTTTCTCCTACTCTACAAGGCTCTAATGGTTGAAAGAACTCATGCACAAGTGTGACCTAAGGTTTTTCTCCTTTCTCACTCTTTGTGAAATGTTGGTAAGTTATGCTTCTAGTTAGGTTGAATGATGCTTTATGGTGCATTTTGTTGATTTGTTAGGGCTTTTCGTCAACATTTGTATAAAGAGAACGTACTCCATTGGAATCTCTAGTGCTGAATAAGGTTGTCAACTTATTCATTTTCCCTAGTTAGGATCACCTACCGAACCATAAAGGTTGCTAGGTGATGCCCTAGCTTGCAAGCATTGAAAGACATTCCAAGAGAGGGTCATTGATCATTGATCTCTCAATGCCCTAGGGGATGAGACAAAAATCATATTCCCTTGCGTGTCATTTAACTACCTTTTTTATCAATTTACTTGTACTTTATTTTGCTACAATTTTATGCATAAGAACCCTAAAAGCCTGAAAATTCCTAAAAAACCTAAAAATCTAAATAAATTCATACTCCATAAATAGTCGTGAGTTTGTAATTCTGGTCCACCCTAAAATTCCACCTTACTGGATTTATCCACAGATCTCTGAGGGCATCCTCTTTTACCTTGGTGAATAACCTAAAAATCATATATTGTCAAAAAAACCCTAAAAATTTACATAAATTCACAAACCTAAAAGTATTTGGAATTTCGTAATTCTGGTCCACCCTCTAAATTCACCCTAGTGGATTTCTCCATGAATCTGCAAGGGCAACCCAATCTAGGCAATTGCATTGGGAAACATAAAATTTGCAGAATTAGGGTTTCTGTAGTACTTTTTTGTAGATCTGTTTGTTGGTATAAACCTGATAAATTTGAGTTGTTTGTTAGCCTAAAAATCTAAACTGTTTATGGATATTGAATAGATTTGTTAGCTACATTTAACACTGATAAAGGTTGGTTATAAAGCCCTAACAGTCTGCAGATATATATAGTTGATGATCAGACCTGTCGGTTGACTTTTAAATTCTGAATTATTTGTTGATAGGAAGTTGATTGTCCACTGAATTAACTCCTCCATTAGATCAAGTTGTCTTTTAATTCATTGTTTGACTCCATTTAAGGCACTGATATCTGCTATAAAGGTTGTAGAAAGGTATTTGCTTGATTGATGTTTGCAGGTACCCTGAAAGAGATCTCCCCTAGGTTTGGGACTTACCCAAAGTAGGTGAGAAACTGGGCTGAGGTGACATCTAGTCTAGTCCTCTCCCACATGCTTACCATTCACTAGCAAACAAACCACACTGTTCTGCAAATCCAGGACTGCCAGTTTGAATGGTAACAGAGTATTTATTCATCTTTTCCATCATAAGTTATTCTTGGCAGAAAGAGGGTGTTATTCCAAGCAATGTTCATCGTTATTCTTGACAAAGAATGTGCACCCTCCTTACAGAGATTCATGACACATATTCCAATGATTTTTGCTTCTACTTCCAGCATAACTGGTGCCCCAACTTAAGGAGGTATTATTGGCAGGTTCTGGTGGTTATTCTTTGCAGATTTCTCTTCTATTTTCAGTTGACTAGTGCAACCCCCTTCTTGGAATTCATGTAACATGCAATGCTTTTCAAAGACAATCTTTCCTCTTCTATTCATTCTATTGGAGGGGGAACAGGGCACACCACTTGGGAGCTTTTTCTTGCTTCTTCAAGATGAATTTTCATGTATGTGTTGGGCACTTATCTTGTGTTGACTTTCCATGGCTTGGGTAAAGATCAGACCACCTAAAGCAGGACCACTTTCTTCAAAACTAAATTAGCATAATTTTAGGGTTTCTATTTTGGATCTAAGATATTCTTGGAGAATTCCTTTGTAAATTTGTACACTTCCAATCTCAATCTATAAGAGATGGAAATTTCAAAGAGATTGGGAACTGTTATGTTTTCATCTTGCAACTTATCATTTTTCCATCCCCATACTGCTTTCTTGAGTACTTTCATGTCAGATTATTAAGCATGTTCATGATTTTGTGTAGAAATGCGCTTCCACAGTCTTCATGTGACTGTCCCCCCGAGCATTGTGAGAGTAGAGCATTTGAGAAGTGAGTTTCTCCCCAAGTGTTCTTATGTTGTGAATCTAGAAATCTTCAAAGTATGCATTTACAGCTCTGAAATAACGGTGAAACTCTTAAAAGCCAACTCTTTATTGTGGATGACTTTGATGATCAGATGTGGAATGTTATGAATTGATTGGCCTCGAGTATATCTCCAGCCCAATCAGTTTTCTCTTTTACTTGTACAACTCCATGACCATTGGATTGAAGGTAAATCTATGTCTGAAAAATAAACAAAAAGAATAATTCATTTCGCAGAGTTTGAGTGTTTTCCTTACAGATCTGCAACTTTTTGTCACATATCTGAAATAGATTATTGCAGATTTATGAAAGGAAAACGCTGTGTTTATACTTTATACTCCAACATATAAATCTGAAGTTTACTTGCTATTATCAAGTGTTTCGTGGCATAAATTTAAGTTATTTAGGTGATCCCAGCGAGTATATTTTGCAGATTTGAAGTCTTTGGTAGGGTACAATTAAAGATTTTTTACTTCATATCACTAGGGATGCCCCTAAGGCTCGCAAGAACTAGCCTGAAGCAATAGGGACTATGCGGGCGACAGTGGCACTTTACATGAGCGTTCATTCAATCTGCTTGAGACCAAATTCCCCATAGACAATTCCAAGTCTAAACACTACCCTACAACTTAGTGTATTGATGGGTACTCTTGTGCCCCTTGCTAATATATCCACGCGCTTCAAGACCCAAGACATGGATCCTCAACCTACTACAAAGCTCCCTCTTCCCCATGCCCAAGCTACTCATCCAAGATATCTCTCATGGATACTCTCATCTGACCCACAGTCCTCTATGGCTCTGAGTTGAGGGGGCCATGCCTACTTGACTATGATTGGGCCTCAGAAGAGAGAGTGCAGATCCTCCTTCTTCGTCACATCAACAGAAGTAAACAAACAGTACCTCAGGCCATTGTAGTCGTTGAGTTTGGAGCTCAACCATTTCAGCTTGAGGCTTGTTCAATCTTGTCGCTCTTTTACACCGCCTTCGGAGCTTCGACAGTGATGGGGCGCGATTGATACCCATACTTGGCCTATCCCTCTTCCTCTCTTCCTAGGTCATTGCCTCAACCAGCCCTCTAGGCCACTCTAGATGTCGATTTGTGGGTGTTGCAGATCTTTTAGCATCTTTCAGTATTTCGATGGACCGGCTTTCCCCACATTCATTAGACGCCCCTACCAGACAGATGCTAAACAAAATCACTAGGGGGGTTAATTGGATCAACCCTCTAGGGGGGTTACATCCTAAGATGGCCTTCTACGCTACGCACTTTTTGTATCTGAGGGACGGTCTCATTTTTTAGGCCTCCTTACACGTTCCATCATTGGGCAAATGCTCTTCGTATTCCTTTAGGTCAATTCAGAGTGGGCTCTCACCATCTCCGGGTTGAGACAAATCACCAGCTTGATCAGTCAGACAAGATCTACCAAGTATGCAACCTTCGTGAGGTTGAGAACGAGGAGCACTCCATCTTTCACTGTTCTAGACTCCTATCTATTATGAGATCTATGGACGGATTCATTGTCTTTTAAGGGACCTTCTTTCCATAGAGCAGCAAACTTTGACTATATTCTTCAAATACCCCGATCAAAGATGTCTAACCTTATACTTGCAAGAGACCCTTTGACTCTGCTCTTTCACTCTCCAACGACATTTTCAGTCAAGACCAGGCTCCACCCAATTTATCGCTTGCTTCTTCTCGATGCTTCCCTCTTCTAGGGCCACCAAGAGACAGATAAATGATGGCACAAATCTTGACCACTCGATTAGACATTAGGACGCGACAGTCCATCTTTACCTCCACCCAACACCAACAACAGGGACAAGCTCAGCCCCATCCCGATAGTCGGACAACTTCATCCAAGAAGCGATGCACTACCCATTGCAATTCCTCCTTTAGCTCTTCCTCCAATCAAAGTACACTTTTGAGCTTCCTTCATTCAGCCTCGAATGGTAGGAGAGATACTCCAAATACTTCTAATGCTTCCAATGGCCCAAGACAGTGTCAGTTTCTCCATTTATGCATCATAGCTCTCAGATCCACTCCCTTTTTTACATTTTCCTTAATTGGACAAGCTCTCTTCATATCTCTCCTCGCTTATTTTTTCTGAGAAAACTCTCCATTTATAGAGTTAGGATTTGGTTTGAGTTTTACTTTTAGCTTTTTAGCTTTTATAGGAGCTACTCTTATGCTCCTGCTTTGTATTGTTATCATGGTAATGCATAGTCCCATTGACCTACTTTTGTGGTCACATGTTGGAAATTAATAAAATTATCTTATCTTATCTGATATGAGCTTCCTACCTACCCTTCTATCTTGCCCTCCCCCTCCCAACTCTCTCTCTAGTGACCTGTGGATGACAGTACTCCTAACCCTTCCTTTGTAGATCATCCAACCAAAAACATTGTCCATCCCTCAAAGCCTCGTAATGTGAACACACAGTGTGGTATTTGAGGCAGAAGTGTGTATTTGAAGAGAACCTTGATACCATCCCACACTTGATCAAGGATGGTAAAGAGATCGTGGAGGTGGATGGAAACAAGACCATGGATGAGGACAAGCATGCAACTCCAAGGAAAACAATGCATAAACGAATATTTTCCCTCACTTTTGACATTAACATGGAGGTCAACCAGATAGTTGCAAGCTACAATCACCACCTCACAAAGGATAATTAATTCCAAAATGTTGCCTTATGTTTCCTTAACAAGACTTCAAAGCTCATGAACACACACTATGCACACTTTAGCTCACTAGAAACCAACATACCCGTGGAAGTCCATCAAATGTATTGTCAAGTTAAGCTGGGAAATTTTCCTTTAATATTCAAACTAGGGATAAACAATGTATTCAAAATTTCTATTGATAACCACACATGAATATCTTTTACAAGTATGCAGCGGAATATAAAGTACTTACAAATAAATCACAACATCACATCACAATATTGACACTACTATTTTGGGTATGGAAACCCCCGAAAAAACCCAAGATGGGAAAAACAGTGCAGCAATCAGATATAGATTTTATTATGAGAAAATATGGAACATTTACAATCACTGCAAATTCACCCAAACCTGGCAAATGTAGTGCCCCAACAAAATCACTAGGCAAATCCTAGCTAACCCCAGCACCCTCCTGCGTGACTGTACGAACGACTGTACGACATCCCACATGTGCGGATCCGTACAGTTGTACGGCTGCTGTATTGAATCCGTACGGTCTACTTGACAGCAGTATTGAATCTGTATGGCAGATATACAAAATTCGTACAGTCTGTACGTCCTCCCTCTGCAACTGCTGCTTGTCGATCCGTGTGGGCTTTGTCCTGCCTGCCAGCTCGATGATCATGTTTGCTCGCTCCTCCGTCTTCCCAGCTAAATCCTCTATCTAACTTTCTCTCCCTATCTGTATCATGTCTCCATCGGAATACAAGGGTGTGTGTCCTCTCCACCAATTTACCTTTCTTTTATAACTTTAGGTAAAGCGAAAACCCTAATTTCACTTTCACTTAAAGTCGATAAACAATTAGATCACTTTAATTATTTTCCAAAGTAAACTTTAGAAAAGTAATTAAATACAATTGGCTTCCTAATTTAAGTCTTCTACATGCAAGAACACATACATGCAGGAAGACCTTCCTTGTTGCTAGTTTAACACTCCCTCTTAACGAGAAAGGGATTCAATAGCAACCCCAACTTATCCCTAAACTTCACAAAACTCTGACTGCAAAGTGCCTTGGTGAAAATGCCCGCCACCTGCTCATCTGTCTTATGTACTCCAACCGAATGGTTCCTCTCTGAACACAATCTCTCAAGAAGTGGTACTTGATGTCTATGTGTTTGCTCCGGTCATGGAACACTGGATTCTCAGATAGCCTGATGCCACTCTGATTGTCACAGTGAACTACTATAGCCTCTAGCTCACACTCGAACAACCCTGAAAGTAACTTCCTCAACCACATACCCTCATAAGCATCCATGTTGGCTTTTGCCAAGCTCAATGAAACCGACTTCTGCTTCCTGCTGAACCAAGAGACAACCCCTGATCCAATACTAAAACAACAACCTGAACTACTCTTCTTGTCCTCTACACATCCTTCCCAGTCAACATTCGTGAATCCTGCTAACTGTACGCTCCCCCTACGCTCATAAACCAATCCATACTCCATTGTACCTTTGCTATAGCGAAGTATGTGCTTCGCACCCGTCCAATGCACTCTCCAAGGGTCCACCATGAACCGACTCAAAGAGTTGGCAGTAAAGCTAATGTTTGGTCGTGTGTTGACCAGATACATAAGTGATCCGTTAAGTTGACAATACAAGGTAGGATCAAATCCGTCTATTAACCCTGATGCATCAATCTTCCTCCAATTGGAAACTAGAGGTATGGCCATAGGCTTGCAGTCCTCCATCTTGAATCTCTTCAAGATCTCTACTGCATACTTTCCCTGTCCAATGAAGAAGCATCCATCTCTCTGCCAAACCTCCAAGCCCAGAAAGTAATGCATCAACCCTAGGTCTTTCATCTCAAACTCCACTGCAAGGTTGGACTTGCAGTCTCCAATCAGCCTCTCATCTCCTGTAAGAAAGAGATCATCCACATATAGGACTTGTATGAGAGGCACATCACCTGTCAAGAAGTACAGGTTGTGGTCAACGTCACTCCACTGAAATCCCATCTCCCATAGATAGTTGTCTCTCCTCGAGTTCCATGCTCGAGGTGCCTGCTTGAGCCCATAAAGAGCTCTATACTGTCTACATTCATGAGTCTTCCTGTTCTCCACATCAAACCCCTTTGGCTGCTCAATATATACTTCCTCCTCTATCACTCTGGTGAGGAAGGCAGTCTTGACATCCATCTCATGGACTCGCCGACCCATCTCAGTTGTTAGTGCGATAATGGTCTGAATGGAAGAATACATGGCATCAGGGGCAAAGGTCTCCTCATAGACAATACCCTCCTTCTATGAAAACCCCTTTGCCACGAAGCGTGCCTTGTATTTCTCCACACTTTTGTCTGTTGCATTCTTCACCTTGTAGATCCATCTGGATCCCACCACCTTTTTCCCTTCGGGTCTTGGCACAACCTCCCATACCTATTTTTCATGATGGAGTCACTCCTCAACCATAACCTCCTGCCACACATCATGTTGTGCAGCCTCCTCAAAGTTGGAAGGTTCAAATTTAATCAACTCTGTCATCAGTGCTATATAACTGAGTCTCACTAGTGGTTTGCTTCGTCTCATGGAGCTCTGTGGAGGATCCACCTGCCTGGAATCCTGAACTGTGGATGTAAACCACTTAGGCCTTGGCCTAGTGTCAACCTATTGCGGTTGCTAGATATCTGTCTCCTGCTGCCGCTCATCCTCCAAGTCAATGACTGAGGAATCCTATCCACCCGACTCCCTCCAACTACCAAAACCTGTGCCATGTGTTTGTACCTATACTTATACATCTGGCTCCTCCAACTTGACCCCCGAATCTTGTGTTGGTTACTACTCTGTTGGTCCATAGATCTCCGATCTCCGCAAGGCCCTGTCCATAGATCTTGTGTTGGTCCATAGATCTCCGCAAGGCCCTGTCCTCATCAAACTAGACTTCCTTGCTCACAATCATCCTCTTGCAAGCAAGAATGTAAACTTTGTATGCCTCCGAAGTCTCGCTATAACCAACAAGTAACCCCTTCTCTCCAAAAGAGTCTAGCTTCTTCCTAGTGTCAGCATGAACATGACAATAACAGACACTATCGAATATGCGAATGTGACTCACATCTGGCCTAGTGCCTGTGAAGACCTCCTCGGGTATCTTCCTCCCCAAGGCTGTGTGGGGACAACTGTTTTGAATGTATACTACAATCCTGTATGCCTCAACCCAAAGGAATAGTGGTAATCCTGATCAAATAGCATGGCCTTAGCTGCTCCTACCATAGACATGTTCTTCTGCTCTGCAACTCCATTCTGCTGTGGGGTATGGGGCACAATGTTCTCCTTCTTGATCCCCTATGTCGAACAATACTCCATGAACTAATTGGAGGTGTACTCACCCCCGTTGTTTGTCCTCAATACCCGGATCTTCTTTCTAGTTTGGTTCTCCACAAGAGTTCTGAAATCTCGAAACCTCTCAAAGACCTCTGACTTGTCCTTCAGGAAATAGATTCAAGTCTTCCTAGAATAGTCATCAATGAAGTTTACGCAGTAACTGTAACCACTGAAAGAATGGACACTGATAGGTCTGCATACATCCAAATGCACCAAGTCCAAGGGCTCCTTAGACTTGTGCTCACTCTGTGGGAAAGGCCTCATGATGTTCTTCCTCAAAGCACAACCCTTGCAATGGTTATGCTTCTCATCTTGTACTTGAGGAACTCTAATGATAGCCTGTCTCAAGTGCCTTAGTGCTCCATGGTGTAGGTGCGCCATCCTCCTATGCCACAACTCATCCTGACTATTGTTGTTGTTGCTGACTAGAGCCTTTGCAGGCCCAAAGTGTAGTCTATACACTTTCTCGCTCCTTTTGCCAATCACCCGATCCAAGCTCCTATCTAACCCCTTAGGCCTGATATATACTCTATGGTCTCAAAACTTCACCTGATATCCCTTGTCCTCCAGAGTGGAGATTGATATGAGGTTCTTGGTCAATCCTAGAACATATAACACATCAGCACAACTGAGGGATTTGCCAGACTCCCTTTCAAATGAAACAGTGCCAACTCCCTGCGCTTGATACCGCGCATCATCACCCAACTCAATGTGGATTCAACCCTCCTGCAAGTCTTTGAAGAATCTCTTATGTCCGGTCATGTGACTAGATGATCCACTGTGGATGTACCATATACTACTGCTTGTGGTGCTTGCCATGCAAGCTATCAAACAGAACTCCTCATCGAAGTTTCTATTGAACTCATCCACCTCTGCAGATCCAGCCATCTAAGTGTTACTCTTCTTCTTCCTCTCTGGGCACTGGGAGGCAAAATGACCCTGCTTGTGTAGATAAAACACTTGACCTTTGACACGTCAAGGTTCTTCTTACCATCCTTCTTCCTCTTTGCCTTACCCTTGCTCTTCCCTGTAAGGGCTAGAGCCTCCTCATCCACAATCTGTGGGGCACTGCTGGATGAGCTTGATCCTTGACCCATGCAGGTCTCCTCCTGCACAAAGTCATTCCATAGTCTCTGCCAATCAAGGAGCTTCTCCCTAGGCACAATACCTTTGACAAAGGTGTCCCATGGCTTAAAGATGCCATTGAGAGCTATCCAAACTAGCTCCTCATCCACTGTCTTAGAGCCAACAGCTCCAAGCTCATCCCTAATCTGTGTGAGCCTCGTGAGATAAGGCACCACTCCTTCTCCCTTGGCCCTCTTGGTGTTGCGCATCCTCTCTTGCAGCACCATCTTCTCGTTCTCATTCTTGCTTTGGTACAGACTCTCCAAAGTCGTCCACATCTCTGTTGCGGTCTTCTTACCAGAAAAATGAGGGACTATATGGTCCTTCACTCCATCCATGATAATCAACATGGCTTTGGAATCAATCTTCTTCCAAGCTATCAGATCTACCAGATCTGTGGGTGCAACTTTTGTGGAGTCAATGTGCTCCTCTGCATCACTGACGTTCAGGATCCTTGAGGTCCTTTCTTTCCATGTAGGAAAGTTTTGTGCCCCCTGGAGTCTTTCCTCAACTCTCAACTGCATGGCCATAGTGAAGTGTTACCTGTCAAACCCTAGATCTAGAAGTCTAGGTTTGTGTCTGCCCCTGATCTATCACTAATGCTGCAAATCTCTCAGCTTTAGCTCACCAAAGCTCTGATACCATGTAAATTTTCCTTTAATATTCAAACTAGGGCTAAACAGTGTATTCAAAATTTCTACTGATAACCACACATGAATATCTTTTACAAGTATGCAGCGGAATATAAAGTACTGAGAAATAAATCACATCACATCACAATATTGACACTATCATTTTGGGTATGGACACCCCCGAAAAAACCCAAGATGTGAAAACCGATGCAGCAGTTAGATATAGATTTTATTATGAGAAAATATGGAATGTTTACAATCACTGCAAATTCACCCAAACCTGGTGAATGCAGCACCCCAGCAGAATCACTGGGCAAATCCCAACTAAACCCCAGCACCCTCCTGCGTGAGTGTACGGCCGACCACACATGCGGATCCGTGCGGTTGTACGGTTGTTGTACAAAATCTGTACGATCTGTACGAAATCCGTACGATCTGTACGACCTCCCTCTGCAGCTGCTGCCTATTGATCTTTGCGGGCTCTGTCTTGCCTACCAACTCGGTGATCTTGTTTGCTTGTTCCTTCGTCTTCCTAGCTAAATCCTTTGTCCGACTTTCTCTCCCTGTCTGTATCTTGTCTCTGTCGGAATACAAGTGTGTGTGTCCTCTCCACCAATTTACCTTTCTTTTATAACTTTAGGTAAAGCGAAAACCCTAATTTCACTTTCACATAAAGTCAATAAACAATTAGATCACTTTAATTATTTTCCAAAGTAAACTTAGGAAAAGTAATTAAATACAATTGGCTTCCTAATTTAAGTCTTCTGCATGCAAAAACGCATGCATGCAGGAAGACCTTCCTTCTTGTTGCTAGTTTAACAAAGCTCATGGAACAAAAGCTACAAAGTCTTATCCACAATAGTGGATAAATGTGCAAACCTAAAGGCCAATATGGCTCCATATATGCCTTAGTAAAAAATGGGGCACCAAGAAAGGCGTCCCACAACCATGCGCCCTCCTAGCAACTCTTACAAATGCATTTTGTTTCATTATTGTTACATAATCTTTGCATTGGCATGTGGACATCAATACATGTATTAGTATCAAGATCTAACTTTTCTATTATCCTGGTTCACATAAAAAGTAGTTCAAATATGTTGTAATGTCTAGGCCCATCTAGAATACTAGATAGTAAATTGAGTAGACAGCAATATAATAAAGCTCCATGTTCCCCTGATTTTTGTGGAAATATCATGAATGAGAGTTTGAATCCCCATGTCCTCTTTGAATGCCATTCCAAGGGTTAAATAGTCCTATTACTGCAATTTTCTTGTGATATAATATAAAAACACTTTCTACTAAAAAGAAATCATAGAGCAAAAGGGAGAAAAATATCCTTTACATCCTTGTATAAATGCCCATGAAAACAAAGGATTTCATAAGCATGTCATCTATTGTGCAAATCAAGGGCGTGATTTTAATGAAACGAAGTTATAGATCTTGATTCTTGTGAAAAGAAATATTATGCTACATGTAAAATCACAATAAAAGTGGTTACTATGAAGAATATCATTATAAGATAGACGATGGATAACTATACATGAAATCTTATATAGTACGGTCGAGGGATGGCATGCATACCTTGTACTTGATTGAGGACCAAGAGCATCCAAGGGATGTTGTCCCATAGTTACCTTCAGGTTTTCTAGTAAAAAAAGAAACAAAAAAAGGGGAAAAGGGAAGGTCTAAAGCATTTCTACCCTAAGGCACCCCTCCAACAAGCTTGATAAGGAATAAATAACAAACAAAAACTCCATAGTTAGTACTTTCTCTCATTTGTATCCACTTTAACATATGTGCAATGTGCAAAGAGCCATTATGAGGAATTTATTGCTTATGATTCATATTCGCAATCTAGTATTGTTTTGAATGTCTTGAATTATAACATATTTTGATTTCCGTATTGTCAAATGTCAACTTATTATTTGTAAAGTTTCAAAACATATGCAAATTGACACTACAAGATGACACATTATTACTAATGTTATTGTCTTGACTATTGCGACAATGGGTGTAGACAATCCTATCTCAATCCCAATAGGACTGAATCTCTAACAGAATCCCTATTATCATAAATCCTACTAAGCACTTGGATTCATTCAATTTCATCTAGTTGAGTTTTTCTCCTTGAGGAGACAAAGAATCCCCCCTCATCATGGGAATCAGATTCCCTTGCACTTGGTGAAATCCATTATTTGATCATCAATGATATCATACGTTTGATCCATGCTTTTAGTTTCATGTTTTCTTAGTGTTATATGTATGTGTATCTATATCAGTTTGTGTGATTCACCCACATACCACATCAAACCTATATTTTGAATGAGGCCCTTGTACAAGCACATTCACCCAAACCCACAAATCCTAACAATTCTAACAAAATATAATGGCATAATTATATACCCCTCTGTATATTGAGTTTTATATGTACCATTACTATTTTGCATATCAAATTTGAACAAATACACAAAAGTAGAATGGAAACTATGTTGAAATGTTTAACTCTGGAGGTCCTCCTTTATAGTTTTGGTGTGTGTGTGTGATGAGGGAGACATAAAGGCCTTTTGTTCCTTATGTTGTATTTATGTAAAAAGTGATCTTATATAAATAAAAAGACATGTTTTGTACTGTATGAGTTGTGGATCATATTTAAGTGATATATTTAATAATTAGCATTTATTATTAAAAAGTGCATTTAATATGGACCCTAGATCTAGTGAACTAATCATAGCCATTAGATTGGGGAGTAAACTATCTACCCGACGATTTGCACGGGGCCCACTTAACGCCGTGAATGATAGCTTACTCTGTTACTAAGAGGAAACATCAAAGTGCATAGCTTGCGGTTTTTGCCAAGGTTATGAGGTAGAATTTCGCTAAAAGAATTGCTCCAAATAAAGAAAACCTCCAGGTTGGGCAAATCGTTGATACCCTCGGGCATGCTGCCGCTCAAATTGTTATACATGAGGCCCAAAAGTTGCAAATTCTTGAGCTTAGAGAACCCCCTGGGAATAGAACCGTAGATCGTGTTGTTGGACAAGTCTATGGACACAAGTGAGCTAAAATATCCAGACTTAAACAAGTTACATTACGCAATATCCAAATAGTCCTACTCTGTCATGTTGTCGAACTGCCATGGAATCTCGCCCTCATAGAAATTGTATCCAATTTCAAGACGTCAAAGACCCTGGAGCATCCCGAGCTTCGGTGGTATTTTACCGGTCAATTAATTTCCAGCCAAGTTCAGTAACTTTAAGTTCTTTAACTTCCCATAGTGATAAGGTATGGAGCCATTGAAATAGCTTCCACCCAGATTCAGCTGCTCCAGAAACTGCATCTCCACAAATTCCAACGGCAGCGACCCTTTGAAACTGTTACTAAAAGCTATAAAATCCACCACATTCTTCAGCTTCGAGATCCCGGCCGAGAAACACCCATCGAACAAGTTGTGATTAATTTTGTAACAAACATAAAATGAGATAATCATTAAATAATTAGGTTCACTAAGTCAGGTTATGAAAAGAGGTGTCTCCTCATTTCAAATGCCCAAGCCATATTTAAGGCAAGGCCACCATTGTAACATATCATCTCTTATCTTATTATTAATATATATATTTTCCTTATGGCTTATCTCATTTACCAAGTTTTCTGGTAATATTATTTGTATGAGCGAATAAATATTTGGCTCACTTGGTATCAGAGCCTCGTTGGCTAGATCCTA
>LPNX010410044.1:792078-877573 GCA_001517045.1 Pseudotsuga menziesii | reverse complement strand
TGATTACGTGCAGTTGGAAAACAAGTTGGAAAAGATACAGAAGGAAACCTTAAAACCTCAAGGGACGAAAATACAACTTCCAACTCAAAAGACGACACTCATAAAAGAAAATGACATTGTGAAAATTCCCTATCGACGCGCCAACCATAAAAACCGAAACTCTAAAAAGTGGGAAATGTCGAAAGATAATGATACTAATATGATCAAAGCTCCTAACGACAGATCAGTCGGAAATCCCAATAGTCAACAACAAATCATTTTAGGATGGATTGACCCATCCACATATAGAAAGTTATGCTCTACACTTAGCAGTTCGTATCGACATGTTTCTTCAGCCACGACATCACAAATAACGACGCGACAACATTATAAGGCTTTGAGGACAAAACCTTTCTAAGAGAGTGGCAATGTAACAAACATAAAATAAGATAATCATTAAATAATTAGGTTAACTAAGTTAGGTTATGAAATGAGGTGTCTCCTCATTTCTAATGCCCAAGCCATATTTAAGGCAGGGCCACCATTGTAACATATCATCTCTTATCTTATCATTAATATATATATTTGCCTTATGGCTTATCTCATTTACCAAGTTTTCTGGTAATATTATTTGTATGAGCGAATAAATATTCAGCTCAGATTTCCAGCGTCGGCAATCTGGTGAGATTGAAGATTGCAATTGGAAAAGCCCCGCCAAACAGATTATAGCTGATATTGAAGATTGTCCAGCGTCTGCAACCTGAGATTGAAGATTGCTGAAGAAACAGAGTAAGCTATCACTTGACGACGTTATGTGGACCCATGCAAATCGTCGGGTAGATAGCTTACTCCTTAGATTGGTAGTTAGGAAGGTAGTTACTATAATTAAAGTACAAAATAATGAAAAAGGGCAAAAGGAAAGATGCACCACCAAGAAGAGAAAGAGAAGAGTGAATAAGGAGAAAGGGTTCCCAAGGCAATTTGGCACACTTTCCAAGAAGATTCAACAACACATTTCCCAAGGCAGCCAAGAAAGTGGTTGTACATCATTCTGACAAGGTCGTACAGCAGCACATGTGGGCACAAATTCCAAGGCAATGCCTATAGCATTTATTGCAGACTGTCAGTACCATACAGCAGCCTTATTTTGGCACATGTGGCACAATTTTCGAGGAAAAACGGTGAGCAAGTCGTACACCAAGTACTGGCACATGTGGGCAGGCCATACTGCTGTTCATTGGCAAGAATATCAAGGTAGAAGTCTGCTGGTGTAAATTTGTGAAATTTTGTCAGTTGTGGGAAAGAGAAAATTTCTGAGTTTCTTCTTAATAAAAATTTATTCTCTTTGGGTTTTCCCCAGGTTGACGTTTCCCCCTGGTCAAGATTGACCAAAAATATAGTTGTGTTCAATGTGAATGTTCAGTATCTTGGGTTTGAAGAATTTTTAGCATGGTGTTTTCAATTTTAAATGTACAAGTGATTCTTTAGTTTAAAACCTAGTTGCTGAAAGTGTTTGACAAAATGCTCGAAAAACAAACTTTATAATTTTGTCATTTTTTCTTCATGGTATCAGAGTTGTACTAAACTAGGCAGCAAGCAAGATTGTTTCACAGTGTTCTTTTTTTAAGGGCAAAAGAAAGTTGTGATAGTCTTTCAGAGTTGTTCTAGTTGTGAGTGATTTTCCAATGATGAGTATACAGTTTGAGGACAGGTTGGACGGTGTGTCCAACTATGTACCATGTAAGGTAAGAATGACCGCAGTACTAAAAGAATGGAAGATCTGGAAGTTTTCTAATAGTATACCGTGACCAATCCCACTGACAAGGATGAGCTTGAAGAGCATAAGGCTCTTGAAACTAGGGCTCAGAGGGTAATTTTGGATGGGGCTAAAGACCACTTGATTGCACATCTGGCTGAAAAGAAAACAGCCAAGGAAATGTGGGATACATTGAACCAACTATTAGAGGCTAAATATGAAAAGCACAAGATGGCGCTTAGAGACAAGCTACATAGTGTAAAAATGATGAAAGACAAGAATATAGCCTCCTATCTGACTCGTGTTGCATAGGTAAGAGACAAGCTTGGCGCAGTAGGGGAGATAGTCCTAGACTCTGAGTTGGTGAGGGTAGCCTTAATGGGCTTCACCAAGAACTGAAGCGTCTTTGTCAAGTGTATTGTGGGAAGGTAGAAGCTTCCCAATTGGAACAGACTTTGGGATGACTTTACCCAAGAGGAGATCCAAGAGGGGTCTCAGATTGGTCAAGTCAATGAGGATATTGAGCAAAATGTGGCACTTGCAACCAAGTAAAAGAACAAAAAGAAGAAAGACTTAAGTAAGATTAGGTGCTTCCAGTATAATTAGTTCGCGCACTATGCTTCCAAATGTTCGAAGAAGGGGAAGGTGGAGAAAGATTTTGCAGCATCTGCATTAGTAGAAGAATTTGTTGCAACGTTCAAGCAGGAATTTTCTCTAGTTCCATTGACTCTAGTGTTGGGAGTCCAGTCTTTGAACATGTCTAGATAGTTGACAATGGATCAACTAGACATATCACTAGACTATATGGTGCCTTCTAGATCATTACAGAGTTAGGCCCTCGACATTATGTGCAGACAGATATCGATAGTCCACAGGTAGGAGTTCGAGGTGTTGGGACAATTAGGTTCCAAGTGCACCTTGGCAAGGTCCTGGAGGTACATGGAGTTCTTTTTGTTCTTTGGATGAGAGTTAGTAAACTCTCGGTGTCATCTTTAGAAGATGATGGTTTTGGATTGATGGTCAAGTATGGTCATGTTTTCTTTATCGAGCAGAAGAACCAGTTGGCACCACAATCCTTCTGGGTGATAACAAGGATAGATTGTGTCTTGAGGGGACGTGTTGTACATTTGGGGACAAGAGGTTGGCTATCTGAGTCAGATTTTGAGGATGGGGCAAAAGATGCAATTGATCAGCATGTTATTTAGATTTCTTCTCATGAAGAAAGTGGATCTCTTCATAGTACTAGCAAGAGACTCAGCCAGTCCAAGGATGATGAGCAGGTTCATGAGGCTCAGGTGGAGTCTCAAGCATTAGAGCTCCAGTTCAGGTTCGAGCACTTAACTCTGAGACGTGTTCCAGAGGAAAGGGAGTTGTTCAGGAAACAGAGATGGAGATTCAAATAGTGTCATAAGGGCCTCCGTCGTTAGGAGGGAGTGTTGAAATGTTTAACGCTGAAGGTCCTCTCTCATAGTTTTGGTGTGTGTGATGAGGGGGACATAAAGGCCTTTTGTTCCTTATGTTGTTTTTATGTAAAAAATGATCTTATATAAATAAAAAGAGATGTTTTGTACTTTATGAGTTGTGGGTCATATTTAAGTGATGTATTCAATAATTAGCAATTTTTTTTAAAGTGCATTTAATATCGACCCTAGATCTACTGAACTAATCTTAGCCATTAGATTGGTAGTTAGGAAGGTAGTTACTAGAATTAAAGCATAAAATAATGAGAAAGGGCAAAAGGAAAGATGCACCACCAAGAAGAGAAAGAGAAGAGTGAAGAAAGAGAAAGAGCACCCAAGGCAATTTAGCACACTTTCCAAGAAGATTCGGAAGCACATTTCCCAAGGCAGCCAAGAAAGTGACTATATAGCATTCTAACAGGGTCGTACAACAACACGTGTGGGCATAAATCCTAAGGCAACCACTGTAGCATTTATTGCAGACTGTCAGTACCATACAATAGGGTTATTTTGGCACATGTGGCACGATTTTCAAGGAAAAACAATGAGCAGGTCATACAACAGGTACTGGCACGTGTGGACAGGTCGTACAGCAGGCCGTATTGTTGTTCATTGGCACAAATATAGAGGTAGAATTCTTCTGGTGTAAAGTTGTGAGATTTTGTCAATTGTGGGAAAGAGAAAAATTCTATGTAGAGAAAATTTGTGAGTTTCTTCTTCTTGATAAAAAATTATTCTCTTTGGATTTTCCCTAGGTTGGGGTTTTGCCCTGGTCAAGATTGACCAAAAATATAGTTGTGCTCAATGTGAATGTTCAGTATCTTGGGTTTGAAGAATTTTTAGCATGGTGTTTTAAATTTTAATGTGTGCAAGTGATTCTTTAATTTAAAACCTAGTTGCTAAAAGTGTTTGACAAAATGCTTGAAAAACATACTTTATAATTTTGTCATTTTTTCTTCAAACTGCATGAATGCAACATAAGGAACAAATGATTACCTATGGTTAAGGAGCTATCAAACTTGTCTCCCACAGACAATCTCACTAAATAAATTTTCTAAGGTTGGAGAGTTCATAGTAAATTGATGGTTGCAGAGGTGAGAAATCAAGTATAAAACTAATTGAACTCCCCCTTTCTTTAATGCATGAAAAAATATGTTAGTGTTGTAGCTACGCGAGGCATCCTCACACCAAGTTGACCCCAAAAGAAACAATAAAATAGTTATTATTATGCCAACAAAGGAAATCAGCCCAGGCAAGGAAGACAAGTCGGCCCCACAACATAAGTGAAAAAAAAGACAACATGAAAGTATAAATAGGAGGGGCGCCTCCTCATTCTCACCAAGCAATTCGCTCACATCTTCTACAAGTGCGCAAGAGAGAGAAGAAGATTGTTATCTGGGGTTCACTATCTATGGAGAAGTTTACTCTTTTGTTCTTGGGTTTATCTTCAGTTGATCTATGTGATCAGTCTTGTATCCGGTTATATGTTCATGTACTTTGTATCTTGAATTGAGTCTCTATAAGAATAGTTGTTGGGTTCCTTGAAGGGTTTTCCAGGATAAATCTTTGTGTCTTTTGTTTCTGTGCTTTGGTTATTCTTTCAGTGATCTTTGTTCATATTCTACTACAAATAAGATTGAAATTATACTGCTATCTTAAAATCTAACAAAAGCTAATGTCTAATCTCCACTACAACTGGCAAAACTTTGTAAATGTGCATTCAAGCTCCAAAACATCAACTATATATCAATTCCATATTTAATGAGCATTTCTAGCCAAGCAAGTATTGCGTATTATTTCCCTCTCCAACCTACCAATGTATAGCCCTACCCCTATCCCTTCCCCCTACCTCTTGTTACTTGTTATTCTCAAGAGACATTGAGGGAGGTATTCAGGTTTTGAATTCAAGTAAAGAAGTTGATGGCAAGTACTTTCAAGCAAAATTTCTCAAACTTGGTTGGATTTCTCTTACATCTTGTTAGCAACCAAAATGGATTTTGATGACATCGCCAACCATTTTAGTGAATTGCATATTACCTTCCTTTGCAGCTTACCAATGCATACCCCTACCCCCGTCCCTTCCCCTCTACCTCTTGTTACTTGTTTTCCTCAATAGACATATTCAGTTTTTGAATTCAAGTAGAGATGTTGATGGTAAGTACTTTCAAGCAAATCTCTCTTACATCTTGTTAGCACCCAAATTGGATTTCTTCAAAATCCAAATGGAGTACCTATCTTTGTTTGTTTGTAGGTACATTAGGAGTTGGATTGGTTACTCAATCCATCACTTCAACATCAAAGTTCGTGAGTGCTTTTTAGACTTGGCACATGGTTGCATTTTTGTTATTCAAGGGTTGATGGTACAGACTCTTGAGCAAGTCACACATATATACAATTACATCTAATGCACATTACGTATTTGGGTAGATTAACGGGATAATTACGTATTTGGGTAACAAATTGGGAGAATGCCTATAGATGATTTTTAGATGATTCCAAGAGTGGATTTTGGTCTATTTTTAGCAAGGTGACTAGATTTTTGGATACCCACTATGGCGTATAGTAGCAATGCCAAATCTCAAATCGTTCTAAGCACTTTGAAATTTCAAGGACCATTTGTGTTTTGGCATGGTCAAAAAGATATTTGGTGGGCCCACATGATGTTTATTTACTATTTGTAATTTTTCCTTTTAGTATTCAACTAGGGCTAAACAGTGCATTCAAAATATCTACTAATAACCACACATTGAATATCTTTTACAGTATGCAACAAAATATAAAACTAAGAAATAACTCACAACATCACAGCACAATAATGACACAGTTATTTTGGGTATGGAAAACCCCGAAAAAACCCAAGATGGTAAAACTGATGCAGCAATCAAATATAGATTTTATTATGAGAAAATATGGAACGTTACAATCATTGCAAACTCACCCAAACCTGGCAAATGCGGCTACACGAAAAAAACACTGGACTAACCCCCAACTAAACCTCTACACCCCCTACGAGAGTGTACGACCTCACACGTGCGGATTCGTAGGGTTGTACTGTTGTTCTACGGTCACGCTCACAGCTGTACGGAATGGTACGGCCTTCCTCCTGCAGCTATGCCTGTCGACCTGTGTGGGTTTTGTCTGCACAGTGAACCTGCTCCTCGATCCTCTATCTGACTTTTCTCCTCCTGCCTGTATCCTGTCTCTGTCGGATTACAGGTGTGTCTGTCCTCTCAACCAATTGACCTCTCTTATATAGTTTTAGGTAAAGTGTAAAACCTAATTTCACTTTCACTTAAAGTCAATAATCATTTTAATTATTTTCCAAAGTAAACTTCGGAAAAATAATTAAATACAGCTGGTTTCCTGTTTTAGAGTCTTCTGCATGCAAGAAGACCTTCCTTGTTGCTGCTAATCTAACACTCCCTCTCAATGAGGAAGGGATTCAGTAGCAACCCCAACTTATCTCTGAACTTCACAAAGCTTTGTCTGCAAAGTGCCTTGGTGAAAATGTCTGCCACCTGCTCATATGTCTGTATGTACTCCAATCGAATGGTTCCCCTCTGAACACAATCTCTCAAGAAGTGGTACCTAATGTCTATGTGTTTGCTCCGGTCATAGAACACTGGATTCTCAGATAGCCTGGTGCCACTTTGATTGTCACAGTGAACTACTATAGCCTCTAGGTCACACTCGAACAACCCTGAAAGTAACCTCCTCAGCCACATACCCTCACAAGCAACGATGGTGGATACCATGTACTCAGTCTCTATCGAGCTCAATGCAAATGACTTCTGCTTCCTGCTGAACCAAGAGACAACCCCTGACCTATTGTTGAAGCAGCAACCCGAAGTACTCTTTCGGTCCTCTACACATCTTGACTAGCCAACATCTATAAAGCCTGCTAACAGTACACTCACCCTACGCTCATAAACCAATCCATACTCCACTGTACCTCTGATGTAGCTAAGTATGTGCTTCGCAGTCGTCCAATGCACTCTCTAAGTGTCCACCATGAACTGACTCAAAGAGTTGACTGCAAAGCTAATGTCTGGCCGTGTGTTGACCAGATACATAAGCGATCCGATAAGCTGATGATACAAGGTAGGATCAAATCCATCCGACCCTGATGCATCAATCTTCCTCCAGTTGGAAACTAGAGGTATGGGCATACACTTGCAGTCCTCCATCCTGAATCTCTTCAAGATCTAAACTGCATACTTTCCCTATCCAATGAAGAAGCATCCATCTCTCTGCCAAACCTCCAAGCCCAGAAAGTAATGCATCATCCCAAGGTCTTTCATCTCAAACTCCACTGCAAGGTTGGACTTGTAGTCTCCAATCAATCTCTAATCTCCTGTCAAAAAGAGATCATCCACATATAAGACCAGTATAAGAGGCACCTCACCTGTCAGAAAGTACAGGTTGTGGTCAGGCTCACTCTACTGAAATCCCATCTCCCTTAGATAGTTGTCAATCCTCGAGTACCATGCTCGAGGTGCCTGCTTGAGCCCGTAAAGAGCTCAATGCATTATGCATACATGCGTCTCCCTGTTATCCACATCAAACCCCTCTGGCTGCTCAATATACACCTCCTCCTCTAGAAGGCAGTCTTGGCGTCCATTTGATGGACACACCAACCCATCTCAGTTGCTAGTGAGATAATGTTCCGAAAGGAGGAATACCTAGCAACAAGGGCAAAGACCTCCTCATAATACCCTCCTTCTATGAAAACCCATTTGCCACGAAGCATGCCTTGTACTTCTCCACGCTTCCGTCTGTTGCATGCTTCACCTTGTAGATCCATCTGGATCCCACCGCCTTTTTCCTGTGTGGCTTGGGCACAACCTCCCATACCTGGTTTTTCATAATGGAGTCATACTCCTCAAACATAGCCTCCTGCCACACATCATGTTATCCAGCCTCCCTGAAGATGGAAGGTTCAAAGTTAATAAACTCTGTCATCGGTGCCATATAACTAAGCCTCTTTGGTGGTACACTCTGTCTGAAAGATATCTGTGGAGGATCAACCTGCCTGGAATCCTGTACTGTCGAGACCTAAACCACTTAGGCCTTGGCCTAGTGTCAACCTGCTGCGGTTGTTGGATATCCGTCTCCTGTTGCAGCTCATCCTCCAAGTCAATGACTGTAGGATCCTGTCCACCTAACTCCCTCGGACCACCAAAACCTGTGCTCTGTGTCTGTACATGTCTATGTACATCTGACTCCTCCAACTTGACCCCCGACTCCTATGCTGGCTACTGCTTTGCTGGTAAGTCCATAGATCTCTGCAAGGCCCTGTCCTCATCGAACTGGACATCCCTGCTCACAATGATTCTCCTGCGAGCATAAATGTAAACTCTATATGCCTTTGAAATCTCGTTGTAACCAACAAGTAACCCCTTCTCTCCAGAAGGGTCCAGCTTCTTCCTATTGTCAGCATGAACATGACAGTAGCAGACACTGCCGAATATGCGAATGCGACTCACATCTGGCCTAGTGCCTGTGAAGACCTCCTCTGGTGTCTTCCTCCCCAAAGTTGTGTAGGGACACTTGTTCTGAATGTATACTGCAGTCCTATATGCCTCGGCCTAGAGGCAAAGTTGTAATCCCTGATCAAATAGCATGGCCTTGGCTACTCCAACCACAGTCTTGTTCTTCTGCTCTGCAACTCCATTCTGTTGTGGGGTATGGGGCACAGTGTGCTCCTTCTTGATCCCCTCAGTCGAACAATACTCCATGAACTCATTGGAAGTGTACTCACCCCCGTTGTCTGTCCTCAACACCCGAATCTTCTTTCCTATTTGGTTCTCCACGAGAGTCTTGAACTCTCAAAACCTCTCAAAGACCTCTGACTTGGCCTTTAGGAAATAGATCCAAGTCTTCCTGGAATAGTCATCAATGAAGCTCACGTAGTAACTGTAACCACTGAACGAGTGGACACTCATAGGTCTACATACATCAAAATGCGGCAAGTCCAAGGGCTCCTTAGACTAGTGCTCACTCTGTGGGAAAGGCTTCCTGATGTTCTTCCCCAAATCCCAACCCTTGCAGTGGTTATGTTGGAACTCCAATGACTGCCTATCTCAAATGCTTCAGCGCTCCATGGTGTAAGTGTGCCATCCTCCTATGCCACAACTCACCCTGACTGCTGCTGTTGCTGCTGACTAGAGCCTTTGTAGGCTCAAAGGGTAGTATGTACACTTTCCAGCTCCTCCTGCCAATCACCCGATCTAAGCTCCTATCTAACCCCTTGGGCCTGATATATACTCTATGGTCACGAAACTTCACCCGATATCCTTTGTCCTCCAGAGTGGAGACTGATATAAGGTTCTTCGTCAATCCTGGGACATATAACACATCAGCAAAACTTAGGGGTTTTCCAGAATCCCTCTCAAATGAAACAATGCCAACTCCCTGCACTTGATACCGCGCATCATCACCCAGCTCAACATAAATCCCTGTTCCACCCTCCTGCAAGTCTCTGAAGAATCTCTTCTGTCCAGTCATGTGACTAGATGCTCCACTGTCGATGTACCATATGCTGCTCCGTGTGGTGCTTGCAATGCAAGCTATCAAGCAGAACTCCTCATCGAATTTCCTACTGAACTCATCCACCTCTGCAGATCCGGTCATCTGAGTGTTACTCTTCTTCTTCCTGACTGGGAACTGGGAGGTAAAGTGTCCCTGCTTGAGGCAAAGTGTCCACTTACTCTTCCCTGTAAGGGCTAGAGCCTCCTCATCCACAATCTGTGGGGCACTGTTGGATGAGCCTGATCCTTGACCCATGCGGGTCTCCTCCTGCACAACAGTCTTAGAGCCAACAACTCCAAGATCATCCCTGATCTGTGTGAGCCTCGTGAGATAAGGCACCACTCCTTCTCCCTTGGCCATCTTGGTGTTGTGCATCCTCTCTTGCAACACAATCTTTTGGTTCCCGTTCTTGCTCTGGTAAAGACTTTCCAAAGCCTTCCACATATCTAATGCAGTCTTCTTACCAGACAGGTGAGGGACTCTATGGTCCTTCACTCCATCCATGATAATCAACATGGGCTGTTAAATTTGTCGGATCTGTGGGTGCAACCTTCGTGGACTCAATGTGCTCCTCTGTATCACTGACGTCTAGGATCCTTGTGATTCTTTCTTTCCATGTAGAAAAGTTCTGAGCACCCTGGAGTCTATCCTCAACTGTCAACTGCATGGCCATAATGAAGTGTTACCTGTCAAACCCTAGATCTCCAATCTAAGTTTGTGAGTTCAATAGATCTGCCCCTGATATATCACTGTTGCTGCAAATCTCTCAGCTTTAGCTCACCAGAGCTTTGATACCATGTAAATTTTCCTTTTAATATTCAACTAGGGCTAAACAGTGTATTCAAAATATTTACTGATAACCACACATGAATATCTTTTACAGTATGCAGCGGAATATAACACTGAGAAATAACTCACAACATCACAGCACAATGACACAGTTATTTTGGGTATGAAAACCCTCGAAAAACCCCAAGATGGGAAAACCGGTGCAGCAATCAGATATAGATTTTATTATAAGAAAATACGGAATGTTACAATCACTGCAAATTTACCCAAACCTGGCGAATGCAGCTACACAACAAAAACACTGGACGAAGCCCCACCTAAACCTCGGCACCACCCTCAGAGAATGTACAACCCAGCTGTACGACCTCACACGTGCGGATCCGTGCGACTGTAGGGAATCCGTATGGTCACATTGGAAGTTGTACAAAATTCGTACTCTATGGTACGGCCTTCCTCCTGCACCTCTGTTTGTCGACCTGTGTGGGTTTTGTTTGCTCGATGAACCTGCTCCTCGATCCTCCGTCTTCCCAGCTAAATCCTCTGTCTGACTTTTCTCCTCCTATTTGTATCCTATCTATGTCGAAATACAGGTGTGTGTGTCTTCTCAACCAATTGACCTATCTTGTATAACTTTAGGTAAAGTGTAAAACCTAATTTCTCTTTCACTTAAAGTCAATAATCATTTTAATTATTTTCCAAAGTAAACTTAGGAAAAATAATTAACTACAACTAGTTTCCTATTTTAGAGTCTTCTGCATGCAAGAAGACCTTCCTTGTTGTTGCTAATCTAACACTATCTTTGGAAATATCTATTGTTGGAGGATTCTATGTGAGCTAACTTGGTGCGCCCTCCTCATGAGCTTCATTATTTTTTCCTTGAACCTTTTATTCACTACTATTTTAGACCTAATCGTACTCACCCCTTAGAGCCACTTACTATTTTGTGAAGTGTCTTGTTTAGCATTAAATGTTGGTTACTATTATGAGAGGGTTGACTTTTAACCAAAAAGGTGAGTTCATGACCTAAGAAAGCTTCCTTACTCTTGGACCTTGGATTGATGAGCCTTGTAAGCATCTCCAACAAGGAGCGATACAACAAAAGGAATGCCCCAAGCATCCTAAGAAAAAACAACCTCACCAAAACAAAGCAAACAAGGATGCCAAACCACCTCAAACTTCTAATCCTAATGGTGATAAATGAGCTAAGACAGAAGAAAAGAAGTCTAACAAGCATTGCAATCTTTTGTAGGTGAGCTAGTCGTCAAGAATCGCGTTGCTTCAAGAAGATGGAAGCCCTTGAAACAACCATGAAGAGGAACAACCTCAAATTGGACAACTCTTCCTCTCATTTCTCAAAAGGACATGCTCTTGTTGCTTCTGTTGTTTCTCTAAATGCATCAAATTCTAGTTCTTCAAATAAGTGGATTTTTTATTCAAGAGAGTCTTATCATATGGCTAAGGATCCAACCATTTTCTCTGCTCTTAATCAATGTGACAAACAAAAATTTGTTGGTGTCAATAGGTCTCTAAGTGTTGTAAAATCAAAAATTGTTCATCGAGTTGTTGGTCACTTTAATGGTGTACTATGTGTTCCTAGCCTATCTTGCAACCTTCTTTCTTTCTATCAAATCACTCATTCTGATGAAGGAAAAACTATGTAGTTTTCCTCTCACCAATTTGTCATCAAGAACTTAAAGTACCCTCATCATATTGTAGCATCGTGAACAATCGATAATATTACCAAGTTGTACAAATTTGACAGCTTTGAGTCAAAGTCTCTTCCTTTAGGTTTTATTGCTTGTGATAATGTCATAAATAGACTTTGGCATGAGCAATTTGGCCACCTAAACTACTGTTCATAGTAGCAATGGTGTAAACATAATATGGTCATTTGTCTTCCTCTCTTTTCTTGAAAGGATATTTTGTTCAAGTTATATTCTCAACAAACATAATCAAAATAATTTTGACAAACATGCCTCTTGGCATGCCTCGATCCCTTACAACTTTTGCATAGTGGTTTGTGGTTTGCTTCCTTTTACTTCTTTCTTTGGTTTAAGTATTTCTTAACCTTCATTGATGACTTCTCGAAACTCACTTGGGTTCGCTTCTTAAAACTTAAGAGCAAAGTTTTTGACATGTTTTTGGCCTTTAAGGCCCTTGTAGAAAAACAACCTAGAATCAAGTTCATAAGCTAAGAACACATAATGGGGGTGAATATGTCAACAAAAAGTTTAATACTTACTACATTGAACAATGTATCCAAATTCAACACATTGTTCCATACACAACATAGCAAAAAGGTGTTGTCAAGAGAAAGAATCACACCTTAAAGGAAACGACTAATTGTGTGCTCTGATCTAAGGAACCAAGCCTGATTTTTGGGCATAAGCAATCGTTATGCAAATTACATAATTAACCACACTCCCACTAAATCTTTGAAAGGTAAACACCCAAAGAAGCATGGAGTAACATAAAACCAAATGTAAGTCATTTTTGTGTGTTTGTTAGTGAAGCATGGTCGCACATTCATAATGAGAAAATGAAAGCCTTACTACTTAAAAGTGAGAAGTGCATTTTTATTGGTTATTCAAAATATTTAGAAGGTTATCGACTTCTTGTATCTAATACAAGAGAAGTCAATGCTAAAACTTATAAGAGATGTTAAGTTTGATTAAGGTCTCATAGTTTGCATACCTAACCAAGTGTTTGTGATATCCCTGACCTATGAGCCATCCTTAAAGGATGTGCCATCTCCTTTTACTCTTTCTATACCATCTTTTTCTTCTTCTAATCCTTTTGCATCTATTGTGGATCATTCTTCTTAGAATGACGGCAATGAAAATGAACACATTGTTCTTCCTACTCAACCTCATCTCCAAATGAGTCTATTGAACCTAAAAATCTATAAACTCTCCTCAATGGGTGTAAACAACAAGGGAAGTTGATGATCCTTCATATCAATGCAACACACTTTCGCAATTCCAACAAGCCTCTTCTCTTTTGACTCAAGTTCATGAGATTCCAAATCCAAAAACATTTAAAGAGGCTTCTAGCCATCCAACATGGGATGCACCTATGAATGATGAATTTTGTTCCTTGATGGTGAACAATACTTGGGATCTAGACCTCTTCCAAAAGGAAGAAAACTTGTCCTGTGCAAATGGGTTTACAGGAATAAGTATACCATAGATGGTAATGTTGACAAGCACAAGACCTAATTAGTTGCCAAAGGATTTTCAAAAAAAGAACGTATTCCCTATAATGAAACCTTTGCCCTCGTTGCCAAAATGAAATCCATCCATCTTGTCCTTGCCTTTGCTACCTTATATCAATTGGAGGTCCATGAAATGGATGTCACATCCACCTTCTAGCATGGGGATTTGCAATAAGAAATTTGTAAGGAACAACCTCCTAGATTGGTTCAAATTTGTAAGGAACATTCAAGTTCAAGGGAATCTCCTATGTTGATTGGCTTTGCAAATTTCAATCCAGTTGGCAACCTTTGATGATCAAAAGTCTATTATGAGATATGTTCAACCTTGGTTCTGGACCTAACACTTGGGCTTGTAAGAAACAAAATGCCCTCTCTTTCTTTCACAAAGGCAATGTATCGAGCAATAGTTCATGCAAGTCAAGAAGTTCTTTCACTTCAACATATCCTTTCAAAGTTTGGACTCTAACAACAACATCCAACTACTCTATGGTGTGATAGTCAAAGTGTCATTCGCTTGCCAAAAAGCCCCTTTACCATCAACGCATCAAACACATCGAGTTACACATGCACTTTGTTTGAAATCTTCTTTAAGGACACAACCTTAAGTACTCCATTGTCGTACAAAAGATCAAGTTTTTAATATCTTATATAATCCCTCGTAGAAGCAAAGTTATTAAAGCTTTGGACTATGTTAGGTGTTCGAGAGGTTGTCATTAAGTGAGGACAAGCTTTAATGCCTTCTTCCTTCTCCTTTGTCATTTTGTAAATGTAACAAACAAAATAATATATAAATATATCAATAAACAAATAATGAAATAATAAAAGAAAAGTAATTAAACAAATATTAAATAAATTTGATATGTAATTAATTGAAAAGATAGAGACGCACCTTTCCATTGAAAAGGCACATAAGACCATATTTAAATGGTCCATCCAATTGTAAAGTAATCATATCTCATTAATTGATATTCAAAAATATTTATTCTTTCCAATGGAGTTATTTTCTATTGGTTGAGAATATCCGGATACGAATATTACATTGGTATCAAAGTGAATCTGATTCTGGCTTGTGGCTAAAATTGTCAAGGTTTCCTTGAATTTAGGTCTTTGACCTCATAGTGGCCGTTAGCCATCCATATTTAGAGTTTCTATGGTAAAAAATGGTTTTTGACCAAAAGTTGGCCTTGGCCATTCAAATTTCATTAAAGAATTATTTATTCCACTCCAAATATGAAGAAGAGACCAAGAAGTAAGAAAACAAATATTACAAAGAAGAAGTGCGAAAAAAGAATTACCCGCAAGGTTTTATGAAATAGCCCATGGTTTTATTTACTATTTTTAAATTATAAAGGAGTTTTATAAGGTACGCTTTGAGGACAAAGCATCTTGGACCCGAATGCAATGTAACGAACAATAATATATAAATATATCGATAAACAAATAATGAAATAATAAAAGAAAAGTAATTAAACAAATATTAAATAAATTTGATATGTAATTAATTGAAAAGATAGAGACGTTCCTTTCCATTGAAAAGGCACATAAGACCATATCTAAATTGTCCATCAAATTGTAATGTAATCATATCTCATTAATTCATATTCAATATTATTTATTCTTTCCAATGGAGTTATTTTCTATTGGTTGAGAACATATGGATACAGATATTATAGTAAATCCTGGAATCCTATCCCAAGTTGTTCTTAAAGAGGGATGTTAGCATATTTAGACACTAGGAGTTAGTTAGGGTCAACTTGGTCTAACGTAATATTAGGTTGTGTGCTTTTAATGTATTTCCTTAGTGTTATACACTAGGAGTTAGTTAAGGTTTAGTCGAATGTATAATATTAGGTTAAAGTGTGCTTTTAGTGTATTCCTTAGTGTTCTTGTATACTTTACTAATCTGATGATCATAATCATGTCCTACACGATTAATCCGATAGTTCAAACATCTCCTCAATATTAACAACACTTGATTGGCCCATGTTCCTATTTAAAGAGCATGGAAAGTCAATTGTTGATGATCAATTGTGAGAGATGTTCATGTAAACTATTATTTTTGCATTAATCAATTGCCTCAAGTGATTGTGTTGGTTGGGCCATTCCTTATTTCCCTCTTTGAGGTTTTCAACCACATAAAAATCAATGTAGTAGTATTTGATTTGTGTGTGTGAGCATTTGTCTTAAAGTGTTAGACCTATGTGGATATACCATGTTTTATGAGCAAAGGGTGTTTACGAGGAAGGAAGGGAAGGGCAAATGGGGAGGGTTGAGACTTGAAGGAGAAGGAAGCGAAGGATGGGGAGGAGGGATGGATGAGGGAAGAAGGGGACACCCAGAAGAGGGGAAAGGGGAGACGTAGGTAGTAGGGGGAAGGGAAGGAGAGGTCAGAGGCGTGAAGACCAAGCCTACATGCAAAGACATGTCTAAGGGCAAAGGAGAGGGCACTTTAGTGAGCAAGGAATGCATCAAAGTTGGGTAGGTTGCATCACATGAAAAGATACACCAAATCACAAGTTGCATCACAAGATTACATGAAGGGTTTCCGACTAAAGGGTATCATAAACAGGTAGTTGTGAGTTGCATCACTAAATCACAAGTAGGGTCGTGAGTATAAAGGATTAAAAGCACTCTTAAAAGAAAAAACCCACTAAGATAGGTAGAAAGGATGAGCATGAAACAATCTAGCAATGATAGGAAATCTAGATTATACAAATAGAAAAGCACACTCATTCTGGGACTCGAAAAGCACACTCTAATTCTAAACTGAACTCAAACTGCTAAATTTAGGACAACTATATTAGGAGAAAATTGAGGTTGGCACATGTATGTTGAAGGCATGCATGCACCCTCTAACTCTCCCCTTTATTTCCCTTCTTCTATAACATTGTTTCACCTCCTCGATTGTCACAAAATCCAAATTGTTGGTGGCGGTGCACCTTCGTTGTTGAATATGAACATAACTGGAGCAACAAGGTAAGATAGACAGGGCTGACCCCAAATCAATGAGTGCATGGGTCACTATTTCTACTTATGTGAGGCCCCAAAGGATCACCAGACCAAGCCTCATATGTGCAGATGAACCAGTTGCCAAAGGTTATCTTCCAGGTCACATCAACATGGTCTTCCTTCCAGACGACTGCACAACACGTATCCTAGTCCTCTCCTAATTCTTCTTCCAAACAATGACCTATTCTAAGTTTTCTTCGTTTGACCGAAGATGGTAGGAGAGATGATTCCTGTTGACCATAGTAGCTTTTGATGGCACCAGACTCTAGATCCACTCACTTTGTACATCTCTCATGGGTCACCTATCCATTTGCGACGTTGGCCTCCTAGGGTTTAGTTTAGATTTATATTCTATTTCACTTGTTGCTTCTTGCTTTATTTAGGAGCCTCCTTAATGCTCCTGCTTTGTATAAACATGATTATACCTAATATTGACCTACTTAGTGGTCATTAGTTGGACATTAATACATTTATCTTATCTTATATAATAGCATCTCTATTGAGGAAGATCAACAAGAGAATTGGATTGAAATCAACAAGGATAAAAGGCCCCCTCTGATGGTACAACTATTTAAAGAGATCGTCTCCTTTCAAGGAAATTGGATCCATTGCTCCCATTGAGAACAAAAAGTTTTGTCCTCTAGACAAGATCAACAACATGAACAAGAAAGAAAAATTGTTGGATGTTCCAAAAAAGAATTGCTCTAGCAATCAAATAACTTAGGCATTTCAAAGGAGCTAAGAATCAAGATTTTATTGGTAGTTTTTGGGTTATTCCAAAAGAGTTTACACAATGTTTGGGGGTGCTTCATGAGATTTAGTGTACATGTTGTATGTTCAATGCCAAAAATGGTTCATGATGGATTGCCCATTGGAGATGACTTAATGGTTGCATGACCTCAATTGGGTACTTGCTTGGTATTGTTCCCTTGGGCATCGGTGCTCTTCTAACAGCTTGGGTAATGTCCTTCATGATTCCACATGGAGATGGTTGTTTGCTTGGAGAACACCCTAGCTAGGAGAAGGAGAATTTTAAATCTTGAAGGAGGGCATCAAGTAGCTTGGTTTCTTGTATGCAGGCTTGGAGTTGGCTCAAGGAAGTTTGGGTTGCAACATGGCACGAGAAGAGTGAACCCAGTGGAGTACATGGCTTAGGAGGATTGTTGATGTCTTGGAAGGCTTGTAGGAATGTTTGGCACACCTAGCGGAGCAACCTTGCATTTGGAGCCTTGCTTATGGATGATATCACCTTAGAGCTTGATTCACATGTTTGAGCCTACATGTGTTATTATCAGTTGCTTGTAATGGAATTGGCCCACATTTGTATTGTTGGCCTCCCTTACCTCTCATATATATAGAGGACGGAGAGAGGCATGGTATTCATCATTATCATCATCATACAGAGTGATTGGCTAAGGTTCATGGGGAAACCATAGAAGTTATACAAGAGGAGGACGTCTTTGTTGGGAACTCGATCTTGTGATTGAAGTTTACTCTTGTGGAAAAGACTTCAGAGATGATGATCACTCCATATAAATAACTCGTCATTATTATCACAGTTGTGTTAGAGGTGTGACCAGGAGGAGCACACCTCCTCTTCTCTCTCTCTCTTTCTCTCTCTCTCTCTCAGTCGTTAGGGTTTCTTGAGCCTGTTCGAGCATCTTGAAGTCTAGAGTTAGGTTTCATCCCTTGGATATTTGGTTATTAGGGTTTTGAGATGAAACCCTAGGTTGCACTAGTTAAATTTTTAACATAGATATGAATTTGATAACAGTAACAATCTTTTTTAAGTTTCAGCAAACTTTAAATTGCAAATCTAAGATTTATACAAACAGTAAATGAGCAGTAGGTAATCAATAGTAAAGTAAAAGACAACCATCCACAAGAACAGAACTTTTTACCCTAGGGAAAACCTTTTAAGGTATAAAAACCCCAGCAAAGATAATCTTCTTTAAATATGATATGACTGAGTTTTTACATGAGCAGATATAAAGAGCAAAATTATACATCAATATGCATTTGCCTTTAGAGCACAAAAACCAAGAGAGACTTCTTGTAGAAGATGAAGTCAACCCTGAATAGAATAATTGCTGCCACAAATCAAACTATCATACCTTTGTCAAACCCTAACCTTAAGTCACCAATTGTGACTGGTGTTGGATACCAATGAAGTTTAAGGAGGTAGTTGTTGATGCTTTATGACCAAATTGTGCCTATGGTTGACTGTTAAAACCTCAATAACTGAGATAAACCTTCAAATGCCGGAGTTGACCTTCTGCTTCCTATTCTAGGCCCTCGGTGGACTAAGATAAGGGCTTGATGTTGAGTGGAGGCCCTACTAGGGCAGTCGAAAGCCACAACCTGCTAGTGTAGGCCCTTGCAAGGGTTGTCGTGAGCTGGAGCAGCCCTAACAAGGCTACCACAACTTGAACCAGACCTTTAACAAAGTTCAGGTGGGGTGTAGAAGGCCTTAACAAGGCTTGGATGGAAGCAGATCGCACTTCAACTATTGTGGTTGCCTTTTAAAAAAATCAAACCTCACAAAGAAGAGAGAGAGAGAGGATACCAGCATAGAACCCCACGAAATTGTCTTGGAGATCAGAGATAAAGAGATTGGATGTGTGTTGTGCAAATGAGAATGCTTCACTATTTATAGTTCATCATTGAGAGATAAATCCATAAAAGGAAGCCACTCTAAGGGGCTTTTAATCATTTTGGCCTTTTTGACCTTTTGTGGTCTTTTGGTCCTTTAAATCTTTTGACCTTTTTAATCTTTTAATCTTTTTAATCTTTTGATCTTTTAATCTTTTAAGGTATTTTCTTAGTGGGCTCTTTGTCCTTCACCGGTGGGCTCTTGGTCCTTCTTTTGTGGGTTCTTGGACCATCACTGAGGTTCCATAACCATAGCTCCTTAAACAAGTCATCTTCGACCTTTCTCTTGGTCTCTATGGCCCACACACACCAACTCAAAGTACATCATCATAAATAAGGAAGATTAACCTTGCTCTCCAAGATCATGTGCCAAGTGCTTCAACAAGGGATGGCAAGTCCCTTAGGAATGTCCCATAGCCCACTGATCAAGTGCCTTCATTCCCTCAAAGAATGGCCCTCATCCCCAGGCTGAGCTTCAGTCCTAGACTAGTATACAATTCCTGGCAACTAACCAGGTGCCTCCATTCTCCTAGAGAAGGGCTCTTATCCCCAGGCTGACCTTCAATCCTAGACTAATATTCGATTCCTAGTAAATGATCAAGTGTTTCCATTCTCTTAGAGAATGGATCTCAACCCCAGATTACGCTTCACCGCTAAACTGATATCCAATTCCTGGTAACTGACCAGGTGCCTCCATTCTCCTAGAGAATGGCTCTCGATGCTGCTCAAAATCAACACTCCCTCTCAACAAGAGAGTCATTCTCTACAATACCAAACTTGTCTCGAAAGTACACAAACTTCGTCAATAATAAAGGCTTAGTCAATATATCGGCAATCTACTTGTCTATACAAATGGACTAAAGTCTCATGGCACCTCTCTGAACCATATCTCTAATGAAGTGATACTTCCATCTCAATGTGTTTGACCTGTCATGAAACACTGGATTCTCTGAAAGCTCCATGCAACTCTAATTATCACAATGGATAATAGTTGGCTCAACTTTCCACCAAACAAATCACAGAGTAGATTCCTAAGCCACATTGCTTCTCTACAAGCATCACTGGCAACAATATATTTATCTTTCGCTGTGCTCTGAGCTATGGAACCCTGTTTCCTGCTGGACCAAGAGATCATGGTTGATCCCATACTGAAACAGTACCCGAAAGTGCTTTTCCAGTCCACTACACTGCCTGCCCAATCAGAGTCAACATAATCAAGTAACATCACTCCACTACTAGAAGTATAACCATACGCAATAGTGCCCCATAGATATCTAAGCACATGTTTCACAACTATCCAATGTATGTGCTTAGGATTAGACATAAACTGACTTAGTGCACTCACTACATAACATATATCTGGTCAAGTATGTACCACGTACATCAACAATCCAATAAGTTGACGATACAGAGTAGGATCCATTGGCTTTGAACAAGAAGTCAACTCGTGCAGCTTCTTCAAGTTTGATGTCATAGGTGTGCTCTTGGGCTTAAAGTCTTGCATCCCAAACCTTCGCAATATATCAACTGCATACTTCCCTTGTGAAAGGAAGATCTTATCTGGCTTTTGTGAGACCTCTAAACCAAGAAAATAATGCATAAGACCTAGATCCTTGATCTCAAATTCTGAAGTGAGCTCCCTCTTACACTGAGCTATCAATTGTTCCTCTCCAGTAAGGAACAAGCCATCAACATATAAAACCAAGATCAAGGGATGGTTCTGGAAAACCTTGAAATTCAAGTTGGAATCGGCAGCACTCTTGGAGAAGCCCAAGCTATGAAGGTGTTATAGCCTGTTTTTGTTTCTTATTTTAAAGTATGTGCTTGTTTTAAAACATGGTCTTTCTTTCATTTTTTGAGTTTAGACTTTAGGTTCCTTTAAATTTTTCTTTGAATTTATGCTTGTATTTATTGTTGACTTCATAGGTTTTAAAATTTTGGTTGTATTTAGTGAAATTTATGGTTTCTAAGGGCTTGTAGGAAGTTTATAAGACTTAAAGGTTCTAAAAAATATCATAAGGTTTTATTTTAAGCCATTTAACCAAAGTTAACCCTTTGTTGTGAGTTTAATTTTGAAAATTATTAAAACAAGTATTCTTGTAGCGCAAGCCCAAAAAAGTTAAACACGCGCGCTACAAGAAAATCACGCTATCTGAAAATCATGATTTTTGGCTCAAAATTTTCGAAATTCGCACATAGGAGAGGTCATTCACACTAGTTAATGAGTTTGATACGTGTTTTCGGCCAGAGTAATCATTGTGACAAGTGTTATCAGTTCAGACAAGGAATCATTAGGGTAAGTTGCGATGGTCTGGAAGTTATGAGATACAAAGTAGTGGAACATTAATAATTATCCATGATGAGGAAAATCCGCCATTAGTTATGCATCTCCTTAAGCGCATGAAGAGCATAGAAGTCGTGGCAGAGTTCTGGCAGTTTGTAATCGAAGATTGAAGAAGGTCGGTAATTTAGGGCTTTGAAAGGTAACTGTTTGGCACTGTCGTGGCGGTCAGAGACAGATTTAAGAATGAAATTGAACACCTAGCAGACAGGAAAACATATTTCTAGCAGCTGAATTCACTATTCTGAGAGGTATGAGGCGAATTACTATCATATTCCATGTATTCGGGTTCGCATTGACAGAAGATTAATTATGGAGTTTAACTAAGAATGCTAGTATATGAACTCAATTGTTGCTCAATGTCGAATTTTCTCTGTCAATAGAGTTCAGATACTTATCAGTTTGAGAGATAAAATCCAGTTCAGGGGTTTGGTTTTCTCAACATATAATTGTCTGTTAAAATTGCCAAGATTTGAATAAGAGTTAAAGTTCTTTACTAAAGGAAGCAATTTTTAAAGTTCAGTTATCTAAAATGAAGAGGAGTGGGAAAACAAACAGAGCTCAACTCTCAGATATGTCTTGGGTTCAAGCTTTCCCTGACTATGCAAGATTATTTTTAGAAGCAGGATGGTTAAGCTTTTTTGAGAAGATTGATGGATATCACACAGAGGTCTCATATAAGTTTGCTCAGAAAAATGGATAAAGATATTGTTACTTTTGACACCTTAAAGATTGAGTTCACCAGAGAACTAATAGCAGAGGCTACAGGGATCCCAGATGAAGGCGAATATTGGTTCAAAAAAGTACCTTTTGCCTTTGATGCACAGAATTACTTGCTTCCAGATGTTGTTGCAGACTGGGATAAAGGAGTACATATCCAAAAGTTCAAACCAAAGTGGAGAGAGCCAATAAAAATTCTGCAAAGTTATATAACTTGTGAAGGAAGATTTGCATTTGTATTTAAGTATCATTTTAGGTTTTTGCAGCATCTTAACCATGAAGCAAAGATGAACCTTCCTTTCTTTTTCCTTAAAAGTCTGCAAAAGATGTCCAGCAGGGTAAAGGAGCATCAAGACCATACTAAACAGTCTATTTTTCATCATGGTCTAATAAAGCTAATCATAAACACTATGCTCCATAAGAAGGAAAACACATGGGATTATTTTCTATTCTGGTTTGGGTTTCAATCTGAGAAAGAAGACCAAGTTCAGAAAAGGTAGCTTAATAAAAGGACATAATTTAGTCAAGAAAATGAAGAAAAAGGTCATAGCCGAGGTAAAGAAGATAGTGTACCAGGAAAGCCTGTGACCCAAAAGGATGAGAATGTTGAAGATGAACAGCAGACTAATATTGAAGAAGATGAAATATCAAAGGGAGAAATGAAGGATTTGGAGCATATAAAAGAGAGCTTTCATGAGGAAGCAAACCAGGAAGTAAATGAAAGTTTGATAGAACAAAAACAAAGCCCTATGGGAGTACAGTCTGAAGATAAAGAAAATTCATTGTTTGATGAAGCTAGGGTTGATATTGAACAAAATTTACAGAAACAGTCTAAAGAAGGGGTAATGTCACGAGGAATCAAAAGAAAGGTAGTTCAGCTAGCCTCAAGGCAAAACTTTGAGCATGCTAGAGGAGATTGGGGCAGTTTGGAGGCCTAAAACCAGACCCAAGAATAAACTCAGATTGAATATGAAAAAATTGCTAAACCCTAAGAAGGAAATTACAGTGATAGAAGACTCTTCATCCCAAGAAGAGTTAGAAGAGAATGAAGATTTAAATGTAAAGGAGATGAAGGGTAAGAAACAGATTATTTAAAAAGACAAGTTAACTTTCACTGAAACCAAGATTTCAGAAATATTTAAGGAAGTTCAAAAGAAAGTAGTCTCAGACCATCATCAAGATTTTTCAAAGAAGCAGCATTAAGTTATAACAAGTTTTTGTGCAGAGAAAGAAAAGGTTGCAGAACCGTCAGCCCAATGCAGTTTTGAAGTTAATGAATCTCCAGAGGTTCCTGTAGCTATGACAAAGCAGCTAGAGGAGGATGAAGAGATTTTTAAGAAATTGAAGATCCCTTGGATGCCAGAAGAAATGCATCCAGTTTCAGAAGGGATGTGCATTGATTCAGAGAATGAGAATATGAGAATTTGCAGAGAAGTATTAAACAGTATAAATATCAGATAGAATACCTGCATGAAACAAATGAGGGGTTAGTAGCTGCTAACAGAAGACTAAGAGAAGATTTAGAGGAAGTAAATAGCCATTATCAAGAGCTAATTGCAGTGTCTAAGGAGGCTTTGAAAAGGAAAAGACAGACCCAAAGTTTGTCTGCAGAATTGAAGCAAACTATTCAAGACCTAACACAGCAAAATCAAGAGCTTACAAGAAGAGTCGAAGACATGGAAGCTAATCAGCGGAAAACAAGAAAGAAAACTCAAGCTTTGGAAGGGATAGCTCTTTTGGCAGAGGCTGCAAAGGATTTGTAAAATGCTTTCAAAAATAGGGATTATTAGTTAGTCTTTGAAAAAGTTGGTTTAATATGTATAACTCTATTTTTATTGAGTAGTTTGGTAGTATGACCTAAAAAAACAGTTTTTTCAGTTATGTAACTGTTTTTGAGTAACTAAGATAAAAGTGAGACTGAAGAAAGACAGGTGGTTCGATTTTTTGTACAAGGGGAGGCTTATAAGCTACTGTATACAGAGCTAAGTTCAGAAACTCTTATGTATTTTTTATGACTGATTATGACATATATGCAACTATAAGCCCATTTTACTCTATTTTGCTGGTTTTATTTCTGGTTTGTGTAATCACTCAGTTGATATATTCATTTCTTGTTTGAGGTTATTATTCATGGAATGCTTGTTAACTGTGGATGAAATTCAGTGTTTTGCTTATTGCTTATGTTTTATGTTTCATATATCATGCATCTCAGTCCTTCATTGTTACATGATTCAGTGTTTGTCTTAGCCTGATGAGATTTTACCCTCTTGTTATCAAATTGTACAACCAAAACCCTAAAAACCTGTTTTTCTTAGTTTAATTTATTGAGATTGTGTTGGCTTGTTCTTTAGTAGTCTGAGAACAATTTCTGGCACTAACATCTTTGGCGCCGTTGTAGGGGACAAAGCTGAAAGCCAACTTTCCCTGGGTTACTCATCCTTCAACTGGTTCTGAGAGGTGGACTTGAACCAGCAAATTTTTAAAAGACTACATTTCACCAAATATTTCACAATGGCTACTAAAGGAGTTGGAAGAAGAAGTAAACCTAGTTCACCTTTACAACTGGGTGTCTCAGACCCAGAGCAAATTCTGAAAACTACTAGGAAAATCAAGAGGTCTTAGTCATCTCCAGCCTTATGTAACCCTGATCGAATAGAGTTATTGTCACCTTTTTCTGTTTTAAAGGAAGAGGAACAAGATTCATCCTGGTTGAAACCTACTATCCCTGTTAGTAATTTTCAGATTTTTACTGATTCTCAGTCCTTCAAGAAAGCAAAAACCTTATCTCCTGGAAAAATCCCTTTATTTCATCTCAAAGTTGGTAAGAGTCCCTTTTAGCCAAGTTACAGTCAGGTTTTTCCTTCATCTAAACCAGTCAATTTAAAGATGGCAACCCAAAATCAACCATTAGATATGATGGATCGAATGGTAGCAGCTAGGTATGCACCTCTAGTTTTACGTCAGCCCTTAAATGCTCTTCCTGGTGGAGACTACCAAAAGTACTTACCTAGGTTTAATGGACAAGGTGAGACCACAACTGAGGAGCATTGGGATGCTTTTCTCAGCTATGCAGATAATCAGAATATCGAGGCAAAAGATGTGTGGATGAGGATGTTCGTACAGAGTCTGGATGGAGAGGTCAGAAGATGGTTCAAAGAGTTACCAGCAAACTCTATTACTATAATAGAAGAGCTTCAGGATCTTTTCATGAGACAATGGGGTGATACTAAGGATCACACATATTACATTACAGAGTTCGGATCCCTAAGAAGGAAGAAAGATGAAACTATAGCTGATTTTTTTAAAAGGTTCAATAAAATGTATGGTAGAATCCCAGCAGAGATTAAACCTTTTAAAACTTCTGCGAAACTCACTTATGCTAATGCTTTTGATCATGAGTTTTCCCTACTCTTGAGAGAAAGAAGACCTGTTACTTTACTTAATATGCAAGAGTCGGCATTAGAAGTGGAATCTAATATTCTTGCTTCCAATAGACTAAAGGGAAACTTAGCTCAACAAGTTTATGATAGAAAGGGCAAGAAAGAGGCAACTCCAGTGGTTTCAACATCACACTCTGTAGATGGTAAGATTGATGAGATGGCAAAACTGGTGAAAATCCTAACAGCAAAACTAAACAAATTGGAATTAGAGAAAAATTCAAATAAGCCTATTCAAGAGGAAGACAAAAACCCTAATAATCCAAATCAGTTCAGAATACAATTTGCACCTCGTTTCATTCCCAGAGAGAGAAGAAATAATGACATACAACGAGAGAGGAGAGCAGCTAAGGATCAAAAGGTGCCACCCCCACTTCAAAATAATGTTACTGATGAAGGAGAATAGAAGAAGAAGAGTTTTTTGAGGATCCAGATCAAGACATGAATTATTTTGGAGAACAGTTGACTGAAGGTTTTGTGACTGAGGAGGATTTTTTAAACTCTGAATATTATTATGCAGATGTTTTTGAAACAGAGAATGATTTAAACCTTGAATTAATTGCTAATATATATCAGTCTGACCCAAAGAAAACCCTAAATTTAAGATCAAGGCCAAAACAGGTGGTTCAAAATCCTAGAAAGAAGGCAATTCTTCCTCCTAAACAGCAGTCTGATCCAGTATTTGAAAAGAAACAGAATCAAGATAAATCAAAGAAGGTTATTGAGATTGAAGAAGTGAATAAAAAATATGCAGAATTTTAATCTCGAAAATGAATTGTGCAAAATTAAAATCCCCATGCCTTTCCCTGAGTTACAAGACCAAAGTGCTTCTGAGGCTTCTTGCTTTCTTTGAACGTTCCTGAAGGAGCATTATGTGTTTCTGCTTCTTGTAGAGTTTTACGAAACCAAGCATATCTTCTCTTGGAAGGAGGAGCCTCAAGCAATTCTTCAATAGGATTTTCTGGTTCTATAGCAACATCTGGAACTGAAGGCTCATCATCCTCCTCCCTCTGATCACCTAAATGAGGAGAATGCGGAACTTCTAAAGGAGGAGATTTTGAGTCATTTGGAAGCTCTATGGAATGACGAAAAGCAGCTTCTTCATGAAATGTCACATCTCTACTAACCTCAATGTTTCTCTGACCAGGAACATAGATACGATAAGCTTTTGAGTTTTCACTATAACCAACAAACGTACCTTTCTTTCCAGAAGGCTCCAGCTTTGTTCTCTTTTCGTTTGGCACACGGATATAGACTAGAGTGCCAAAAATCATCATTTGATCAATTGTTGGTTTCTTACCTGTAAACACTTCCCCTAAAGTCTTTTCCCCCAAAATAGCATGAGGACTCCTATTCTGAATGTAAACAGTTGTACTAGTAGCCTCAGCCCATCGAGACAAAGGAAGATCCAAATCACATAAAATGGCTTTGGCAGCTTCGCATATTGTCTTGTTCTTTCTTTCTACAACCCCATTCTGTTAAGGGTTGTAATGCAGAGTTAGCTCCCTCTTAATCCCTGTTTCTCGAGAAAGATGATCAAACTGGTGAGATTCATACTCGCCCCCATTATCTGACCTTAGGATACGGATGTGTCTTCCTATTTGATTTTCAACCAATACCTTGAATTCTTTGAACTTATCAAAAGTTTCATTCTTAGCCTTTAGAAAATAGATTCAAGATTTGTGGAAGCAGTCATTTATGAAAATCACATAATATAAACAACCAATCATAGAAGGTGAAGCCATAGGTCCACATATATCTAAATGAATTAAGTCCAAAAATCCCTTTAGCTCTACTACTACTGTTAGTAAAGGATATCTTGGCATTTTTGCCAAGAGCACAACCTTTACAAATACCATCATGCTCATAAGAAAACTCAAGCAGACTTGTTATCATCTTTTGTAGACCAAGAAGAGCCTTGTAATGAAGGTGCCCGAACCTTCAATGCCATAACTTGCATGGGTCGATTGTACCATGGACCAATGTCGGAATGGAATGTCCGAATGCTTTGTAGAGGCCTCCCTCTCGAACTCCAATCATCATAGTTGAACTCAATTCTTCATTCTTTGGCCACAGGAGAGCCTTTCTATCCATGAAGATTACTTTGTAACCTTTATCTTCTAAACTTGCCACTGAGAGGAGATTCTTCTTTAAGCCAGGAACATGTAATATCTCTTCAATATGCAAGGTAGTCCCTGAGTCAAGTTGAAAAGATGTTGAACTAATTCCTTCAATTTCATAGGTGATATCATCTCCAAGTTCTACTTGGGCGGAAAACTTCTTTTTTCTGAAGTTTGTAAGAGCCTCACGAAACCCTGTCATATGTCTAGAAGCTTCATTGTCCACCAACCAAGACTTGGTACTACTGGTAATGAATCCTGAGAGAGCTAAAACCAAATAGTACTCTCTTCTTGGTTCTTGATCTTTGGAAGACTTGTTGTTTTTCTTCTTCTGCAGCAGATGCCTAAAATTTTCCCTTGAACTTTCTCTTTGCCATTCTACAATTTTTGGCATAGTGTCCCATCTTGTGACAATTGAAACATTCAATATTTGATAAATCAATGTGCTTACCTTGAGGCTTCTCACCCTTGTTCTTTTGATGGAAGAACTTCTTCCATTTCTTTGTTTTGGAAACAAGGGTAAAGTTCCCTTCCTTAAAACCACCATTTCTGCTTTGCACTCTTTCTTCCTCTTCTAAGCAAGCATGCCATAGTCTTTCAAAATCTGGCTGGGCTTCACAACCATTTACAACAGGGGGAAAAGTTTCCCAAGAACTAGGAAGACCATCAAAAACAGTTTGAACAAGATCATCATCATCTACTTTAACACCAATAGCTAAGAGTTGATCCCTTACCTGAAAGATATTTCTAAAGAATGAATTCACAAATTCATCCTTCTCCATCTTCAATGTACAAAGCTTGTTCTTCAGGACTCTTTTCTAGTTGGGAGCTTTCTTTTCATATAAGATGGCGAAGGTGTCAAAGCATTCTTTGGCAGTCTTGAATGGCGTTATGACAGGCATCAAGCTGTCTTTGACTGAATCATAGATGATCTTTCTTGCCCTGGCTTGATTCCTCTTGAACATTGCCCTCCCTGCATTTGTTGTAGGTTCTTCTACAACATTGATGACTAAGTCATCAAGATCATTTTCTTCTAGAGTGGCCAAGATTCTAGCTTTCCATTTTCTTCTAAAGTTTGAGGATCCTTCAAGTCTGTCCTCTAGTCTAAAGGAGACTGTAGTTATCTTCTCTGCCAGCTAACACAAGTCTGCAAAGCTCAGATCTGTACCAAGATCCATGCAAGCAATATTAACCTACTCAAAATTGTGCTCTTCACATGCTCAGCTCTGATACCATGTTAATTTTTTAACATAGATCTAAATTTGCTAGCAGTAACAGTCTTTTTAACTTTTAGCAGACTTAAATTGCAAATCTGAGATTTATAGCAGCAGTAATGAGCAGTAGATAATCAACAGTAAAGTAGAAGAAAACCATCCACAAGACAACAACTTATTATCCTAGGGAAAACCTTTTAAGGTATAAAAACCTCAGCAAGAATAATCTTCTTTAAATATGAGATGATTGAAATTTTACATGAGCAGATATAAAGAGTAGACTTCTACATGAATATGCATTTGCGTCTAGGGCACACAGACCAAGAGAGCCTTCTTGTAGAAGATGAAGTCGACCCTGAATAGAATAATTGTTTCCACAAATCAAACTGTCATACCTTCGTCAAACCCTAACCTTCAATCACCAATTGTGACTGTTGTTGGATACCAATGAAGTTGAAGGAGGTAGTTGTTGATGCTTGAGGACCAAATTGTACCTGTGGTCGATTGTTAAAACCTCAAATGCCTGAGTTGACCTTATGCTTCTTGTTCTATGCCTTTGATGGACTGAGATAAGGGCTCAGTGCTAAGTAGAGGCCCTAATATGGCAGCTGGATGCCACAGCCTACTGTTGTAGGCCCTTGCAAGGGCTGCTGTGAGCTGGAGAATCCCTAACAAGGCTACCGAGACTTGAACCAGACCTTAAACAGAGTTCCGGTGGGGTGAAGAAGGCCCTAATAGGGCTTGGATGGAAGCAAATCAGACTTCAACTGTTGCAGCTGCATTTAAAAAAAAATCAAACCTCACAAAGAAGAGAGAGAGAAGATACCAGCATAGAACCCCACAAAATTGTCTTAGAGATCAGATGTGTGTTGTGCAAATGAGAATGCTTCTCTATTTAAAATTCATCACTGAGAGATAAATCCATGAATTAAGTAAGTCACTATAAGGGGCTTTTAATCATTTTGGCATTTTTGACCTTTTGTGGTCTTTTGGTCCTTTAAATCTTTTGACCATTTTAATCTTTTAATCTTTTTAATCTTTTAAGGTCTTTTCTTAGTGGGCTCTTTGTCCTTCACTGGTGGGCTCTTGGTCCTTCCCTTATGGGTTCTTGGACCATCACTGGGGTTCCATAACCATAGCTCCTTAAACAAGTCATCTTAGACCTTTTTCTTGGTCTCTATAGTCCACACGTGCCAACTCAAATTACATCACCATAAATAAGGAAGATTATACTTGTTCTCCAAGATCATGTGTTAGGTACTTCAACAAGGGGTGGCTAGTCCCTTGAGAAGGTCCCATAGCCCACTGATCAAGTGCATGCATTCTCTCAAAGAATGGCTCTCAGCCCCAAGTTGAGCATTAGTCCTAGACTGGTATCCAATTCCTGGTAACTGACTCGGTGCCTCCATTCTCCTAGTGAATAGCTCTCAGCCCCAAGCTAAGCTTCAGTCCTAGATTGGCATCCAATTCCTAGTAACTGACCAGGTGCCTTCATTCTCCTAGAGAATGGCCCTCAACTCCAAGCTGAGCTTCAGTCCTAGACCGTTATCCAATCCCCGGTAACTGACCAGGTGCCTCCATTCTCCTAGAGAATGGCTCTCGATGCTGCTCAAAAATCAACAACACTTGAAAAAAAGAAGAAGAGAACACGTCTTTCGTTTGTAGGACTTTCTTGAGTGATTCATGCTTGTTGGATCTCCTTAGTTGAGCTAGGGTTTTCCTAGTTTTCCCTAATTAGGGTTTTGGAAATTTAGAAACTTAGAGGATTGTACTAGCCTTGTGATAAGGCTAAGGTATGTTTCATCTTATGCATATTAATGAATTTTCAGTTGTCCAATACTTGTGTAAATTGCAGATTTAATTTTCAGCCACCTATGTTCTTCATGGTTTGTAATTCCAACTATATGTCTTGTTGATTTGACATAAGTTAAGGGTGGATGAGTTAAGTAATTTAACAATATAATGGAAGAAAATAAGGGCTCTTTTCTGCTGTATATAAGCTGTAAATAAGTGTTTTCAAATCTGCTTTATGCATGACAAGAGCTCTGAAACTTATGAGAACAATTTGGTATCTTTTTCTTTTGGATTACCTTGATGACTGGAGTTGTTAAGCATTGAAATTTTGTTCATTGCCGCAGTTGTTTATAGTTCATAACAGCCCCAAGGCTTAAACTTCACAGGGTTAAGTTCCAGGAAACCTACAGTTAAGAGGTGAAATTTGCATTTTGTATTAAAAGTTTAAATCCCTTGTTTGCAGAAATTTTAGCATTGGCAAGACATACAAAATTTGTGAGTACTCACTCTTAGTTTCATCTTCTTGTATTTTTCCCAACATGTATAGCTAGGGTGTGAATTCTATAATCCATTCTTCGTAGATTTTTCTTGTTTAAAAGAAAATACATGCAAAAGAAATTTTAGAAAAGTAAAAAAACATGTTTCCTATAAATATGGCTTGTATCTTAAGTTGAAAATTGCATCAATGTTTTTTCTGGAATCCAGAACTTGACAAGTTTGTAAATGTTAAGGACTTGTGATGATTCAAAATGTCGTGCATGGAACCTACATGTCCATGGATAAGTTAGGGCAAAAGGTCCAAGCGTTTGGAACAAAACTGTATGGAAATACACAACCATTTTATTCTCAGATAGAGCGAATACTAGGAGGTTCCCAACCCACAAAAACCTAACCTTGCAAGAAGGATTTCAATAGTTATTTTTCATTATATATATTCTATGATGGATGTTAGAAGAAGCAAACCTTTGAACTTAAACCATAGATTGAATCCAAATTCTGTTGGAACTTGGAAGTAAGTGATGGATCATGGTGCATATGCTGAGAACAAGAGTGAAAGGTTTGAACAAACAATGTAGTTACTTTTTGTTCGGTGTGCCTGTAACATCCAGACTTATTTTCAAATATTGATATTTTTTCACCCACTGTCTATCTACTGACACAAACTTCAATTAAGTTCATAATACTTGGCTGATTGAGACTTGACCAGAGTGACCAAGCACTTCGACAAAATCTAGTTCACTAGACGAAGAACTTGGAAGCAATCTTGTCAGTCCTAACTCAACTGTAACTACCAACAAGAACTCGGTGGCAATCTAATGAGTCCTAACTCAACTGTAAGTACCAATCATAGTGGAAAAATTCACCGATTTTTCGGCGATGTCCCAAAAAATCGTGATTTTTTCTGGCTGCCAATTTTTTGGCCCAAAAAATCGCGATTTTTCAAAAATCAGACATCGGCAAAATATCAGGAAAAATCAGGAAAAAAACGGGAAAGATTGGGAAAATCATGAAAAATCGGAAAATAGGGGAAAAAATCGGTAAGCAAATTTTGACCCTATTGAAGTACAAAATTTGCATTTTTTAATGCTTGCCGCGGTTTGCCGATTTTTACAATTTTTTCGCCGATGTTGCCGAGAAGATGTTTTCTGGACCCTCGCCGATTTTTTGCCGATGCCGATTTTTTCCACTATGGTACCAATAACTTATTTAATCTTTTAATATCAGTTGGTGAAACTGGTATTCATTGTTTTGTACTTTTCAATCTACAATGTTACATAAAATTATTCTAACTACTGACTCTTTTCATGCATATTGAAGTTAGATATATATCGCAACCCATTTGAGCATTGTCACTCTCAAGATATTCTTGTCATTGATCTGCTACACATGGACCGCTGTCTTCAATCATTACTTTGATCGTGATGGCATTTAACAGTTCATTTATCTATTATCTCTTGAAAAATTGTCAATTATTGACATTCATCTATCCATTGTATTACCAAGTAAAGGCTACAGCTGTCGTATCTCCAAGCAACAGAGAAGCACTTTAAGAGTTGCCAAGAAAGAAAAGTGTTCAAGAACCATTGACCAGGTTGACTCCTAAAGTTTACAAAAAAAAGACCAGACATGAACTACATCAAGTCAAACAAATTTCAAATTTTGATGTGGAACTTGAAATGGCCCTTTAGGAGTTCTTACTACTCGTGTTGATTACTGTGTGGAATTATAACAAAGCAATTTGTGAAAAAACATACATTTCTAAAAACAGAGACAAAAGAATTGGGCATCAGCCCCTCTGTAAATCTGCTTCCACTTGTGTGACGAACAGAGAATGAAATAACCAACTATAAATCTGCCCCCTCTCCAATGTGTGATAAGCACGTAATAATATAGATCCCAATAAAAAATCAAAAAAAAGTAGATAGTAAGAAAATTATCACTCTTTACACACAGTATTTACCGTAGCATTCAGCTCCAATAAGAAAATTATTTTAAACAACTTCAAATAAAACATAAAAATATAATCACAAGGCAAAATAGTGTTCAATTTAGTGAGTTAGCTATTTCCGTATAATGTTTAGCATCTTGTATTATGAAATTTTACTATCAGTTGAAATTTGAATGTGATATTGGATCTCTGCAAAATGGTACCATGGTTGCGTTACTGTAGTTGAAGCAGAGTTGAGCTTTTACTGGATATTATAACTGGAATAATGTGATTATTGTGCATTGTGAACCATAAGAATCTAAACATAAGTTTATTATTCTTTTTGGCAAACATGCTACATGTCAAAAAATCTACAAAAGATTAAGCAACAGGCAGAAGCACCTGTCAATATTCATCAAACATGAACACAAAATTACAATATATGGAAAGAGGTAGAGAAAGACCTGGTACAGAATATGCATCCAATTGGCCTCTCCTGGGCCTGGTACATGCTTCAGTATTATGCCGCATTTTTCAAATTCACGCAACACTAGATTTGTATCACTTGGACTAAAGCTGTGAAAGGCAAAGAACAACAATTATTTTGCTGATATTACCAAAAAAGACAAATAATGACATCTTCAATAGGAAGAAAATAACTGTCGACAGGCCCCAGACAACAGTAATACCTTGCTTCTCAAGCTGAAAACACACCAAGCTTACAAACAACAGTTGTCTCTAATGAAGCATTGAGCTTCCATAAATAATGATGTTTCCATTCACAAAATAAATACCCAGTTTTTTCCAAAGTACAGTAAAAGTCCAAAATAAAGTTGGTCTCAATTCTCCAGAATAGCATCAGCATTTAAAATGGCCAAGCCAAGAAAACTACGATACTGAAAATAGAAACAAAGCAGTCCTGATTTTGGAAAAAGCATTGACAATTTCCCCTTTTTATCCAAACAAGATGCTCTCAACCTTGATGAAAACATATCATTCCAACTAAATAGCAAAGCAAACAAATTCCGGGGATAAAAAGGGCAAAAACTATAACAATAAGGTGCTTCCCACAACCAATCAGGCATCAAGCTTCAAATGACCAAAGTGTAGGGTGTCAATCTCATTAGAGGCATAGAAGAATTAAATAAGAAATGGTTAGCGTTTCCTTCAAAACCAGTGTCCATAACATGTACATATATATAAGTTTGTAGCGGTAAATATAAAAGTTGGCTTGCATACAACTAATGCCTTACTTTTGGTATCATTGAAACAGGGAATTCAAGAACAGAGGTTTTATAACATAAATAATCTGAATGGGTGATAAAAAGGAGGAAGAAGAAAGAAACAATAGTTAGTTGGTGTACCCGAAAACAGTAATCCATTCCTCTTCATCAGAAACTCTTTGACCGAGGCCACTCATCTGCATATCAGGCCTAGCAAACTCTCTCGCTGGTGGAAGCATAAGCAACCCACCAGACTGCTGCTGTTGCTGCATTACCTCTGAGACAGGGGACACACTCTCCCCTCTCTCACCACCATCACCGCCGTTATCATTCACTGAAGACCACCAATTGGAACTGATCCCTGAGGCCTGATTCTGTTGGGAACCTTGAAACCCAGGATTCAATGAATAAGGTGGAACTGATGATTGGTTGTTTGTTATAATGTGGGCGTTTCCAAAACCTGATCTGATATTGTTAATATTATTCCTAAAGGGTGTAGAAGCATCACGGGTACCGGTTCCCATGAGATGCATTTTGGGTGAGGGTGACTTGGTTTCTGGAGAGGCCACGGAGTAGTACCGATCCCCGGGAATCATGATGTCGGGAAAATGTTCAACACGGTCTTCCAGTGTAAACATTGGAGGGGGAGGAGGGTCACCACCCCCAAAATTGTCCTTCCATAGGGCTGTTGCTGCTGCCGCTTGGGCTGGTGTGCTGAATACATTCTTACTATTGGATGTAAATCTTGAGGCTGAAGCTGGTGTGGCTGCTGCCAAATCCCTGTAAAGTGGTGATTGCCACCCTCCCTTTGCACCCCTCTGAACTGTTTTTGAATTTGTATTATTCATATTCATGACCCCTGCTCAAATCAAACAGCAATTACCGACTCTAGAAAACAGACTTCACTATTCGCCTGACACCATCATAACATATAATATGGCATGTCTGCTGTTGGTTCTTGGGCTCTGATTACTATGGGCAGCCAAAACCAGTGATACATCCAGAGAAGCGGATTGTCCTGCGAATTTAATATGCAATAAACTTGACAATGCAAATTAACACTGTAAACCCAACATATAGGAATTCGAAAGTTGAATGGATTTGCTTTCAAGATTGATAACCCGCCTCACCTGATCAGGAATTCTTCCCCTCACCCTTCTTTAGTTCGTGACCCGAACTTTTCCCAGAATTCGCTTGCACCAAAACAAAATTGAAGGAAACTTGAATTCCCATGTAGTATAATATATAACGCAAAATAATTTCATAAGGGAGGGAAGAGGAACGTAGGTTAAGACGACATGCGACTACACCATGTCTACAATGTAGGTATGTCAAATGGTGGTCAAAGTGGTTCAATCAAGGCTAGTATTCAGTTCCACGTTAGTAGATCGCCTTTTATCAAAGTATTTGTCCATGGGAAGTTAGCAGTTTGAACCTCCATTTATCCAACTCATTTGGAATTTGAAATTACATTTTCACTTAGGAAATTATAGAAAAGGCTTTGACTCCATTTGTCCACCTTAAAGTGAATTTGAATTACAATATCATTTAGGAGATTATAGAAAAAGTTGTTAGATTCTTCATTTACAAAAAAAAATTAACAAATGTCACTCTCTTATCTTAATAAATGTGAGTGGTCCATATGTTATTATGTTCATTTTTTCATACATAGAAGTTTGATGCTATGAGGGGTATCATATAGGTGTTTTTGGGTTTGACCTTTCATTTTTTCATACATAGAAGTTTGATATTATGAGGGCATCATATAGGTGTCCTTGGGTTCGACCTTGGGTGGGAATGATCCCAACTAACTTCCCCAGCCACCCTGTCTACAATTGCTCAACATGTTATCATGTTCATATTATGTCATGTCTTACACTTTATACTTTCAAATTGAAAATCAACATTTTATTGTCTTCCCTTGTAATGCATCAAATTTCCCCTGCTTTAGGCACATACTTGCATAGATTTCATTGTTTCTCATACATAATTGAGATAGTAATTTTTTCATAATTATTGACACCCTTTTACGCAATTTTAGTATTTTTGTAAGCCCCGAGGGTTAGATCAAGTGGTCATGAGCAAGATGTGAGATCTCTCCCCTCAAAGTTGGGGAGGTCACGGGTCAAACACTCTTGATCTCCTTGGGGTTAGGATTTGTAATCAAGGTTGATGCTTTACCCCGTTTACCATCTATGAATCGTGGGGAAGTACTCAAAGGATTTTATGCAAGGTTGTTCCTTGGAAAAAAAATAATATTTTTAACATTGGTTTTGTTATTTATTTATTATTGGTATTATATTATCATGGTTCTCTTTAAGAAGTATACTCACACATTGCAACCATGAGAATGCTTTGCCAAATACCAGACATCGATTCACTAGGCAGGATCTACATCTTCAAAACTTATTGTTGGTGTTGCCATGTTCCTTCAAGGCTATTAAACTTTGATTGCAAACACAACCTAGCTTTTTTAGAAGATTATCTCATGGTTTGAGAACTTATTTTCTAATGTAATAAGAGTTCGACTTTTTCATCCTTCTCCTCCTCCATCTCAAAAACCAACCAGAGTTCTTCATCCTTCTCCTTCTCCATCTAAAAAGACAATCAAAATCAACATGTTATATGGTTTTTATTTCTTATTCAATGTTTCAACCAGGGAAAGTGTTATATTTTTATCATTAAGCAATATGATCTTAGGATCTTATCTGAGAGAATAACATGCACAGCAATAATCACAAGAGACCATACACACAAGAGATTTTCCTCGGGGAAACCATAAAAGAGAAAACCCCGCAACTTCCTCAGAGATAGAATGAGCACCAATAGCAGCAGTAAAACCCAAAGACAAAGAAGATGATCTCCCATAGTTGTTCTCTCTCTCTCTCACTTGAGAGAGCTTCTCCTCTCTCACTCATGCGCCCCAGCGAGAGAGTGTATGTGCAGAAATGAGGAGAGCCTCGCTTCTATTTATATTCTTCCGTTCACTTTATTTCCACTCCATCAAGTCGACCTCACTTAACAATTACTTACCAGGTCCGACTTCTCTAGGAGAGTCTAATAACCCTAGTGCCCCACAACTGTGGGGACTTTACCCTCCGATCAACGAGGGTTAACCTTAACTAAATTGTGGGGACTATTGCCCCGACTTACAATGGAGGGTTAACCTCAATGACTTTACATGACTTGTTTACATTATTGATTCTCCCGATAGGAACATCGGGGTATGACATGACTCAATTACATTACAGATACTTCCCGATAGGAACATCGGGGTACAATACATAAGATATACAAGTGAATACATTATGAAGTTACAAATACATTAACACTCCCTCTTAACTAGGAAGGTATTCTCTCAACACAATTTGTCAGCACAAGCCTTCTTCTCTGTATCATCTCGATCATCATCAGGTCATCTTCATCTTCAAGTCATCTTCATTGTTAAGTCATCTGTTAGTTTTTCAACATTAAGCTAGCATTATTAGGATCTTTAACTGAGAGAATAACAAGTACAACAATCAAACACAAGAGACAATGAACACAGTGTTTTTCCTCGGGGAAACCATAAATGGAGAAAATCCCGTAACTTCCTCAGAGATAGAATCAACACCAAAACAGTAAAAGCCCAAAACAGTAAGTGATCTCCCGACAGCAATAACCTTCTTCTTATCTAGCCCCAGTGTCTTATCCTTCCTCAACTATGCGCTATACTTGAGTGTGGATGAGTTGTGTGATAAATAGAGACTCCAGTTCTCTATTTATACTAATCCCAACATGACTAAAACCCTACCAGGGCCGACCTCTACTATGAGAGTCTAATAACCCTAGTGCCCCGAAACTGCGGGGACTTTAACCCTTAGACAATTGGAGGCTTACCCACAATGACTTGACATGACTTGTTTACATTATTGATCCTCCCGATCGAAACATCGGGGCATGACAACATGACTCAATTACATTATAGATACATCCTGGAATAAACATCGGGTTATAATACATAAGATACGTAGATGAATACATTCCGAAGTTACAAATACATCAACACTCCCTCTTAACTAGGAAGGTATTCCTTGGACACAATTTTCAGTACTGGTCTTCTTCTCTGTATCAACTGGATCTTCTCGTCATCTGCATCTCAAGTCTTCTTCGTCTTTAAGTCATCTTCGTCTTCAAGTCATCTTCATCTTTGGATCTATATCATCTCTCGATCTGGATCATCATGGGACATCATCACTCGATCTGGATCATCACTGGGCATCATCACTAGATCTGGATCATCACTGCTGGATCATCTTCACTAGATCTCGATCATCACTGGATCTCGACCATCACTCGATCTGAATCATCACTGGTGCTATCTCATGATTCTTCTCGTCATAGGAAGTTCTACAGAGCCAGCCCTTTTTCATGCTGGTTGTAGGCCTAGCCTCCATGTAGGTCTTCTTCAGCACTTATATCTTATCAACACATGATCGAAGAAAGGCTCATCATTTCTATCTGATCAACACATGATCGAAGATAGATATTGCACTTACATCTGATCAACACATGATCGAAGAAAGGCACACCCAACACTTACATCTGATCATGTAAGAACCAATCCTATAATCATATTAGAAAGGCCCGGCACTTGCATCTAATCAACACATGATCAAAGAAAGGCTCAACATTTCTATCTGATCAACACATGATCGAAGATAGATATTGCACTTACATCTGATCAACACATGATCGAAGAAAGGCACTGCACTTACATCTTATCAACACATGATCGAAGAAAGGCACAACACTTACATCTGATCAACACATGATCGAAGAAAGTCACATCACTTATATCTGATCAACACATGAAGAAAGGCTCGGCACTTACATTCATCCAAGCTGGAACACATCCTACCACAATGATGAAAGGGCTCTGCACTTACATCCACCCAGGCGGGAACACATCCTGCTCACAATGATGGGAGGGCTTGCACTCATATCTGATCTTGTAGGAACCAATCCTACAGTCATATCAAAATGGGCCCCAATCCTCCTCGTCTGAGCTACCTGGTAACTGACCAAGTGCCTCCATTCTCCTAGAGAATGGTAGTTTCCCTTACATCCGACCTACTTGTTGGAATGGCCAACACTCACATCTGACATGGAAGGAACTTAATCCTTTAGACATGACAAAATGGTTCATCCCTTACATCTGATCAAGTGGAAACACATCCCTCTTTCACATCAGAATGGCTTCTCAGTCCTAGACTAAGTTTTCCTAGTAACTGACCAAGTGCCTCCATTCCTAGAATGGCAATTGCCCTTACATCTGTCCTACTCGATAGAATGTCCAACACTCATATCTGACATGGAAGGAACCAATCCTCTCACCATGATAGAATGGCTCAGCCCTTACATCTGACTATGGAAGGAACCAATCCTCTCACCGTGTCAGAATGGTTATGGGTCTCATCATTTTCTCTTAGAGGAAACCTCGATCTAGAGAACACCAAGCTTCTCCTTGAAGTACTCGAACTTCAGCCTAGCCAATGGCTTCGTCAATACATCAACTATCTGTTCCTCCATCGCAACATACTGGAGCTTCACTGCTCCCCTCTGCACCATATCCCTGATATAGTGATACTTGATCTCGATATGCTTTGACTTGTCATGGAACACTGGATTCTCTGACAACTTTGCGCAACTCTGGTTGTCACAATGTATGCAAGTAGCATCCAACTAGAGATCAAATATATCAGACAGTAGCTTCCGCAGCCATACTGCCTCACAACTAGCTGAACAAGCTGCGACATACTCTGCTTCAGCTGTACTCAGTGCCACACAGGATTGCTTCCTGCTAAACCAAGAGATCACACCTGATCCCATACTGAAGCAACACCCTGAAGTGCTCTTCCTATCGATGGCACTGCCTGCCTATTCTAAATCAACATAACCCTCCAGGTTAATCTTTTGATTCGCATCGTACTTGAGCCCATAATCAACTGTACCCTTTAGGTACCTCAGAATATGCTTTGCAGTAATCAAGTGAACATGTCTCGGATCTGTCAGGAACTGGCTCAAGGTGTTCATAGCAAAGCAAATGTCTGGTCTCGTGTTCGTTAGGTACATCAATGACCCAATCATCTGACGATACATCATAGCATCAACCAACTCTAATGAAGCATCACTCAATAGCTTCAAGTTCGATGCCATAGGTGTGGCCATAGCCTTGCAGTCCATCATCCCAAACCTCTTCAGGATCTCTACTGCATACTTCCCTTGTCCAAGGAAGATTCCATCTGTACTCTGCCACACCTCCATACCTAGAAAGTAATGCATCATCCCCAAGTCCTTCATTTCGAACTCAGCAGCAAGCTTGCTCTTCGTATCAGCAATCAACCCATCTGTACCTGTCACAAATAGATCATCTACATACAGTAGAAGCATCACTGGGTTGCCATCCTCAACCTTGTAGTAAAGGTTGGAATCTGCTTTACTCTTGGTAAAGCCCAAACTGGATAGAAAGTTGTCAATTATGTCGTACCAGGTCCTGGGTGCCTGTTTCAAACCGTATAGGGCTTTCTTCAATTTGCATACATGAGACTCTCTGTCATGTGTCTCAAAACCGAGTGGTTGTTCTACACACACTTCCTCTTCCCCTACACCATTCAAGAAAGCAGTCTTGACATCCATCTGGTGTATCTTCCATTTCATCACTGCAGCAAGAGCAAGTACTGATCTGATGGAAGTGTATCTGGCTACAAGTGCAAAGGTTTCTTCATAGTCTATTCCTTCTTTCTGAGAGAAACCATGATCCACAAATCTTGCCTTATACTTTTCAATGCTACCGTCTGCAGCATGCTTGATCTTGTAGATCCATTTGGAAGTTACAACTGGCTTCCCTTCTGGTCTTGGGACAATATCCCAAACATCATTCTTCATGATCGATTGATATTCTTCGATCATAGCATCCTTCCATTCTTTCCGTTCTGCCGCTTCTTCATAACTGGAAGGTTCTTTATCAATGAAATCACATAGTAAAGCTACATACCCGGAGCAGGATCTGGTCCTCTTTCTTTCTCTGTGATTCTCTTCTAGAGCCCCATATCTTTCCGCACCTTGGATAAGTTCTTGTACCCAAGCAGGTTTCCTCTTATGAGGATTCTTCTCCAGAGGTGGATCTACATGTCTTTGTGGTTCTTCAAATTCTCGATCTTCTTCTTGAATTTATTCGTTCATAGTTGTATCATGAATTATGGGTGCTTCTAATTCTTCAGTTTCTTCAGCAGGTATCTTTCTGGATTTGTTGTAAGCTGTGTCTTCATCAAATGTCACATCCCTGATGTCAATCTTCTTGTATCCTAGGAAATATATTATGCAAGCCTTCGAGCTTTCAGAGTATCCTACAAATATACCCTTCTTTCCTGAAGGATCTAATTTTGTTCTCTTCTCTTTTGGAATGTGTATGTACACAAGACAGCCAAATATTCTGAGATGGATGACTTCTGGTTTCTTACTGGAGAAGACTTCTTCAGGAGTCTTGTTCTTGAGTACTCTATGTGGAGTATGGTTCTGTACATACACTGATGTTCTTGCAGCTTCAGCCCAAAGATGCATAGGAAGATCTTGATCATGAAGCATGGCTCTTGCAGCTTCCATGATGGTTTTGTTCTTCCGTTCTGCAATCCCATTCTGTTGTGGATTATAAGGAGTGGACAACTCCCTCTTAATCCTTGATTCTTTGCATAGCTCTTTGAATTCATTTGAAGTGAATTCTCCGCCATTATCTGATCGAAAAGTCTTGATCTTCTTTTCAGTGTGGTTCTCGATCAAGGCTTTGAATTCCTTGAATTTGTTGAATACTTTGTCTTTGTTCTTCATGAAGTAAACCCATGTCTTCCTAGAAAAATCATCAATAAAATAAACATAGTATGCATACCCGCTTAGTGAGTTTGATGACATCGGACCGCATACATCGGAATGGATGATTTCTAGTATGTCTTTGGCTTTTCTTTCGCTACTGGGAAATGTCTTCTTTGTATTCTTTCCTTTCGCACATCCTTTGCAGACCCCATCATGTTTTGCTTGGAATTCTGGAAGACCTTCAACAGCTTTGCTTGCAATAGGTAGTGCTCTGTAATGCACATGTGCAAGCCTTCTATGCCAAAGTTCACTTGGATCTACTATGTCATGGATCAAGGCTTGTTCTGGATGGCCCTTCAATTTGTACAAACCTCCTTCTTGTTCTCCAATCACTACCGCATCATCGATAGTCTTTCCTTTAGGCCACATGATGACTTGACCATCTATGAATGCAGCCCTCATTCCTTTTGCATCCAATGCTGATATGGAGAGAAGGTTCTTCTTGAGTCCTGGCACAAACAATACTTCTTTCATTGTTAGAGACTTACTAGAGTCTAGTTTATATGAAGATTCCCCACTACCTTTTATTGGATATTGGTAGTCATCTCCTAGCTTCACCTTGTGAGGTGATTCATGTTCTGACAATCTCACAAAGGATTCCTTGAATCCAGTCATATGTTTGGAAGCCCCACTGTCTATAAGCCAATCATCACTTCCATGAGTAATGTCACCTGTGAGAGCGGAGATCAGAACATATTCATCCTCGCTTGAAGAATCTTCACTTTCATATCTGGTTATTTTCTTGGAGGGTTCATCATCCTCTGCAGCATGAGCATGATGTCTTCTTTTGTTCCCCTTCTTCTTATGAGAGTGACCCTTGTTCTTAGGACAATCTTTTGCAAAGTGTCCTCTTTCATCACATGTATAACATCTCAATTTTGATAGATCCCTTCTAATGTTATCTCTATGATGAGGATCCTTACATTTGGAGTAATGAGATCTTCTTCTGCCTTTCTTGGAGTGAACTGTGAAGCTTGGTATTCACTTCCCATCTTCTCTTTCTTGAGAACATTCTTCCCATAGTCTGCTAAATTTGACTAACTTATTTCTGGCATAGATTCCTTGGATGAAAGAATCCCATGACCTAGGAAGGCCATTCAGTGTTGTCATCACAATCTCTGCATTCTCCACTTCTTCATCTACAGATTCTAATTGTTCCTTGATTTGAGAAACCCTTTTGAAGTAAGATTGGATGGTCTCTGCATTTTGAATCTTCACATTCTTCAGTTGATTCCTCAGAGTCATCTTTCGGTTTATGTTCTTCCCTTCAAACAATTTGGTTAGGGCATCAAACACAGCTTTAGGTGTCTTGAGAGAGGACACCTGAGGTATAAGGTGATCCTTGATAGAATCAACAATGATCCTCTTTTCCATAACCATCTTATTCTTATGTAAGGCCTTTGCCTCATCTCCCTCTGGAACTAGAACCTACTCATGGATGTAGGAGTCTAACTCATTTTCTTCCAGGACCAGGGAGATCCTATACTTCCAGGCTCGAAAGTTATCAGCTCCCTCAAGCTTTTCATCAAGCTTGGTATGATGAGACATCTTAAACTAAGAACCTCAAATGGAAATACAAAATATTTAGATCTTACTAGGTCAAGATGTCAGTTTTGGATTTGGAGTTGAAATCTCGCAGTACTGGAACAGGAGCAAATTAGGGTTTTGCTTTTCCAGAGATCTGTCCACCCAAATGCCTTGAAATTTGTCCCTAACTTCGATTTTGGGGAGGAGATCAATCCAGGCCTGGGTTCACTGAAAAATTCCTCTTTTGTGAAAAGCCCTAATTTCCGACAGCAATGTCGGGTCCAAAACTGAAAAACCTCAGTATTGGATTCTGCTTCGACGGAAAGATGCGCCCTAAGGAGGAGAGTTATTCCACCTTACTTTTGCTGAAAATCTGTGGAGGAAGATCCACAAACTAGGAAGCCCTAGTTCCTGCAGCTCGTGTCTTCTTCTAAGGTTAGATCTGATACCATGTTAGTTTTTCAACATTAAGCTAGCATTATTAGGATCTTTAACTGAGAGAATAACAAGTACATCAATCAAACACAAGAGACAATGAACACAGTGTTTTTCCTCGGGGAAACCATAAATGGAGAAAACCCCACAACTTCCTCAAAGATAGAATCATCACCAAAACAGTAAAATCCCAAAATAGTAAGTGATCTCCCGACAGCAGTAACCTTCTTCTTATCTAGCCCCAGTGTCTTCTCCTTCCTCAACTATGTGCTACACTTGAGTGTGGATGAGTTGTGTGATAAATAGAGACTCTAGTTCTCTATTTATACTAATCCTGACATGACTAAAACCCTACCAGGGCTGACCTCTACTAGGAAAGTCTAATAACCCTAGTGCCCCGGAACTGCGGGGACTTTAACCCTTAGACAATCAGAGGGTTACCCACAATGACTTGACATGACTTGTTTACATTATTGATCCTCTCGATCGAAACATTGGGGCCATACAACATGACTCAGTTACATTATAGATACATCCTGGAATAAACATCGGGTTACAATACATAAGATACATAGATGAATACATTTTGAAGTTACAAATACATCAACATCATCTTCATCAAGTTTGGATCATCACTGGTTCTGGATGATCACTGGATCTGGATCATCATCAAGTTTGGATCATCACTTGATCTGGGGCATCACTGGATCATCATCAAGTCTGGATCATCACTGTTGGATCATCGTCAAGTCTGGATCATCACTTGATCTGAATGATCACTGCTGGATCATCACTGGTGCTATCTCAATTCTACTCGTCACAGGAAGTTCTACAGAGCCAACCCTTTTTCATGTTGGGTGTAGGCCTAGCCTCCATGTAGGTCTTCATCGACAGAGCCAACCCTTTTTCATGCTGGATGCACATCAACAGAACCAGTCCTTTTTCATACTGGATGTAGTCCTCTACAGAGCCAACCCTTTTTCATGCTAGATGCATCATCACAGAGCCAACCCTTTTTCATGTTGGATGTGTCATCATAGAGCTAGCCCTTTTTCATGTTGGATGTGTCATCACAAAGCCAACCCTTTTTCATGCTAGATGTGGCACCAACACAGATCCAGTCATTTTTCATACTGGATGTGTCATCATAGAGCCAGCCCTTTTTCATGTTGGATGTGTCCCTTTTTCATGCTAGATGTGGCACCAACACAGAGCCAGTCCTTTTTCATACTTGATGTGTCATCACAAGCCAGCCCTTTTCCATGCTGGATGTGTCATCACAGAGCCAACCCTTTTTCATACTTGATGTGGCACCTACACAGAGCTAATCCTTTTTCATACTAGATGTGTCATCACAAAGCCAATCCTTTTTCATACTCGATGTGGGATCATCACAGAGCCAGTCCTTTTCCATACTGAATGTGGCATCATCACGGATATCTGGCCATGGAAGGAACCAATCATGTCGCCATATCAGAAAGGCACAACACTTACCCATGGAAGGAGCCAATCCTATCACCATGTTAGAAAGGCACAACACTTACTCTGACCATGGAAGGAACCAATCATGTCACCATGTCAGAGAGGCACACGAAATCATCACTTCCCCTTGGAAGGAACCTCGATCTGGAGAACACCAAGCTTCTCTCTGAAGTACTCAAACTTCACTTTGGTCATTTCTAGCATAGAATCACATCAGGGTTGATTACGTCCAAGGATAACCTGCAAGCTTCGCCAAGACCGATTACATCAGAGGACAACCTACACGACCGTTTACGTCTGAGCAACCTACTAGCTTCACCAGGATTTATGCTCAAACAACCTATCTCACCAGCTATGCTAGAACTCCCTCTTTCAAGAGATCTCGATCTGGATCACAAACTAGAGCTTCACTTCTCCTCTCTGCATCATACAAAAATGCAAGTTAGATCAATCAAATCAAATAGTAGTTTTCAAAAGAAACATACTACCTCCTAGATAGCAAGTGGCAACATCTTTTGCCTCGGCTGTACTCAGCTCCATGCAGGACTCCATCCTGCCAAACCAAGAGATCACACCTGATATCATACTGAAGTAGCACCTCAAAGTGCTCTTCCTATCAATGGAACTGCCTTCCCAATACGAATCCACATAACCCTCTAGGTTAATCTTTTGATTTGTATCATACTTGAGCCCATACTCAACTGTACCCTTCAGGTATCTTACTGCATGCTTTGCAACCATCAGGTGAACATGTCTCAATGTGTTCACAGCAAAGCAAATATCTGGTCTTGTATTCGTCAGGTACATCAAGGAACAAATCATCTGACGATACATCGTGGCATCAACTGACTCTGATGAAGCAACATGCAATAGCTTCAGGTTTGATGCCATAGGTGTGGTCATGGCCTTGCAGTTCATCATCTTGAACCTCTTCAGGATCTCTAGTGCATACTTCTCTTGTCCCAAGGAGATTCCATCTGTACTCTGCCACACCTCCATGCTTAGAAAGTAATGCATCATATCCAAGTCCTTCATCTCAAACTCAGTAGCAAGTCTCCTTCTTGCAACTTTAATGAGTTCCTCTTTTTTGTCAGGAACAAGTCATCGACATATAGCAGCAACATCACTGGTCTTTCGCCTTCAACCTTGAAGTAAAGGTTGGAATCCGCTTTACTCTTAGTAAAGCCTAGAGCGATCAGTAAGTTGTCCATCCAGTCGTACCATGTCGAACCTCAGGATCTTCTGCAGTCACTCCCTTTGAAGCAAAGCATCATACTCCCTCTGTCTTTCGTACTCTATGTATTGAAACATTATGTATTGGAGTGACAAGTAGCTTCCTCTTCTATGTATCCATCCAGGGCCACTGGATACCAAGATCCTCTATCTTGAGCCATTTTCAAAAACTTCTTCTCGCACCCATCTGTGAGCTTGTTTATCCTCTATAGTCTTTTATCTTCAACCTTATAGCGAAGGTTAAGATCTTCATCAAGCTCCTCATGTATGTGTTATCCCATGGGTGCCTTCTGAGCTCGTACAAGGGCTTCTTTTATTTGCACACATGAGTCTACCTGTCATTGTTGAAATATTGTAACTTCGAAGAATATTCTATATGTACCTTTTGTGGTCCCTGATGGTCCTATCGGGAGAAACACTTGTATTACTTTATACCCCGATGCTTCTAATCGGAAGAACTAATAAGAGCCATGAGGTAGTCCCCTCAAATTGTAAAGGTGGGTCATTAGCACCCCAGTTGTGGTTACTTGAGCCTACATGTTTAACTCGAGCCTACATGTTTAACTCGAGCCTACATGTCGAAATTAATTATTAAAGTGAACGGACAAATATAAATAGAGGTGTGGTGCTCCTCATTTGGAACACACACACTCACTTGTGTAGCGCATGAGAGAGAGAGAGAAAGAGCTGTGGCTGGAGAAGAAGGAGGATCAATATTTTGGGTTTTACCTTTTATCTTTTTGGGGCATCTATATTGAGGAAGATTTTGGTGGGTTTTTCCTAGGATAAATCTTTGTGTTCTTTTTGTATGGTTGTGCTTGTCTATCTTTCAATGATCTTTTGGCTTATGGTTATGCTGTTATGATGCTAAATGTTTTAAGATCTGATATAACCATTAAAAATTCAACATGGTATCAGAGCCACCCTGAAAGAAGACATTGTGCAGCTATAGAATCTATGGCTTCTTACTTTTTGGGTCTCTATCCACAATTGATCAATAAAAGAAGGCTAGGCTGACTCTCCATTGAAGGATGCATCTTTGTGTCGAAGCGGAATTCGATTCCGAACATTTTCAGTTTTTGATGCAGGAAATTAGGGCTTCTTACAAAAGAAGAATTTTTGAGTGAGCCCGACATGGGATTTCTCTCCTCATCAAAATCGAATTTTAGAGACCTGGGTCAATATTTTTGGTTGGGTGAAACTCTGGGAAAGTCAAACCCTAGTTTGACGCCAAGTTGGAAAAACCCTAAATACTAAAACAGATAAGTTTTGGTACATTCGCTATATCTCGGGATTGGAGAAGGATCAAGTGCTAAAACTTTCATAGGCATAATATAAAATCCTAATTCACACTGTGTCCAAAATTCAGCCTCAAATTTGCTATATTCTGGGAGATATGATCCCTCCAAGTTAGGGTTCCAGCCTCTTCCAGGATTCATCCCTAAACCGGATGCCTGGGGAGAATTGCTATATCTTGGGATACGAAGGTCCAAATGAAATTTCTAAAGATGTTCCAGAAAGGGCACGAACTGTTCTTTCTGTGGTCCAAGTTTCAGACCTAGAAGATGAAACAGTGACATGTGGAAGTCTGTACAACTTCGTTGTTCTGAATAGTCCTGTAACAAGTCACCTTGGGAAAATGATCATAAGTCCCAATTGGTGAAACCAATTCTAATGAAACCTTTTGTTTTGAAATAGGGACAGATGAATCTACCTCAGTACAAAGTTTTAGATACAGAGGAGCAGTAATTTCAGAGATATTGCAGAAACAGTATCAGGCATTTATGCATAAGAAATTGGTAAACTATGGCTTCCTATTCTGGGAGCTTCTCTCCACTGTTTTTAGAAAAGAAGTATATTGAACAAATCACCTTGAAGAGATATATATTTCTATCCAATTAGATCTGAAAGATTCCAAGTTCTAAAAATTAGGGTTTCTCTAACAAACCCTAGATCGGCCAGCTCCGGAACCAAGACGGACACCTCAAATCGGTAAGATCTAATCTTTTGCTATTTTCATTTGAGGTTCTTATTTCAAAGTGATCTATCACATCAGCATAATGACAAGCTTGGTGAAGTTGACAACTTCCAAGCCTGGAATTATATGATCTCTCTAAAGAAATGAATTGGACACCTACATAAGTAGAGAGGTTCCAGTTCCAGAGGGAGATGAGGCTCAAATCCTTACACAAGAAGACCTTGATCAAGGCCAAGAAGATAATTGTTGATTCAATCATGGATCAAATTGTACCACAAGTGTCTTCCCTAAAGATACCGAAGATGTTTGATTCCTTGATCAAGCTATTTGAAGATAAGAACATAAATCAGAATATGGCTTTGAGAAAACAGTTGAAGAATGTGAAGATCCAGAATGCAGAACAACTTGAAGCGGTAGAAGAAGAAGTGGTGATAGCCACCTTGAATGGTCTCCCAGGATCATGGGATTCATTCATTCAAGGAATGTGTGCCAGAAGGAAGTGATTACTTTCAACAGAATCTAGGAAGAATAAGAAGCTCAACTCATAATAAGAGAAGAAAAGATGGGAGCAACTGAAGATCAAGCTCTCACCATCCAAAGAAGATACCTCGAGCGATGAGGAATATGAAGAACTCAATTCTTGAAGAACCCCTTATCCATCTTAGAATTTGGATGAGAAATGATGAGGTCATGAATGAAGAAGACGATGAAGTAGAAAGATCAAGAAGGAGTCTACTCACTAAACGAATAAAAGATAAGTATTCAATTGTCATTTAATGATATTGTTTTGTTATGCATTTGATTATATTCAGTTGATGTGTTATGCATGATAGATTGTTTGCATTAATGAGAGTACACTACTAATATGCATGTGATGGGTAAGTAGCTCATGGTACTATACAACTCTCCATTGCTACTTATCTAGAATGAAACCTCTTTGCCGACATATTGGATTAGTGCATAATCTCAATGATGTCATGGTAGAGATGGAAGGCATCTAGAAAGTTTCCATGAGATATGGATGAATGTTGTGTTGGCTAAACAGTTGCATGATGGATAAGAATTTGTCGTTATGCATATGTTTTATGAAATAGTTCTAACCATGCTACTGGTGCATTTGAATTGTAGGAAAGGTCCTGTACAACCTCCTACAAGAAAATAAGGATGAGACTTGTTCCGAAGAATAAGTGATGACAATTCAATATTCACTCCAATAAACATGGATCTGAAGCTCCCAGGGTCAGAGACACCATGACGAAAGAAAGAGCTTCAAAGAGCGGTAGATCCACCTCGAAGGATGAAGACCACCATGGGTATGAGATATAACTCAAGATGAAGAAAAGAATGGCGAGACTTCCAAACCAAATTAAGAGGCCTCAAACACACTCTAGTTGTGTGACATAGTTAGGTGACATCATTGATGCTAACCTTTCCAGCTACGAAAGAAGCTATGATCAAAGAGTAACAGTTGATCATGGGGAATGATGTATATGATATGGTTTTGAGACATAAAGGGAAGTACGTAGTATCTTCCATATGGATCTACAAGAAAAAGTGTACAAAGCAAGGTTCGTGATTTGCCTAAGAAAGAATAGACTATGACATGACATACTCTATTGACTAGACCTACTAGAAGTATATATCAATCATATAACCACCTGTACAGAATGAAGAGGGAAGATGATACTCCACTTCAGGGGGAGTGACTATAGAAAATATCTGAGTTCGACATGGTACGACATGATGGACAGCTTCCTGATGGATTGAGACTTTACCAAGAGTAAAGTGGGTTCCAACCTTCAAGGTTGAATGCAGAAGACTGGGATATGTTGATGACATGATAAGACGAACTCATAGAGGATGTTATGATGAAAGAATACTAGAATGATGTTTGGGATATAGTACTCAAACCAGAGAGCAAGAATGTGGTATCCTCCAAATGGATTTGCAAGATAAAATATGTTATTGATAGAAGTAAGGAAAGACTTGTGGCTAGAGGTTTCTATAAGAAAGAGGGAATTAATTATGAAGAGACACTTACTCCAGGAAGCAAGGTACACTTCCTTCAGAACTATCATGGCAGTTGCTTCCATGATGAAGTAAAGACAAGCCTTCCTTAATGGTATGATTGAGGAAGAGTTTTACATCAAATAGTCACACGGATTTGAAGTTGAAGACAAATGGACTCACGTATGCAAGTTGAAGAAGGCCCTCTATGGCCTAAAGCAAGCTCCCAGAGCTTGGAATGGAAGGATAGATAGTTTCCCGACGAAAGTCGATCCTAACCTTTACTTCAAGGTTATAGAAGATGAACATGTCATACTATTAATGTATGGGGATAATCTATTCCTCACAAGGAATGAGAAACAGATTGTAGAATGCAAGAAGAAGCTCGCTAAAGAATTTTAGATGAAAGACCTTGGGTTAATGCATTATTTCCTAGGTCTTGAAGTATGGAAATATTCAGAAGGAATGTTTCTCAACTAGGGAAAGTATGCAGTAGAGATATTGAAAAGATTCAATATGTTGGAATGCAAAGCCATGGCCACACCCATGGATTCCAACCTGAAGTTGTTAGTTGATGACTCATCAGATTTAGTGGATGAGACTCAATACAGACAGATCATTGGTTCATTAATGTACCTAACAAATACCAGACCTGACATATGTTTTGTTATGAACACTCTGAGTCAATATCTAGTTCAACCTAGACAGGTTCACTTGGTAGCTTCAAAACATGTGATGAGATATCTGAAAGGGACTATAGATTTTGGTCTATACTATGATGGTAGCCATGAGTACAGATTGTATGGCTATACAGATGCAGATTGGGTTGGAAGTATCTCAGACAGGGAAAGCACATTAGGTGGATGTTATAGTCTGGGATCTGCTATGATTTCATGGTTTAGCAAAAAATAGTCCAGTGTTGCTCTTAGCACAGCCAAAGCAAAATATATAGCAGCTTGCTCTGTCGGTTGTGAAGCCATATGGATTCAAAAGCTGATGTCAGGGTTATTCAACCTAGAGTTGGATACTACCTTGATTCTATGTGACAACCAAAGTTGTATAAAGATGACAAAGAACCCAGTATTCCACGACAGATCGAAGCACATAGAAATTCGACATTTCTACATTCGAGATATGTTGCAGAAGGGAGCCATAAAGCTCCAGTATGTGAGTATTGATGAACAAGTTGCTGATGTGTTAACGAAGCCTCTGTCTCGAGTAAATTTCAAACACTTTAGAGACAAGCTTGGTGTTGTTTGGAAAGACCTTCCTCGAAAGGGGGAGTAGTAATGTTGTAGTAGGATTGTATCATCCCTGGGTACTTGCCCTAAAGTGATCCGGTGACTTCAGTCCTCGAGAATGAAGAGGGATTGTATCATCCTAGGACATCTGTCTAGAAAAGATCCAGTGACTTCGGTCCTCAAGAATGTAGTAGGATTGCATCATCCTTGAACTTCGGTTTAGAAAGGTATCCGGAGGCTTCGGTCCCCGAGAACGTGGCAGGATTGCATCATCCTTGAACCTTGGTTAAGAAAGGTATCTGGAGGCTTCGGTCCTCGAGAATGTGGCAGGATTGCATCATCCTTGAACCTCGGTTCAGAAAGGTATCTGGAGGCTTCGGTCCCTGATAATGTGGCAGGATTGCATCATCCTTGAACTTTAGTTCATAAAGGTATCCAGAGACGTCGGTCCCTGAGAATGTGGTAGGATTGCATCATCCTTGGACCTAGTCCTAAAGTGATAGGGATTGATTATCCCGTAATAAATCCGGTGACTTCGGTTGTCGAGAATGTGACAAGATTGTATCATCCCTAGACTTAGGTCCAAAAGTGATCCGAAGACTATTGTCTTCGTGTTGTGGATTGCAGGTTGTTGCTGATGATGACGTACTGATCGAAAGATCAGAGTGTGATGATGATGACGTACTGATCGAAAGATCAGAGTATGATGATGATGTTGCTGAACTCAAAGTATGATGATGATGTTGTTGAAGATGTTGTTGCTGATCGAAAGGTCAAAGTGCTGATGTTGATGTTTCTGATTGAAAGGTCAAAGCATTGATGATGATGTTATCAATCGAGCAGTCAAAGTGTTGTTGCTGCTGAATATTGAAGATGAAGGCTAAAGATGATGTCGTCGGTCAAAGTGTTGTTGTTGTTGAAGATGAAGATTAAGACTACATGATGTTGAAGAGATTCCAACGATTTATAGATGTGTTACCCTAATGATGTTGATGATGTCTTATATCTCTCTCCTACTATTGTTGTTGTTGTAGAATACCCTTCTCGTTAAGGGGGAGTGTTGAAATATTGTAACTTTGAAGAATATTCTATATGTACCTTTTGTGGTCCTTGATGGTCCTATCGGGAGAAACGCTTGTATTACTTTATACCCCGATGCTTCTAATCGGAAGAACTAATAAGAGTCATGAGGTAGTCCCCTCAAATTGTAAAGGTGGGTTATTAGCACCCCAGTTGTGGTTACTTGAGCCTACATGTTTAACTCGAGCCTACATGATTAACTCGAGCCTACATGTTGAAATTAATTATTAAAGTGAACGAACAAATATAAATAGAGGTGTGGCGCTCCTCATTTGGAACACACACTCACTTGTGTAGTGCATGAGAGAGAGAGAGAAAGAGTTGTGGCTAGAGAAGAAGGAGGATCAGTCTTTTGGGTTTTACCTTTTATCTTTTTGGGGCATCTATATTGAGGAAGCTTTTGCTGGGTTTTTCCTAGGACAAATCTTTGTGTTCTTTTTGTATGGTTGTGCTTGTATATATTTCAGTGATCTTTTGGCTTATGGTTATGTTGTTATGATGCTAAATGTTTTAAGATCTGATATAACCATTAAAAATTCAACAGTCATGTGCCTCAACTCCCACTGGCTGCAAATGTCTCTTCGTAGTCTATGCCTTCTTTCTATGAGAAGCCTCGTGCTACGAATCTTGCCTTGTATCCCATGATGTTGCCATCTACTACATGTTGGATCATGTAGATCCATATGGAAGACATTACAGTCTTCCCTTTAGGTCTTCGACATCGCATTCTAGTCATTATTCTTCATTTTGGATTATTAGAGTGAATCTTGAATTGTTGTCACTTGTTCTTTGGAACAAGTTTCATTCTTCTTTTCTTATAGATGATTGTACGCGATCTTTCCTACAAGTCAAATGCACCAGTTATATGATTATAAACATTTCATAATGCATATTCATAATGGTAAATTCTTATGCATAAAGATATAATCATGCAACTATTTTAGCCAATACAACATTCATCCATATCTCACGGAAACTTTCTAGATGCCTTCCATCTCTACCAGGACAACATTGAGATTGTGCACTAATCCAATATGTCAGCAAAGAGGTTTCATTCTAGATAAGTAGCAATGGAGAGTTGTATAGCACCATCAGCTACTTACCCATCACATGCATATTAGTAGTATACTGTCATTAATGCAAACATTTTATCATGCATAATACATCAACTGAATATAAACAAATGCATAACAAAATAATATCATGAAATGACAATTGAATACTTATTTTTATTTGTTTCGTGGGTAGATTCCTTCTTTCAGCTTCATCATATTCTTCATTCGTCATTTCTTATCCAAATGCTTAAGATGGATAAGAGGTTCTTCAAGAATTGAGTTCTTCATATTCCTCATCATTTGAGGGATCTTCTTTGAAACATGAGCTCTTGATCTTCAGTTGCTCCCATCTTCTCTTCTCTTATTATGAGTCGAGCTTCATCTTGTGTGAACTCTTCCCAAATTCTACTGAAGTAATCACTTCCTTCTGGCACACATTCCTCGAATGAATGAATCCCATGATCCTGGGAGGTCATTCAAGGTGTTTATCACAACTTCTGCATTCTCCACTTCTTCTTCTATTGCTTCAAGTTGTTCTTTGATTTGAGAGATCCTTGTAAAGTATGATTGCATGGTCTCTGCATTCTAGATCTTCACATTCTTCAACTGTTTTCTCAAAGTCATCTTCTGATTTATGTTCTTCCCTTCAAATAGCTTGGTCAAGGAATAAAACATCTCTTTCAGTGTCTTTAGGGAAGACACTTGTGGTATAAGGTGATCTATGATTGAATCAACAATTATCTTCTTGGCCTTGACCAAGTTCTTCTCGTGTAAGGCTTTTAGACTCATCTCCCTTTGGAATTGGAACCTCTCTACTTATGCAGGTGTCCAATTCATTTACTTTAAGAACTAGTGAGATCCTATACTTCCATGCTTGGAATTTGTCAGCCTCACCAAGCTTGAGATCAAGCTGGTGTGATTAGTCATTTTGAAATGAGAACCTCAACTATAAATAGCAAAAGATTAGGTCTTATCGATTTGAGGTGTTCGTCCTGGTTCTGGAGTTGGCTCATCCAGGGTTTGTCAGAGAAACCTTAATTTTCAAAACTTGGAATCTCAAACTTCTGATTGGATAGAAATATAGGCCTCTTCAATGCGAGCTATCCAATGTACTCCTTTCCTAAAAACAGTGGAGGGAAGCTCTGGAACAGGAAGCCATAATTTACCAATTTCTTCTGCATAAATGCCTGATACTACTTCTGCAGTATTTGTGAAATTACTGCTCCTTTGTGTCTGAAATTTCGTAATGAGGTAACCTCATCTATCCTCTTTTCAACACCATAGGTTTGACCAGAATTGCTTTCACCAGTTGGGATGTATGAGAGTTTTCCCAAGGTGACATGTTTCAGGACTGTTCAACATATCGAACTTGTATGGACTGCCACGTGTCACTGTTTCATCATCAGGGTCTGAAACTTTTGCCATAGAAATTACAGTTTGTACCCTATATGGAACATCTTGCAAAATTCCATTTGGATATTTGTAGCCTAAGATACAACAATTATCCCTAGGTGTCATGTTTAGGGATGAATCCTGGAAGAGGCTGGAACCTTGAATTGGAGGAATCATATCTCCTAGAATATAGCAAATCCGAGGTTGAAATGTTTACACATGGTACATCAGAAATTTATCTTCAGCTTGTGAAAGTTTCAGCTCTTGAGCCTTCTCCAATCTCAAGATATACCGAATGTACCAAAACTACCAGTTTCAGTATTTTAGGGTTTTTCAGGCCCGAGGTCAAATTAGGGTTTGACTTTCCTGGAGTTTCACCCAACCAAAAATCTCAACCCAAGTCTCTAAACTTCAATTTTGATGAGGAGAGTAATCTTATGGCAGGTTCACTCAAAAATTCCTCTTCTGTAAAAAGCCCTAACTTCCCGTAGCAAAAACTGAAAATGCCCGGAATCAAATTTTGCTTTGACAGAAAGATGCGCCCTTCAATGGAGAGTTAGCCTAACATCCTTTTGCTGATGGATTGTGGAGAGAGACCCAAAAAGTAAGAAGCCCTAGCTTCTGCAGCTGCACAATGTCTTCTTCTTAGGTTAGCTCTGATACCATATTAGATTTTTATCATTTAGGCAATATGATCTTAGGATCTTATATGAGAGAATAACATGAACAACAATAATCACAAGAGACAATAGACACAAGAGATTTTCCTTGGGGAAACCATAAAGGAGAAAACCCCGCAACTTCCTCAGAGATAGAATGAGTACCAATAGCAGCAGTAAAACCCAAAGACAAAGAAGATGATCTCCCATAACTTTTCTCTCTCTCTCACTCATGCGCCCCAGTGAGTGAGTGTATGTGTAGTAATGAGGAGAGCCTCACTTCTATTTATATTCTTTCGTTCACTTTATTTCCACTCCATCAAGGTGACCTCACTTAACAATTACTTACCATGACCGACTTCTCTAGGAGAGTCTAATAGCCCTAGTGCCCCACAATTGTGGGGACTTTACCCTCTGATCAACAAGGACGGTTAACCTTAACTCAATTGTGGGGACTATTACCCCGACTTACAATGGAGGGTTAACCTCAATGACTTTACATGAATTGTTTACATTATTGATTCTCCCGATAGGAACATCGGGGTATGACATGACTCAATTACAATACAGATACTTTTTCGATAGGAACATCGGGGTACAATACATAAGATATACAAGTGAATACATTCTGAAGTTACAAATACATTAACAGAAAGTTGCAAGGGGTGGCAGGAGTAGGATGGGTCCTTATCGACCCTTGAGGAAAAGAAGTGATTAGATTTTCTTGGGGCCTTTCTTGTACTACAAACAATTTCATAGAGATGTGTGCTTTGTATTGTGGTTTTGAGATTGTCTCATTATTATTGATCGATAGACTAATGGTATTTGGTGATTCTCTCCTAGTTATAAAATAGATGTGAAATGGACTCTTCCAAACTCAAGGAATCAAACACATAATCATCACTAGGGCGGAGTGAAATTAAAAAACAAACAAACAATATGTCCTATAGGCATATCCATCGCCGCAACAATCAAGAGGTAGATAAATTGGCAAATGAATAAGTACATTTGGATAGAGGAATTATATGAATCAACAATGGGTCACCCCTGCGTAGGTGGATCTCGTAACAACAATCATAAACTTGTTTAGAGGTTTCATTATTTTAAGCTTGATTATGGCAATGAGCTGGCACATAACTCCATAAATTGACATATGTATGCATGAAAGGGGACGGTTAGAAGGAACATGAAAGGCACATGGATCTTGGATGACACTCCCTCCACCATTTAATATGCATGTTCTTGGAATTATTTCCTTGTTCGTGCATGTTAACTGATTCGGTGTGTAATTCTTCTCATGCAAGGGAGATCATGAATTAGGGTGGCAGAGTGATATAAGAAGATGTTAAGAGCTTCAACTTAGGGATGGAGGTAGTCATTATTTCGGAAGCTCACCTAAACCTGTTTGGGTGTTAGTGTTGCATCAAGGTTTGGAATCGCCAGTGCATGGTAGATGGAAGCATGGGGATGACATAAGCTCAATTGTGAAGGTGGAGTCCAATGCAAAGCTTGACACCTTGGAAAACAGTGGAAAACAACTAGAGCAAGGAGTGGGAACCAATATGTAGAAGGTGGCGAGCATGGAGAGACAATTGGGAAAAATCTAGATCCATGGCAAGGGGGAAAGCACCTAGGAAAACTCAAGCCCTCGTAGGTTGAGTGAGGAAGTGGTGGGGTAGTTGAAATCCATAGCGCACTCAGGGAAATTCACAGTTTGAGAAAGAATGAGTGGAAAATTGCAGGTCAGTTGGAACATATTGAGTATATCCTTGAAAGAATAGTTGTCAATTGGATTTGGATGAACATGTTCGAGAGAGGATGGAGCGAAGAATTGAGGAACAAGGGGAGCAACTGATGTAGTTTGTTTTGGAGATGGACCACCGCCNCTTGAAAGAATAGTTGTCAATTGGATTTGGATGAACATGTTCGAGAGAGGATGGAGCGAAGAATTGAGGAACAAGGGGAGCAACTGATGTAGTTTGTTTTGGAGAGGGCCCACCGCCATGTCTGCATTTGAGAATCGACACAAGTCGTGCAATCCAATGCGAGAGATTATGCCAATTCAAATACAATGGAGATAGACACGATCCAATAAATGACTCTAGTTCGTTTTGAAGATTACAGTGACTTTGCCCGGCCTTTGGCTTTTGATGATTGTCAAACTTAAGTTAACTTGGTATGTTAGTATTATTTTTGTTTATGTATTGTCGTTACAAGCTGCTCTTAGGATAATATAACATATGTTATAGTAATGATTTCATTAGGAAGACATCAAGAATACTTTGGTTGTAAAGGATTGAAGTAATTTTGAAGTCCTTGCACCTAGGTAAGGCATTATGGAATTACAATGTACTTTGTTTTTTTGTTATTTTAGTTTAACCTCAACTTGTTTAATACAAATACTTCTACCCATTATTATTAAAAAAACAAAGGAAAGCTGCTTGCCATATTATGTTTTAAAACAATTTAAATTTGTTAAGAACTTAAAGTTGAAAATAATTTCAAATTAAATGAATTTTATAATATATAATACATCATCACACTTGCAACTTAGGGTTATGAGATGGATTAAGAATACACTTTAGAAAACAATATAATCATATGATGGAGAATGGTCCACTAAGATCCAAAATGTTCTATAGTCATTTTGCAACACCTACCTGGTCCTAGAGCATAATGATAAATTTAAACATTGATTTGTTGCTTAATGATTTTTACGACTGGGATTAACTTTTTCTTACTAGTGTATTAAAAAAATCAATAATTTACTATAACATAATTACCTCAATAAGTTTTAATGAGCAAAAATTATGGTTTAAGTAATATGTGCCATTAATTCTTACTTCTAGTAAGCTAATATCTCTCATCCATTCCTCATTGGCCTATCATGTATGTGTTTCAATCTAAAAGAGGATTCAACAAGGTCAATTGAACATCGTGGAGGGAAGTATTATAATATTTCAATGCTTATGAGTACAAAATGCATTGTGCAGTCCTTAATTTTGTTGCTTCCAACAATTGTGCATAATAGTTTTAATATTTATATCTAGATTGGAGTTAAAACAGGCTCATAAGTATTTTGAGTGGTCCATATTTATATGGATCCTTCTCCGTAATTATACAAAATATAAAGCATGCAAACACATATGAGAACATAATAACTAGGCATTTTGTTTTATGGACAATGTTATAGTGCATCTATTAATTTGTTCACTTTTCTTTGGTTTAGTTGCTAAATATAACATTTTCTTTGATACCAATGGGAGTTTCCTTCATGTTTTGCTGTTGATTAGCTAGACTTGCTTTGCAAGATTTGGGACTCATTTAAATTATTGATATATTTATATTAGTAAGGTAAATAAAATACTACTCGTGTATATGTGAACCCATTTATATCCATATTTGAAGGGAATTTGAAGTCATGTCCATAAGATTTCCGTCATGATCAAGACTGCAACTCATTCCCTTTTGGCTTAGGCTTGTTTCGAATGCATGCACACTAAAATATAAAATGTTATGTTATAAATATTTTGCATATTGTTAAGTACTATAAACTTTGTGAGGTTAAAATATAGTGTCATTATAAAAGTAAAAAGATGGTTTTGGAAAAAGATACATCCATAGATATTGATTTTTTCGCTCCAAGAAGTGCTTTTAAATTCTTTTTTACGTTGGAAGGTTCCAGATCCTGCTTTCCTGGTTCATCCCTTGTTGGAGGCTATGTTGGAGGATTTTGGTTGCAAGAGTGCGGAGGATCTAAAGTTCAGTGAGGAGCCTCGTGGGTTACCCTGGATTGTAGGTTGTTTGTGCATTTGTTTAGTGTGCTATTCAGAGTTCCTTTCGTTGTTGCTAGAGTGCTTAGGCGTTTCTTGCTTCAATTCTTGGATATTTCAGCGATTCTTGGCTCTGATGATGTTAGCTGGTCTTCTGAAGGAGTTTCTTTTCCTCTTGACCACAAATCACTAGTGCAGCCTCTCCTGGAGACTGGACGAACTGCTCTCAAGATTTGTCCTAGTGGTCTTTTCCTCATGCATTCCAAAGGGGATCCTCCTTTGCCTCTTCCTCTTGATCGTGATGCATTCAAGAGATTGATTGCTACTTGTGGCATGAGAAAAGAGGGTCCTCCGCTTAAATTTGTTAAGAAAGTAGGCATCCCCTCACTCGAACTACCTGCAGAACAAACTTGCCAAATGACTCAAAACCTTGTTGAGTGTGGGCTTATTGGGCAATTCATAGGTCTCTGGCCATCTCCAAAGACTATTGATGGATGGGTGCAGAGAAATTGGAGGCCCTTAGTATCTAAAGGAATACGAAACCACTTTGTTGGAAGAGGTTATTATGTCTTTGATTTTTACTCTACAGAGGATCGAGATCTCATCTTTCGAAATGGTCCATACTTCATGGGCCCCCAGGGGCTTTATTTGAACAAATGGACACCAGATTTCGACCCCACTCAAGATGTTTCATCTATTGTCCCTGTTTGGGTAAGGATTCCTCATTTACCTTTACACTGCTAGAGTTCAGAATCCCTTGAAACCATTAGGAACAAGCTTGGTAAATACATCGATAGGGAAGAAAGGAAAGATCAATATTCATGTGCAAGAATATGCATAGAAGTTGATTTGGAAATAGGACTGCCTGAAGCAATTAAGTTAACAGTTAATTGAATGGTCTCATATCCAGGATTTAGACTACGAACAAATACCATTCAAGTGTTGTTTATGTCATGGTTATGGCCATTTTTCCCGAAATTGCAAGAAAAACGCAGAAGATGATCTTGAAAAAGAAAAGGCTCAGTGGACCCGAATTCAAAAATCAGGTTTATCTAATCAGGCTAATAGAAAGAACGACAAATAAGGAAAGACCAAGAATGGAATTCAAGCTAATGGGAAGGTCCCTTCTAATGCACAAGTTGTAGAAAATCCTAATATATCTTCTGATCAATTTGTTGTTTTAAGTTCTTCTGAAGATAATGTTATTTTAGAAGATGGTGAATTGCAACATACAAAAGTGCAGGATGATGAAGCTGTAGCAAACATAGGATTAATGGATCTATCTGGAGCAGTTAAGTCAGAATTACCCATCGTAGGTGAATTCTTGCAACAAAATCATCCCTCTCCAAATGGAGCCAAATCTTCTCCTTCATATGTAGAAATTACTAAGAAGAAACAAGTTGATAGCTCAGGCTCTTCTGATGAAGATTCTACTGAGCAAATCTCCAAAAAGGCATGTAGGAAGTCTCGAAAGGAGGCTAGAGAAGTAGAGGAAGAGAGACAGAAGATGTTGGGAAGCCAGTCCACTATTGAAATGTCACTTGGCAGGAGCAAGAGGACCAGACCTCTAAAGGGAGTAATAACTCCCTCTCTTCCGAGTTTTAATGTAGATAACCTCTTGGAATTGTAGGGGATTGGGGAATCCAATCAAAGCTGAAGTCGTCAAAGATTAATAAGGATGCATTGTTCTGACATTCTCTTGCTGCAAGAGATAAAGATTGAAGAAGATTCGCTTCTTCTCTTAAGCAAATCAAAATGGAAAATGAATGTTGGAAAGGCTGTTAGCGCGAGAGGCACCTCTGGGGGTCTTGCTACTCTATGGTGTGAAGAAAATTTTCAACTAAAAAGTTGGTTTGTTACCCAACACTGGATCTTTATAGAACTATTTCACATCTCAAGTAAGATCTCCTTCGCTTTGTTCAACCTTTACGTCCCAGTTAATTTTATTGAAAAGAAAGAATGTTGGAAATCTTTATCAGATTTCTTAGACATCAATTCTCCATCAAATACTATAATCGCTAGGGATCTCAATATAACTTTAGCCCCGAATGAGAAAAAGGGTGGAGCCTGTGCCAAGGATTATTTTCAAGACATGATTGAGGCACTAATTCAAGCCTGTAATTTGATTGATTTTAAACCTAAGAAAGGAAGATTTACTTGGTCAAACAATAGAATTGGGGTGGCCAACATTGCTGCACGACTTGACAGATTTTTGGTTAATAGCTCCTTGATGGATGGGAATCTCATTATTTCAACTAAAATATTGCCCAAGCTCACATCTGATCATCACCCCATTACTCTGAAGCTCGAAAAAGAGGAAGACCTCGGCCCAATTCCATTTCGTTTTAGTCCTTTATGGATTAAAAGAGACGGTTTCTGGGAAACTGTGTATCAAGCATGGACGCAATATGTTGAAGGGTCTCCCAGTTTTGTATGGGAGCAGAAACTCATAAAAACCAAATACATTCTGAAAAATTGGATAAAAAATCCCCAAAATACTCCAACAAGAAGCAAACAAGAGAAAGTGATTCAGTTAGTAGAGATCCAATTAGTAATGGAAGAAGGTGATATCACCAAAACTCAGCTAGCACTTGAAGACTCTGCTAAATTTAATACCTTACAATCTTTCAAACAGGAAGAGGAATTTCTTAGGCTGGAGTCTCGAAGTCTTTGGCTGTAGGCTGGAGACAAAAATACAACCTTCTTCCATCGTCAATGCAGAGCTAGATTGTGAAGAAACAATATCTCGGAAATCTCCACAAGGGAGGGGAAAGTTATTAAAGTCCATGTTCAACTAAAAAAAGCTGCAAGAAGGCATTTTCAGCTTTTGTTTCAAGAGGACGGTCTATCTGATGGTGAAGTGTCTACAGATTGTTTGGATAATATTCCTTCTCTTGTCAGTACAGAGGATAACAAAAATCTATTGAAACCATTCTCTAATAAGGAAGTTTTGGATGTCATATGGGAAATGGAGCCGGATAAAGCTCCTAGGCCGAATGGGTTTTCTTTTCATTTTTATAGAGCCTGCTGGAATATAATCAAATCAGACTTGATCCTCATGGTCTCAGCCTTCCATAAAAAAGCTAAAGTTCGAGGGTGTGCTAATTCCACATTTCTTGCTTTAATCCCTGAGGAAGCTAATCCTTCTTCTTTTGATAGGTTTAGACCGATTTCGTTGTGTAATGCCTCTTACAAGATTCTAGCCGAACTTCTAGCTAATCGATTCAAGATTTTTTTAGGAAAGTTGATCTCTCTTATACAAGGGGGTTTTGTAAAAGGCAGGCACTTAGTTGATAATGTAATTCAGGTTCAAGAAGACCTTCATTCAAGTTTCCAAAGGAAGGAGAAAGGAATGCTTTTTAAACTAGATATGAAAAACACATTTGATAGAGTAAAGCTCCCCTTTCTCTATCAAGTCCTTCTCTATTTTGGATTCAGTCTTGTGTTTGTTAATTTGATAAAAGCATGTACAGATAGGCCCTGGATTGCACCTCTAGTCAATGGTAGACCTATAGAATTTTTCCAAGCTACTAGAGGTCTTCTTCAAGGGTGTCTGCTATCTCCTTTTTTATAGATCTTGATGGTTGAAACTCTGAGTAGAAAACTATCAATTGAAAAGGAAGCAGGTTACATCCCTGGCATTAAGATTGCAAGGGGAGTGGACCCAATAAGCCATGCCCTCTTTGTGAACGATTTTCTTCTTCTACGAGGGGCCTCATTAAAGATAGCTTGGGCCTTTAATGATATTCTTCAAAATTACTGCCTAATTTCAGGAGCACTGATCAATAACAAAAAAAGTGTTGTTTATGGTTGGAATGTAGATCATGCTGCAATTCTTCGAATAGCAAATTCTTTGGGATTCCATGGTTTTGATAGGTGGGAGAAGATAAAAGACTTGGGGCTGCCATTAATTCTTGGTTCAAACCCTCCTTCTCTTTGGCTCGATGTATTAGCTAAGATTAAAGCCAAAATAGCTTCTTGGGGTGGTTAGTGGTTAACCAAGGCTGGGAAATTGATATTGATAAAGGAAGTTCTTTCAGCCCTTCCCATTTTTCAATCTTCTTTGCTACTTGCCCCTAAGTCTATTTCGTCACAGATTTCCAAAATATTGAGAGATTTTCTTTAGAATGGTGGGAAAGGTAACAAGACTAAGATGCATCTGGTAAGCTGGGATATTCCGAAAAGATCTATTTCTGAGGGTGGATTACAAATATGTGACCTTGAATTGGCTAATCTGGCCCTGGGAGGCAAACTTCTTTGGCAACTATATGTGGACAAAAATCACCCTGTCAGCAAGATCTTTAGGATGAAATATCTAAAGGGCGACTCTTTGAGAAATTTATCAACTTCTACTACCCCCACAGACACAATTACCTGGAATCTTTGCAGAAGAGGAATCGATAAATTCAATCAACAACTCTGTCGAATTCCAGGTAATGGGAAGAAGATTCATTTGTGGGAGGATAAAATTTCAGGTAATACTCCTCTTTCCTCTGTCAATATGTTAGAATAGATAAAAGTCTAGATAACAAACAAATGACTTCTCCGGTTGGCTGATATTTGCATTTGGGATAGCGCTGGAAACTGGGAAGATTGGTCTTTTCTTGAGCTTCTAGACCATCTCAACTCCCAATTTTTTTTTTGCTTATTGCACTCTCAGGTCTAGCTCCAGCCCATACCTCTTACAAAGACAAATGGGGATGGGGTTATACAAAAACTGATATAGTTGCTAAAAGTTTTTTGGTTTACAAAAGACTCAGCATGATTCTTGTCTCTCTCCAACGATTTGGAAATCGGTTTGGGCTCCTCTCTGCCTCCCTAAGGTGAATTTATTTTCCTGGCTGATCTTGCATAACAAGGTGCTGTCAGGCGAAAACCTGTTAAAGCATGGCTTCCATGGACCCCTCAGGTGTTGTTTTTTCACCTCAGCCTTTGAAACTGTCGATCACCTCTTCAACGCTTGTGATTTCTCAAAATATGTATGGGAGCTTGTCCTTCACAAGCTAAATTTTTCTGCCCCTATTCAAAAAATCATTGTTCCTTTATATATTCATTCGATTGAGCGAAGTCCAGCATCACGTGGCAAAAATAAAGATTGGTTTAAACTCTGACAGTGAATTCCGAAATTCATCTGGTGGAAATTATGGATTGCTAGAAATAACTGGATTTTTAACAATCTACCATCGACTCCTTTGATCGTTGCTAAAAAAATCAAGTTGCTTATTGCCGAATCAACAAGCAAATTGACGTCCCCTTCCACTATGACCTTAGAGATTTCAACGTGGCTTGGCTCTATTTCGGTGAGATCGATAAAGAAGGTCTGCAACAAACCAACTAGTTCCCCCTCCTGGCGTATTCGTGACAACAATGCTGATTTTAATTCATGGTGGATTAATTCCACTTCATGAACATTTTTTTTATGGTTCATCAAAGGGAAATAGATGGGGGGGGCGGGGAGGTGGTGTTCTCTCCAAAAAAATTGATTGAAACCAGTTTTAGTTGGGGTCTTGGATTCATGTCGAATAACCAAGCTGGAATTTATAGTCTCCTTAAGGCGTGCTAGATCGCTAAGGAGCATAGCTACAAGTCAATTCAAATCTTCAGCGATTCAGAGCTGTTGATCAAAGCCTTAAATTCAACATATCATTTTTATAATATTGATTTAAACAATACTTTGCAGATAATTCATAATATTTTGAAAGGTTTTGATAGGGTTGAATCTTTCCACATCCTACGGGAGTTAAACAATTCGACAGATGATATGGAAAATAAAGCTTGCCTGCTGTCTCATGGTCACCTTAGCATCAACGGAAAATCCAACTGCTTTCATCCAATTCCTTAATTGTAAATAAATAAGTTGTAATAAGTCTTTATGGGAGATATACTCTCAAACTGTAAGAGGCCTTGCAATCTCTAACCTTTTCAATGTTTTTCGTTCGATCATTGTGTAATTGGTTGATCGGTAATTGCCTAATCAAACCTGTAACCCTTTATGAAAAAAAATTATCTATTTAAGTTAATATATATAGTGTCGTTATCTCCATGGAAAATGCAAGAAAAGATGTTGTCAACCAACAAATCATGGTATTTGGTATTCTTTTTTCAGGAAACCCACCTACATCTACTACTATATTTTGTTTAGTGTCTTCCCAATTTTGTCTACTTTTTATGAGTTACATTAAACAAAATAATAATATAGTTGAGATTTGATTGGAAGGTTTTGATTCTTTGTCTTTCATTATATAATTGGGTAAAGTATTTACAATATACGAAGTATAAGTTCAATGCATATGGTAAGTGGTTCGATTACTATATATTAAGTTCAATGCATATGATACGTGGTTCGATTATTCAAACAATATTGAGGTGAGGTGATTGGTATAGAAAAGTGAGCTATTATTTATTATTGTTTGGAATCTAAGAATATGAGTAGATATTACTCAAAATTTTAAGTTAATTTTTATTTTATTGACAAAGGTGCATTAAGGAATGCAGTTGCAACTAAATTGTTGTGTTATTTCTTTTCACCGTATATATAGGAAATTCAATTCTATCACATATTCACTTTCTGAAAAAGTGATTGATCTCTAGGACGGTCTTATGCATATTAAAGAATTTATGGACGAAAAGTCAATTGCCTTTGACACAATATAGGTTTATTGAATTTAGAAGGTTAAGATGTATGGTTAATTATTAGATATTTCAATATGAAGACTGGAATATCAGTTTTTGGTCAAGTCTTAAAGTTTTTTTTTAATTTTATGGTTTTGTTAAGGAAGCTAAAAAAATGGTAAATTGTTTTGTTGAAGGGGTTTAACATTTGCTTTGTGGGTTTATTCATTTTATGTGAATAACAAGTAATAGTTTTTTTTCTATATGAAGAAAATGATTTAATATTTAAAATATACTGAAAAAAAACAATCTTATTACAATGTGATGTATATATTTCATTTTTTTCAAGTCGAAAAAAAAACTTGATATTCATTTTGAATCAAAGTTACATTAATGCAAAACTGTAAATCAACCTTTGTCCAAAAGGCACACAAAAACCATAGAACCACTACCAATAGTTGTTCTTCATAATGAGCAATCCATACTATCTCATAAGGGTTGACAAATACTTCAACAAAACAATAGTTGTCCAAACAACTTTGAGACTGTTATTTATGACTACATAGCAAAACAAATAGTTCAAATATAAGTTCTGCACATACATAGACTGTTACAAGAAAAAACAAAACTAGACTAAAAGAGTGAAATCACTCCTTTGTCTATAACCATCTCATCAACAAATTCCTCAAAATGAAAAAGGCCATCCATATGACCCATTGCTTCCTTTGATAAAGAATCAACCTCCCTATTGAATTCCTTGTAAATATGAGAACATGATAGCTCAATGAAAGACTTCTTCAATTCCATTATTCTGCTCATCTAGTGAAAAAGTTGGAGAACATTAAGATTGGATTTCCCATAACACAGCCAATAATAACCTTTGAATCTCCAACAATTTGAAGAAATTGAACACCCTTTTTCCATCAAACCATAAGAGGTCCCATAAAGAAAGCAGTTCAACCTTTGTATTAAATCCTGTACCAACCCCCTGTCTTGAGTCTAATGTGGTGATATCTTTTGATTCTGAGAAACATTCCAAGTCCACATAAACCATTATTTTGTGGCACATTAGAGAACCCCAACGAACAAGAGTCAACAAATTAAGGATGGATTAAGGTTCTTCTCTTAAACTTTTCCTTGGAATTGTAAAATTCCATAAGCTTCTCGATGGCTTGAAAGCATACTTGAGAATATGAAGGTTTCTTTCCTTAAAAAATGAAGCGATTCCTTGATTTCCATACTTCCCAAGTAACAAATACAAGGAGCTCTTTATATCTTGATCTTTTACAAAACCAATTCAACATGTTATCCTAAAAGGTATTATGCATCCAATGTCTATGAAATTTAAGATATCATGACATAATCCCCAAACTTTATTCACAAATTGACAAGATATGAATAGATGTGAAACAGATTCACTAGCTTGAAAATAAAGTATGTAGACTCCAAGACCCTTAAACCCTTTTTTAATAAGGTTATCCCATGTGAGTATCTGATTTTCCAAACAAAGACATCTAAAACATCTGATTTTTGCAGGAATCCTCCATTTCCAATTTTTTTGGGTCCACCGTTTAGGAGAAATCTGGATATTTTCATATATAATAAAATTTTAAGCCTTTTTTGTCGAGATCTTGCCATTTGAATCCTCCTAATCCCATACTAAAATATCTTGACTATTAGATAATCTGCTCCCTGTTGAATTAAGTGATAAGACAAACTTATCCCATTCTGCTGCCAGCAAACCTATAAGTCCTGACTTGGTTCAAGTTAAGCCACAAAGATGCAGGAGACCCCATAAACCTTGACTTATGCACCTATGCTAACACCTGAATATTTAATGAATGTAAGTGAGAAAGTAGTTACGCGGACAAATGAAAGTTTTCCTTCAACCAAATAATAGGATCAATACATATACAAGCTTGAATACCTCTTCCAACTTGCCAACTCAGTTTTTTTTTAAATCAACAATTTTTGATATAAACCCTTCCATACAACAAATGCATTAGAAGGAACACAAGGAGTATTACGAATCCACTGAGAAATCAAACCAGACTTAATATACTTTCTTTTTAAACCCTCACTCCAAATACTGTCACCAAATAGAGCCCTCCAAATATTTTTAACACTCTGTGCATCATTGAACCAAAAGATCTGCTTCAAACCCCAACCTCCCAATTTTTTAGAGAGAGAACTAGTGGAGAACTACTTTTCCAATAAGTTAAATGAAATTTGAAGGAATTCATATTACCAGACCAAATAAACTAAAACATCCTCTTTTTGATGATCTCCAACATAGACCTCGAAAAAATTGCCAATGATAGCAAATAAACAGGGATACTTTGAAGAACATAATTTTCTAGTACCAATCTTCCCCCCAAGGGTAAAAACCTGAAAGACCAATTATTTATCCTTCTTTCTACCCTTTAAATGAGCCGATTTGAGTCATCCTTTTGATAACTATTAGGCTTTAAGAAACACTCAATATCTCTAAATCCATACTGAAATTTTACCATCTGAAAAGGAAGAAATCTTGAAATATGCTCACATAGACCCTCCTCAAGTTCGATCTCAGAACTATAAAGAAAATTATACTTTTTAGAGCTAACTGACATACCTGAAGCGGAACAAAAGGAGTTGATAATCTCTGAGTATAAACTCCATTCTTGGACAAAACCTCTCCCAAATAATAAAACATCATCGACAAATAGTAAGTGTGATATTTGCAAAGAGGGGGGAAACCTTATACCTTGAATTCATTTCCCTAATTTGGATAAATTTACAAGAAAATTTAAGCCTTCAATAACCATCAGAAAAAGCACTAGAGATAATGGGAATCTTTGACGAAACCCTCTATTCCCTTTGAAGAAAGTGGTAGGATGTCCATTGACAAGGATGGCATAACTTGCATTAGTGATACATGCCATTATCCAATTTGAAACCTCTAGGGAGTCCAATTTGGATCAAGACAAAACGAGGAAAGGACCAGTCAACTCTATCATAAGCCTTGATAAGATCCATTTTCAAAATGAAGACCTTCATCTTTTTTTTATAGTAAGAAGGCATTCATGAGCCACTCCGATGGCATCCAAAATCTGCATGTTCGATAAAAAGCCAAATTGCTCCTTAGATAACTTTTGCTCCAAGATGGTTTTGATCCTATTGGAAACGATATTAGTACTCACTTTATATGCCATATTACATAAAGAAATAGGTCTATAATTGTTAAAAGAAACATGCCTATCCTTCTTAGGGATGAGGGTAATATATGTTGCGTTCAACTTTTCAGGAGGAAACCTTTTCTTTGGGATTCTGCCACAGTCTCCACTAGATCTTTTCCTATTAAATCAAATAAATAAATGAAATTCAATGCATAGGGGCCCATAATTTTTGCTTTAGAGAATTGATTTAAAACTGCTCTTACCTCTTCTAAAGTAACATATGACCAATAGAAACACCATCTTTCATACTAGACATTATTGGATAATACTTAATAACCCTTAATTGTTCAAGCAAGTTTGAACATTTTGCTTGCTTGTAAACTTCTTTGAAGTACAAAATTGCCCCATATTCTAAGGATTGTTAATCAGTCAAAAGAAAATCATTTTTATACTTTAATTCCCGAATTGAGTTATTGTTCCTTCTCTGGTTAGCAAAATTTTGAAAAAATAGTATTTTTATCTCCACTTTGGATCCAGACCGTCTGACTCTTCAATCTCCATGCATCTTCTTCTTGCTTGAGGATTTTTTGCTTATAATCTTGAAAGGAGACAATTTTTTCTTTTCTAGCAGCTAAGAACAAAATTTCATCAGTATTCTCTGAAATTAAATTTAGTTCATACTCTATCTGGAGTAACTAAGCTTGATTGCATTAATTTTTTCCCTTCTCCCATGCTATCACATTAAAACTTAGCTTTTTAGTTTGAATAACAAAGAGCATAAAATAACTCTATTTCTGAATATTCCATCCACTTTGAATGAACCAACTCGTAATAATACTTATCATCGAGCCACGTATGATTAAATTTGAAGGGATAACTCATCTTCCTATTCTTTGTAATACCCCGGTTTCAACCCCAATTGCATTAAATTATATATGATGTAAATAGTGTTCATAAATCATGGTGTGGGCTCGAGGAAAAGGCCCCGCCACGGATTTAGTGTTTTACGTTTCGACAATTAAAATTGATGTCAATGGTTATCGTGCTAGTTGATGGCATCATGTAATTTGGACATNGGGGGGGGGGGGGGGGGGACATTCAAACCCTTGAGCCAATGGGGAAAAGCCAACTGTCAAAGGGAAAACCCATAAAACGGTCAACCACCCATTTTGTCTTTTGTGCTCAGTCATCCAAAAGTTGTTGAGTCAGTTAATGCATGGGGATGGGAAGAGTATGAGAGTGAAATTCGAATTGGGAAGCCACCCATTTTTGGGAAAACGTGTTTTTGAATTCTTAGGAAAGTAAATGCTTGGAAATGCAAGCCCATCCTATTGTTCATCCATAAGTTTTGCTCTCTCATGTTTTTTTGGAGCTCCTGTGTGTTTTCCTTCACGTCTTGGCAGTTTTTCTCCATTTTCTCCATGGCTCAAAATTCATTTTGGTATTGCTGAGTGAATGTGTAGCAAGGATTCACAATTTGGGGTTTCACGGGGCGTTTTTGTCTTCCTCACCCAGCTGGAGCTTGCGGTGCATTTACCTCCATGTTTTTCTGTCATTTCCCTATTTTCCCATACCCAGGATTTCGCTTTTGGGTATTGTGTAGAGAATGGGAAAAGGAGACCCACGATTTGGGTGTGTATGGGAGTTGTTTTAGCCCCTACGGTGCCCATAAACATTTTGGGAATCACATTTCTCTCACAGGGTGTTTTTCCCCATTTTACCAGTCCATTTGGGTTGCAAACCCATCCCTTTTGGTTATGTTCGGTGGCTGGGAAGGTAGACCCATGATTTGGGTGTGAATAGAGGTCGTTTTTTTCCTAGGGAGGGCCATCAAACATTTTCTAAAATGATTTGGTCACTTGGGTTGTTTTCCCCATTTGCCAATTTCGATTTTGGTTCCCAGGACGTTTTTCCCATACCCAAAACTTGTATTTTGTTGTGTAGTGCATCCCTGTGTTGGGTTGGCCGAGTAAGTCCAAGAACCCATCTGTTAGTGGGATGACTGTGTTTGGATGAGATTATTGGCTTGACTATGGGTGTTTGGTTTTGTTGGGTGTAAGTCTGTGTTCCCTATCTCATTATGAAAATCATGCCTGGCTCGGGGGTGGAAGTGATGCTGAGAGATTAATGAGCACACTGGCCTATGGTTGGCTGGAACGTTGCAACAACCTAGCTAGTTGCAGGCCAACTTCTTCTCAAGATACATATTTTCTTATGTATTTACCTCTACAACTGTATTTATTTTAATGAATTACGATGAACATGATTGAAGTGTTGAATGAAATGTATTTGCTTCCGCTGTAGATTGCATTATGCATCTGTAAATGTTTTATGTTCAATGCATTTTTTATTGTTTATGTTCATGGGGCTTAGATTGCTTGATTAAATGATAGCAACATTGTCGTAGTCGCATCCTCTCGGACAGGATGGGACGTGACATGCTCTATATCCATCTGTAAAATAATTGGTATATGATGAGCCAATCTCGAGGATAATGACCCACTTCTATATCTCCTATATTCTTGCTTATATCTTCAACAATTAAGAACCGATTTATCCTTTTCACTATCCTACTTTACCAACATGGGCATTGCTCCATGTAGGAACTAGAATAGAGGGATTTATATCAATAATATTAGCATCCTCAAAAGTATTCATAAAGAAGTATGCCATAGGATCTACAAGGCAACTAGAGCCCCAATATTCTAAAGAAGACAAGGTTAGGTTCAAATCACCTACAATTATAAGGGAAGGATCATTTATACATCCACTTTGCATCACTTTGTTCCAAAATGATTGTTTATGGTTATAAGGACCCTACACATTAAGGATTCGAATGATCTTGTCCAAACCCTTAATCCTACCTTCCAAAAGAATACCCCCCTCATTCTTGAAAGGAGAAAGCTTAGCTTTCATGGAATTCCAAGCTGCTAATAGACCCCCAAATGTCGCAAATGCAACTTGACCACAACAATTCCAAGATTGAAACACCATAAGAAATAAATCACATGCATGTAAAATAGAGGTCATCATCTCTTGAAGAAGAATAATATCATGATTGACCACTTTGATCAACCTCCTAAAGGCAGTTATTTTAGGAGAACTACCAATCCCTCTTATATTTAGGTTTATAAAGATCACTGAGGAACCCCTACTAGGGGAATTTATGCTCTAAGAGCCCCAAAAAAAGTATGAGAAGGAAAACTAGAGGAGAGAACTTTCCCAATTTAAGTTATATCTAAAAATTTGGGATTAATAAATTTTGGATGATTAACAGACTCAATCTCATATTTATCTTTTAAACCACCCTTCTTGCCCCTCTTTTTTCTTGGTGGTAACATTCTGCATATGAATAGAAGAAATAGGTAAAATGGAGTCATCTTGTGGATTACTAGAATATATTCCCTTAACGCTGAACCCTCTAGAGTTATCAGACTAGAAGGAGGAGAGTCATGAACCACCATAATGGAAGGAGGAGAAATTTGGGTCAGAACAAAGGGGGGACTAGGGGAAGGAACTTCCTATGTAGGTAAACAATCGCCCAATACCAAATTAGAATAATTTTCCTTATGTAACTCATGTGGATCATAACCCTTTATATCAACTCTATCTAGACCCACTGATATTAACTCATTTCTAGGTGAAGGGGGTTTCGGTTCCAAAGGAACAATAATAGGGGAAATTGAAGACTAACCAACATCCTTACGACCTTCAATCTCTGTGAACAAAAAATTAACCAATTTTTATTTTGGCATAAATTTAAGAATTATAGGAAGAGAACTTTGTAACTCACCCAAATATTCAAAACCTGAGGGTTGATTAAGAGGGATAGTTTGCTCCAAAATTGTCTATGAGTCCTTCAATTCCCCCACAGCCGAAGAGGATTCCAATATGTCTTCGGACAATTCTGAAAAGGCACCAATACATCTATCACTAAAATACCTACTTCATTACAATTGAAGCACCTGAAAGGGATTCACCAATAATCAAGCTTATGAGTAAATGTCCCTTCGTTCCAAATTACATCAACTTTTGCCAACAGTCCTTTAATTGAATTGATATCCACTAAAACCTTGGGCAACCTTCTATATGCTACCTTTAGAGTTTATTCCTCAACCAATATAAAACAACCAATAGAATTTGCGATTGTCATAAAACGCCTAAATGACAAGATCCAAACCAACAAGAACTAGATGACAAAAATAAGTTGTGCCAGTGAAACGATTAATGCAAAAATAAGTCATGCTAGTGAAACGATTCATCATCAAGCCTAGCACAAAACTCGGTATCGAAACAAGATTTGAAATGCCAAAAGTAAATTCCCACAAAAAGAGTATAGATGATCAAAAGCCCAAAATCAATAATAAGTTCGTCATTGTCAAAACCATATATATTACATTATAAATAATAAATTAAGCATCTTTTACTTTTATTTATTTTAATTAATAGATTAAAGTAAAATATAAACGGTTTAAAGATGAATGTATTAACTTATGGTTAAATGTGAAGCCAAAATGGTGAAGTATAGTGAAAGAAAGAGACAGATTTAGGAGCCCGACATCCACCAAGACAAAAGATATGTCACGTCCTCGGGCCATCAATAAATTGAGATTGGCTTGTATTCTTTTATGTTAACACTATGGATCGTTAACAACAGTCGGCGTGCAATTTTAGGAGACAGAATCCAACATTATTATTCTAAATAAAAACTATAATCTTTTAGGAAAATAAGTATTAATGGCATGTTATGATAGGACCAAAACAACACCATACTCATTCAGGTTCCTTAATATATACAATTTCATCAATTAGTAATAGTTTACACTTATGAAAATCGTATAAGTTGTGATGGGGAATTTTTCTTATCCTTAAACAATAATAGATAGCATGTAAAGCCCATAGGAAACCAGTCATCCCTGTTTAACTTCTCAAAGGTTCACTGTCATTCAAGTAATATTGATAAATTTCACATTTGAGTTTATTAGACTCCTACACATATGAGTCCCACTTCTAGGACTGTGACATCCTAGATATAGTATGGACCGGATGACAAGGTCTTAAGATCAACTTAGGGTCATTCTCAAATGACAAATAAATGGGGTTCATTTAACCTTTTGTTCAACCATGTATGTTTTTTCTTAAGGATTTACACAAGTATATCATTCGTACAAACATATATAAATTATGTGAAAGACATCAAAGTCAGAACCCATTGCTAGCAAGCATGTTCAGTGCGTCGATGAGGTAACTTTGATATCTAAGAAATATCCCCCCTAAGCAGAATGCCCCATTGCCAATGAGCCTGTTCAATACAATGATGGGTTTTTCTAGTCATACCACAGGCCGGTACTTGCTGTCGGCAAACCTGTTCAGTATCCCTATGGGTTAGCCTCTTACACCCTTTTTATTATTATCAAAGGCTCTTGTCCCAAACTTCACCCTTAAGATAAAATTTATAGATTGCTTTTTGCATGGGTGAATGGGGGAGCAAAAACCTTTTTTACGGGATGGGATGGTATTGGGTTGGAAGACATTTTCTAGATTGCCCATAAAAATATTGTTCGCATGAAAAATAGACTTATGTATCAAGATTAGTCCAAAACATATCATTGTCAAACTTACTTAATGTGTGGTGGATGAGGCCATGGGAGAATGAACTAAAGGTGTATATAGTCCCTAAGTTAATCTTCTCCATATAAGTTATGGTATTGTTCCCTCACAAGTAGAAGTTTCATTCACTCTCTTGATACTATTGATAAGGATTCTTGATTAACATGTCCTTGTATAAAACTAGGACGTACAAGTTACCTATGGCTATCACTATGTAGACCTCAAAGTTTTAGTAAATCCTCATAATGTTTTAAAGATTGGTCTTCCAAAAACTGTTATTATTAATGATAAAAAAATATACATGTGATAAGGAAATAAAGATCCTAAGTTATTTTGGTTAAATCATCAATACTGTTACAGCTGTTTTTACCACACATGGTTGATCACATATTCATGGCCTTCCTTGTCCCTCTACAGACTCTTTGGACCCCATCAAATAATATTATACTTTGATGTTTCCAAGTTCATCCCTAAAAATACCTGTTTATTGTTGTACGCAACTTTTAATCCCATACTCGCGTATATACGCGGATATTGACCTCAAACCTGCATACATCGGGATGTGTGCATAAGTCCAAATATTTTTGGAGTTTTCCTTGATGTGTGTCCAAACCACTTGACTCTTGGCCTTCCATATGCCTCGATATTGACTGGATTCGACCCTCCATTATCCCTTTGGAGTGCTATATAAGGAACCCCTTGGATACATTAAAGGAGAGGAATTGAAGAGCAAGGAAACTATAGTCCATTATTGTCATAGCTTGCTTATACTTGAGTCTGCATCCCTTTGTCCATTTGGAGCACTTTGTGTTCTTACCAAGCTTGCCTTTGCTTGTGAGATTGCTATCGAGAGATGGATAATTGAGGTGGTGGAGGCCCAAGTGGAGGACTCAGTTTCTCCGGTTAGAAGACGTGCCAACAGAGGTTTTCACTTGTGTAATCTCTAATTTGATTAATAGAAATATCTTTTCATGTCCAATAATGTGAATTTGAATGAATATTGAATCCATGGATATGTTTAATTGCTTATACATTGTTGATTATATATGCTAGAGTAGATCTAACACCATATTATATAGCATGCTTGTCTTGTTTACTGTTGTTGAGAGTGAATTGCTAAAGCAAGTGGGATTGGAAAAAGCTCAATGGGGATCTACTTCAACCGTTTGGAATAAGGTACGACCCATGATCCCTTAGTGTTAGATATTTGGTTTCTCTTGCATATGGGAAAGGATTGATTTCTGCGGTTTATCTTTCTATTGTGGTACACCCCAAGCCATAGGAAGTTTTTGTTCGTAACAGAATTGGTGACCATACTGGGGAGGTTCCTAGTTATTTCTCTTGGGGGGTTTCTTCGGTATTCAATGTACTTGAATTGCTTTGATTTATTTGTTTCTATGTCAGGTCTGGGGGCATGTTTGCCCAGTAGGGTCCTGAAGGAGTAAATTTTGTCTCATCTTGTATGTTTATCTTATTTTTCTCTCTTTTTCTTCCTGTATGCGGGTTTAGCTTTCACAGTCGTGTATACATGTGGGTTTTCCTCGAATACTCACGTATGTACGCATGTTTATTGAGAACAGTCGTGTATGCCTTGGTTTTTTGCTCTATTGGGAGGATTAAGTGTTGCTGGGTGATTTTGGATGATTGTCGAGTCTTCTTGGATGCTTCTAGAGTCTGTATCTACCCTCTGTGTCTGACCAACGACTCCTTTTAGTTTAATTTCTTAAATGTTCTTGTCATTCATTTTCTACTTTTTTGTTTTGAGATTAGTGCATTAGGTCTCTTTTACCTTGGTGCTTTGCTTGGCTGCTGTTTGTGAGTGGTTGCAGAGTCTGAGGGTGGTAGAGTCATGTTTTTTCTTTTATATCTCATTTAATTCAAAAACACAAAAATATTTTGATTTTGCATACTTATGCATTGCTTGCATTTTGCATTAGCATGGTACTTGCATTAGGTTTGCTTGGTGAAATATAGTCATATTTTCATATAGGAATGATTGCATATACATTTGAAGGAAAAATATTGCACTTCACGTAGTAGCATACCCTATTTTTCATTCTACACAGTGCATTTGCATTGCTTGTTAGGTGTGCATTTTACTTCTTGTTGCGTCATAACTTCATTAGTTGCACGCCCATTTACCCTTTGAGTAATATATCCAATTAAAATCAATGCATAATAAAATGAATTACACTCTTTTCTTTTCTAGGGTGCATCAATAAGATTAGGTTTTAGGGTCTTGGAATAGTTCATTGTAAGTTAATTCTCCAAGACCACTAAACAAAACAATTAGGTGTCTGTCCAGGTGAGAGTGTGAAACCCTTGGTATAATTAGTGTTTCTCAGGACGCTCCTCCTACACGGGATTTAAGCACGAGGCAGTGCACGCGATTGTGACTAAGATGACCCCTGGTTACTTTCTGTGAGCATCGAAGATATTTCCAGGATTGTATTCGTATCTGGGGGCCTTTGAGGTATTAGCTGGTGCACCCCTGGGGTACCAGTTGTGCTTTCAGGCTTCGGGCTTTGCTACCCTGCACATACGGTCAATCCCTCCTACGAATATCCACCTAAGCATTGGTTATATTAAGGTGACTTTAGTTGCCTTACCTAGGTTATCGAGGGGGTATTTGCAGAGGTTATTATGCAGGTGTCCTTGCCAGGTAGGGGTCGGACGACACAGTCGCTATATGCGTTGAAGCTGAGGGCCACTATAATTGGTTACGAACCTCCGCTTGTTGTGTATGGGAATCTCAAGCATCTCTGAGGAGAGACATACCTGCTTCATTCAGGAGCTCAGATATCCTACCCTTGGTTTGCTTGTGATTTGGCTTTACATTTTTTAGGTGTATGCTCTGTGCACGCTAGTTTGCTTAGGGTTGCGTAGTTAGATTGAGTCTTTTATTTTTATTGAGTCATTGTGGATTCAGGGGAGGCACCTCACCGTTCTCGTCGTTTAGTAGGACTTCCGCCTTCCACGTCTCCTCCTCCTTTGGGAGAGAGAACCAAACTGTCCGGGCGGACTACTTCTCACTTTGATTCACACACCATGGGAGATGATGAGGATGAGATTCCAGAGATGTCCTCTCCACCTCACAGGGTTGGGGAGGGTGATCCTACTAGCACATATGATTTGCCACATGAGCATCCTTCACGATCTGGTTATGATCCCTCATTCACAGGTCGCCGGTATTGGTTTCCGGGCGAAGAGACTCACTATGAACCCACAAGCACTAGTAATGTTAGATATGGCATGCCTGATATCCTCGAGTCTGATCCGACATATCATGTCGAGTCGAAAGTTGAACCTAGCACTACGCCTGGGGGCACTTTTATTCCTTTCCATGCAGAGAGGTTTGGGGGCACTAGTCACATTGCACCTTCCATCCCTATGGTGGAGGCACCTTCACATGCTCATCCTAGGCCTGGTGTTAGTAACCCTATTCGGATACCAGAACCGAGACGTGTGAACATTGGGAACACCACTTACATTACTTCACATGTTCCATCGTCTTCGACACCAATTCCTTCAAATGCCTTTTTAATGACCCATCCTCCCCCTAATTCGCGTGGGCCTTTGGGACGGAATACCACTACCAGTCATGTCCGTTCTAATCCTATTCACACCGTAGTATCGCAAGGCCATGTGCCTCCTTCGGTGTCAATAGGACATGTACCTTCACATGGGACATCTCATGGACCATCTTGTGGACCATCTTATGGTTCAAACTATGGAGCTTCACATATACCTTCTTATGGACTGTATTATGGAAAAAACCATCAACTGTATGGGTATGAGTATCAACAACCCACTTACTCTCCTAATTATGGCTTTGTAGCACCTCATAATCAGGGTACTCCGCATTATAACGCTTCCATGCAGCCCTTTATGGGTCAAATGGGAGGAGGTTACTATCCCACTGGCCAAGGCCATGGTATCTATAGCAATCAAGCCTATCAAAACCAGTCCTATCAGGGAGCATGGCATTGATCGACTCAACCTAGGCTCCCTTTCCTTCCAACCTTGAACTTACTTGATTTGTTGAGATTGACGAATGATCCTGTGTCTCATAATCCAGCATGGCCGACAGTCCCTACCAAGCTTCCTTCAGACATTCCCAAGTTTGAAGGTAAGGCCGGTGAAGATCCTGGTGAGCATGTCACCACCTTCCACCTTTGGTGCTCTTCCAATTCCTTACACGATGATTCCATTCGTTTGAGGCTATTTCAACGCACCCTCACGGGTCCTGCGGTGAAATGGTATATAAAGTTACCAAGGGGGGCTTATGCTACGTTCGACGATATTGCCATGACTTTTCTTAATCATTTCCAGCTACCCATACGTTACGACATCAGTACCAAACTCTTGTCGATCTTCTGACAAGACAAAGCCACGCATATTTCGGATCATATTTAAGAGTGGCGTAGATGGAAACGATGAATTAAAGACTTTATACCACCAGAGTTTCTTCTAGAGTTATTCCTCAAATCATTGTTACCTTACATCACGAAGGATGTTTCTACATCCGGAGTTTAAAATGAGGACCAAGCTATCTTTAGGGCTCAAGAGTTGGATTTGATCTATTCCCAATCCAGACTCTTGTATGAGATTATCCCGAATGCTCCAAGATCCAATTTCAACCCCAAGGTCAAACCTGGGCCACATGCCGATGGTATTGTTGGCTCCACAAGTACCAAACCTGCAGACTCGATTACAAAACAAGTGAGCCAGTTATCGATTAACCAGCCTGCGTCAGGACAAGCTGCGACTTCATCTCAACCTACCTAATCGGCGAGTGTACTCTCCATGCAAACATTGAACCTGAAAGGCAACCAACAGCCTAGAAGGAATAAAAAGAAAGGAAAAAATAATCATAAGGGTGGGAATACAAATGAGAATGGTAATAATAATGACAAGAACACGAATAATGCTGGGGGGACAAGAATCCTAAACGTAAGGTGGAGTTTCCTTGTAAGTTGTGTAAGGACGATCACCTCACTCACTTGTGCCCTCGTATGGAGGACACCTCGAAGTTCATAGCACAGGGCCCAACTGTGCTTACTAATCCTTTACATAATAATAAAAATATGAACTCGAGGACCGTTGATCCTGGTTGTGCGTCTGGTGGAACCCAAAACCCACTGGAGGTCACTCCTAGTCACGGTTGCATCAACATGGTGAAAGATTCCAAAGTTGTGACATGTGCGAAAGATTATGGTTCGTCACAATTAGACCTTGGGAAAGAACCTTCCCCACCTGAGAGCCCTTTGTGAATTGAAAAGCCTACGGATAAACCTGAAGCTCCACCTCGCATTCCTAAGGGAGTCTTGAAGCGTTTGGGGCACAATCCTAATGCCCAAGCTACCCATAACTGTTCAGTTGTCTATGATTTGGGCCAAACCCCTTGTGCGATGTCCGCATTAGAAGTGCCTCAGACTTATCCTCCACAGAGAAAGGCCTTGTTGTCTGCTCTTAGGGTTAGTGACGATAGCTCTTATGCCATTATCAAATTTGAAACCATCGGAGTACAACCTTGCTTGCCTTACTCCGTGTCTATTTTGATTCATGTAGAGTGTCTCAACAACACCATCATGCGTACTATCATTGATGAAGACGCTGCCGCTTCCGTGATATCTTTGTCTTGTTGGAAGGGCTTAGTTTCTCCCACGTTGTCTCAGTCTGCCAACATGTTGATGACTTTCGATGGTAGGTCATTTCTGCCACACGGTATGCTTTCTTATCTAGAGGTCCAATTGGGAGGGAAGACTGTCGCAATCGAAGTCGAGGTGGTTGATGCACCCCTTAACTACAATCTTTTGCTAGGTAGGAATTGGATGTACAATATGCAAGTTGTATCTTCTTACCTATTTCGATTGGTTTTCTTTCTATTTAATGGGAAGATCCTTATTATTGATGAAAAGTCATTCCATAATCTGAGTGTTAATGCATCATCAGGAGCCTCTATCCCGATTATCGATCATTCTCAGCCGGCAATTGAGAATGTGGGTGTGGGTATGTATCCTTCTCTCATGGGAACCTTTAGTTGCCCTACTCTCATTCTTATGAGTGGGTCTAGTCTTGGTGGGGCTTCATCCTCGTCAAATTCGGTATCTTTTTGCACTACTCACATGGAAGATCCTTGGATTCTTCCTTCACCGAGTACTTCGAGTGTGCCTATCGAGATAGACATGCCGTTGCATGCAACAATGGTGGCGTATCAAGCGAATCTTGATAATGTTGTAGAGCTTAGTCTTTCCTCTTCACAGATGGAGGAGGAGGACCCTTATGTGTTTCCTGCATGGGAAGTAGAGTCATCTCACTCTCATGACTACCTTGATGATGTTTTTTCCGTCAGATGAAGTTATTCTTGAGTCCATGTCTAGGATCGAACAACCTTGGGAAGAGTTGCACCATAGATCATATTTCCTTCCTAAGCTTGATCGTTTAGAGTGTGATGACTTTAGGGAGATTCTTAGAGAGAAAATTGGTAGTCCCATGGTCCCATTAAGCTCTCCTGGTCAGATGGCTGAAGGGAACATGGCTAACCTATCACCAATGATTCTTATCAATATTTCTTGTGATCCTGGTAAGACTGAGAATGTCTACATTGGGGTGGGTTGTTCCCCCGAAGAGATCAAAGAGTATTCCTACTTGTTTAAGGAATTTCATGATATTTTCGCTTAGTGATATGAAGAAATGCCAGGTATAGAACCTCCTATTGTCAAACACGAAATCAAAACCTATCCGGATGCAAAATCGGTTCGACAGCGTTTGCGTGCCATGAATCCTAGAAAAGAACCCGCCATTAAAGATGAGATAGAGAAACTGCTCAAATCTGGTTTTATCTATCCCATTCCCTTAACGGAGTGGGTTTCAAATCCCGTTCTGGTGGATAAGAAGTAGTGAGCGATCTGAATATGCACTGATTTCCGTGATTTGAATCGAGTATGTCCTAAAGTTAATTTCCCTACACCATTTATTGATCAAATTTTGGATGAGTGTGCGAGAAGTGAGGTATTTTCTTTTATGGATGGATTTTCTAGATATAATCAGATACAAATTAAGCCTGAGGATCAACACAAGACCACATTTATTTGTCCTTGGGGAACTTTTGCATATCAGAAGATGCCCTTCGGCCTTAAAAACACTGGATCTACGTTTCAGCGGGCCATGACCTTAATCTTTCACGATCTTAAAATGATTATTGAAGTATATTTGGATGATCTCACTGATCACTCTTGTTTGAGAGTGCGTCATCCTTACCATTTGCGATTATTGTTTAAAAGATGTCGTCATTATCAAGTTCGTTTAAACCCTCATAAATGCATCTTTTGCTTGACAGTTGGTCGTTTACTAGGATTCATCATGTCCAAGGAGGGTATTAGAGTCAATCCCTTGAAGGTTAAGGCAATACTTTAATTGTCTCCCCCATGTAACATTCGACACCTTCAATGTTTACAAGGTATTCCAAACTTCTTGCGAAGGTTCGTGGTCAATTTTGCCAATTTGGCTAAAGGATTCATGCATCTGTTGAAGAAGGACACTCCTTTTTACTAGGATGAGCGAGCACAGGAGTCTTTTGATGCTCTTAAGAAAGCCTTAGCAATGGCCCCCCTGCTTAGTCCACCAGACTATAGCCGTGATTTCTTAATTTATGTGGTCGCGTCTCAGGAGACGGTTGGTATGGTATTGGTTCAAGAGGATGAGGAGCTCAATGAGCATGGCATATATTATTTGACCTGAAACCTTATTGATACGGAACTTCACTATTCCCATGTGGAGCAGCTAGCCTTAGCCACTGTTCATGCAGTTCAGCGTTTTAGACATTACATTCTCCTTCGCCAAACTTTGGTCGTAGCTCACATCAATGCATTTTAGTTTGTCCTCACTAGAAGGATGATTGGGGGAAAATATAATAAGTGGATTGTAATTTTGCAAGAGATTGATCTCGAATTTGTTTCGACGAAATCGAAGAAATCATTAATCTTTGCTGAGCTCATATTAGATTTCCCAAATTTGGAGGAAGAGGAGGTTTATGAGGATTCTTTTGTCGATGAGCATATATTCCTCATCTCAACTGTGGACCCTTGGTATGGGGATATTATCATGTGTTTGAAAACATTGAAGGTCCTTACTCACCTCTCATGGGATGAGCGACGACGAGTACGTCACATAGTGAAGAACTACCTTATAATGGATGACACTTTGTACCGCCATGGGGTAGATTCCATTTTACGTCGTTGTTTAAACCATGATGAGGCTGAGGTTGTGCTTAATGATTGTCATAGAGGGGCGTGTGGTGGTCATTTATCTGGGCTTTCTACAGCCCCAAAAATATTAAGAACGGGTTATCTTTTGCCGTCTATCTTTAAGGATTGCGTTAATGCGGTCAAGAAGTGCCACCCTTGCCAGGTGTTTGCACGTAATATGCGCTCGCGTCCTGCCCCTTTGCATCCTATTATCACCGCTGGTCCCTTCACCAAGTGGGGGATTGAGTTTATGGATTGCAACCCAGCTTCGGATGGGGGGCACCATCATATTATTGTGGTTGTCAATTACTTCATGAAATGGGCAGAGGCTATGCCTACAGTTAAATCCAACGGTGAGACAACCGCACATTTTGTATTTGACTAGATTATCACTCGGTTCGACATTCCAAAAGAGCTTGTCACTGACCATGGTAGGCACTTTCAGAACAAAATGATGGAAGAGTTGGATTCCAAGTTAGGGTATAAGAAATAACACTCCTCTTCTTATTACCCTCAAGCGAATGGATAGGTTGAAGCAATGAACAAGTCACTTAAGTCTATTCTCCAACGAACCATTGCACAAATCAAGAATAATTGGCATATCATGATGTATCCTGCTTTGTGGGCCAATAGAACCGCGTTTAAGATGACCATCGGTTTTTCTCCCTATTAGCTTGTGCATGGGTTGGAGTCAGTATTACCAGTTGAATGTGAAATCCCTTCTATGAAGCTAGCTGTGGAGCTTTTACCGGACACTTCTACATTGGAAGAGCATTTGGTCCACTTAGAGCAGCTTGATGAGCAGCGCCAAGATGCCTTAGTGGCTTTGGAGGTTAACAAGTGTCGCGTTAAGGTCCAATATGATAAGTGTGTCCGTCCTAGGAGGTTTAGTGAAGGTGACTTGGTCCTTTTGTGGGATTAAGCTAAGGAACCCTTGGGGGCAGGAAAGTTTAATCCCATGTGGCATGGTCCTTATGTGGTTAAACATGTCTTGGAGAAAGGCACCTATGAGCTGGTTGATTATGAAGGGACAATCTTGGTAGAGCCTAGAAATGGGATCTATCTCGAAAAATACTATGCATGATCTTCGGCCAGGGCTGATTTTTGTATATTATTGTACAATTTTGCATTGCATAGTTAGGTTTTCTTATGGTGATCAGGTTTGTTTATTAGCTTTCATTTGTCATGGAAGATGTCAATGGAGTCTTCCGTTTACACAAGATTCACTGATGGTGCTAGCCGCCACACTAAAAACTCAGCTTCGGCTGCTGGGGTGATCTATACTCCTACGGGCCAATTATTGTCTTCAGGAGGCGTATGTTTACAGCCTTCGTCAAACAATGTTGCTGAATATAGTGCCGTTATTGAGTTATTGTGTGATGCCATTTGGCACGGTGTTCATTCTCTTGAGGTACGTCTTGATTCGCAG